>VXBQ01003815.1:1324531-1609836 GCA_013400175.1 Phainopepla nitens
AGTGTCTTTTTTTTCCCTGCAGCATCCTGCTGACCCTTCGTTTTCTGGCCTGCTCAGTGGTGGGCTCCCAGGGTGTTCTTCTGGAGGCACCACTTCTATGCAGTCCAAGACCCGGCTATCCAGAGGTGCCCATGTCATTCCTACAGCTTGGTACAGGATGTGTGCAAGCAGTTGCTTCCTTTCCCACCATTTGCCATGGTGGGACACTTTGTACCAACAGGTTACCCAGATCTGCCTCATCAGGTGTGGTGTCTTCCAGTGGCTGCCTCAGTGCTTTTCCCACAATCTGCACAGTGGAGTGTTACCCAGTGTGCTAATTCCAAGCCTTTCACCTCCATGTAGGTCTGAAATTAATGCCTTCCTGTTTGCCATCTGTACCTGTCGTGGTAGTTTAGCTTACTGGGACAGTGTTTTTGAGACATTTTAACTGCATGCTTTAAGTCCTGTCATACACAAATTCTTCCTGGAGAGACCTCTGTCTTTAAAATATGATCAAAAAAGGTCCAGCCTTCATGAGATCGTTACATTTTGATAGTGCAAAATATTTCTAAATCAATTTCCATAATTTCAGCTATTTATTTGGAAGATCAAATTGTGTACTAATGTCACAAGAGTTTGGTAAATTGAAACTCCAAAAAGAAAGCAAAGTGGTTAAGCTATCAAAACCCCCAAACAAACCCAGAACTCACCATCATATTGTATTCCAGAAAAAAAGGAAAAAAATAATTTTCAAAGACATGCATAAGATCCCCAAAATTTTATCCAAAATCAAAAGATACATCAATTCAATATTTCTATCAACTGAACTGATTAGACAATTTATAAAAAGAAACTGGAATAGAAAACCAATAAATTTTGCTCTGGGGTCAGCTAGGCTAAACAGAAGCTCATCCACAGCAAATACACTACATAACAGATGATAGATGTACATGTCAGAAGTAAAAAAGTCCCATCAAAAAGTCCTTATGCAGTCTCCAGAGTTTATGGGCAGTTGTAATAAAATCCATTATCCACAAATTTCATTCTTCACCTTTTTTGTTTCCCTACACATCCTTTCCAGGTTTCCATCACCAGTGTCTCTCTTCCTACTCAAAGACAAATCTGTGTCATTATTAACTGTCAGATTTTCCTCTTTTGGTAAACTATTATCTAGCCATGAAAGTAGCAGTCGGTATCCACTGTTTCCATTTCATGCATGTGCATTTACTTATGACCAAGACCATTTAATAAAATGTAGACAGTTTTCTTCTTATATTTATTGTAATTAACTGTTTTAATAAATAATTGCTCGGTAATGCTTTTCTTCTGATTCAAGTATAGTATTTCTGTGAGAACTTTTTTTAGTTCATTCTTGTTCTATTTCTGGTGCTTTCTCTTTCAGGAGTTCCAAATGAACATTATAAAGAAGCAGTTTATTTGTCTGGTATCCTCATCATTTTTTACTGCTTTTGGAGCAGCAGATGGTGATTAGATAATTCTATAGGGCTACAACTTGTAATTAATTTGAACTGAGGTATAAATATCAGTGTTTAAAATCTTATGTTTGAGCTGTCCTCTCTTCCTAAATGTTTCAACAGCCAAAGTTTTCACAGTATACAATGGGCTGTTGATCATTTAGTCTTCTTAATCCTAATCAATAAAGTAATTGAGCAATGGCCTTTGAAAATTGCTTTTCCAATGTTTATTTCATATTCAGACTAATAATCATCTGCTCATACAATTTTCAATGTTTATCTGTAACACTGCCCTTGTAAAAACTATCTTATAGTCAGCTAGTATTGATAATGATTGTCCCATTTTAGTTTTTGGTCAATATAGAACCTTTCCAGATTTTGGTAAATTTGGCCATTAGACTTATTTGCTAATAATTTTAATATGCCTATGCCTTGGCTTTCCTATGTAGTTCCACAGTTATATTCAGATTAATTAGTCATAGTTCCAAGATTTATATTTGTATTTCAATATATTTATTTTTAGATTTATTTGCTTATTATTTCAAAATACATTTGAAGAAATTCTTGGACAGTACTAATCTTCATCTTAAAAACAAATATTTTGAAACAACTGTGATTTTGTGATCACTTGTAGTCACAAGCAAAAGACCTGAGAGAGGAACAGCATTATGCAGCACTCTTAGTGATAAACTAATTTCCATATTTGTTACACTGATGATTGAGTAAGTCAGTTTTTGGGGGAGATCCCTTACTCACAGTGCCCTGCTGCAAGGCCTTATGTGTTCCTAAATGTCATTCCGTATAATTGTAATTGCTACACATGATCTGGCACTGCGTGACATGGACGAAAACAATAACCAAAACTTAAATCCTATAATGGTTAAGGCAATAGTTATACCTCACATTACACCCTTTGACTTCACTGGCACATGCCCCACTTATGCTCAATTTACCAATCATCTTCTTATGGCATTCCCTCGTCTCTTTTCAGCTACTGATGTTTGGGGCTTTCAGGTCTTCCCACAGATAAAAGGAGTCTTTTACATTACCTTGATGTCTGAAATGTCACTGCATTGGAAATTACTTTAAGGCAATTCAGCCCAGACTTTCCCTTTTATAAACAACTCTTTCAAAAGACTGGGAAGCATTTGAAATTAAGAAAAGAAATATATGAATGAAAACAAGATTCTCAAATTTATTTTTATTTTACAGTTGAGCAAAATTAAAACCAGTAAAGAAGACAGACCACAAGTATAAAGGTTTCTGCACCTCACTTCAGCCCTGCAGTCTGTCTGCTTAAACTAGAGTATCCCTGTTCCTCGCTGTCATGACTGTGGGACCCATCACTTCCCCTTGGCTATTTATACAGTTTATTGACCCTTCTGTTCCCAAATATGCTCAGTAACTCTCCAGGCAATCTATCTCACCTGCTGACCACAAAATAACACAGCATATTCTTGAAAAATACACTGCTGCATTTAGGACTTTAAAATTACAGTAAAATAAGCTTACATTAAAAGCAGAAAGGATTTAGCTGAGCCTTGCAAATAAATTCCTACAGTAAAATCCTTTAAGCTGGGTGAGGGTTGCTAGGGAAAGGAGTAATGTGACACAGTAAACAGCAAAACAAAACATGAATAAGTGCACAATGAACTACAAAGCTGTGTTGGCAGAAAAATAGACAAAGGGTTCATTTCTCCAAAATGCATAATGAATGAGCAGGATCATTCCCATTTTCAGATATAAGATCAGGATCTTGGGCTTAATCTCCTGGCAAGTTATTGAGGATACAACAATCAAATCAAGTCAGCATTCCTGAAGATAAGCTAAAATGACAAATTAGTCTTTTTTTTTTCTTTCAGCATCTGTGATAGCATTAATCATGTAACTGTGGCTTATTTATGATCCTTTCTTTGATCTTCACAATGCATATCTACTGGGAGAGTTGAAAGCAATAAAGATAATTTTGATGTATTTTTGAAAGGTGTACTATTTTTATGTGAAAATGTAAAAAAAACCCAAACAAACAAACAAAAAAAGCATAGTGATAAAATGTATGACTAATACTGAAAAAGTACAGCCCTTGCTTCCTTCCTAGGTAAGGGATTAGTTCAGAATTATCATGCAGGTACTCCTTTAAGAGTAGAGAGAAGTAATTCAATAACATCATAAAAAACTGAAAATAGCAATGTTACTAGAAATTGCCATGCAATGAAGTAGGGAAAAAAAAAAAAAGAATAAGAACACTGCATCATTTCCTTATTTAGTAATAAAACCACTGAAGTATAAAACTAAAGTTTACAAAGCACTGCCTTTCTACAACAAAAAATGGCTAAAATTATTCAGTGATTGAGTCTCTTTGATTCTGTAAGGTGGCATAAGAGCATTATTTAGTACAACCAAACTGAAATTTCAGAACACTTTTTCCCAAACCATAGAATACAAACTGGGGTATTGAGTAGAAGAGATTTGCTTAATATCTATAATAAAGAAAGGAAACCTAAGTTAAAATCATTGTTCTGCTTCAGTGTCCCAAGCTGATTACAGAAAGGAAATGTACACAGTTACAATTCTGTCAGTGATTCTCATTCTCTGTCTCTGTGGAAAATACTGTGAATTATTCATAAAAAAAGCTTCATCAGAAGGGGAAAAGATGGAAGATGGGGGTTCTTTTACAACATTTCACTTATGCATTTTAAAAGGAGGAAAAGTAATTCTAGGCTTAAGTTTTTCAATATTTATGTAGCCAAGGTTATATTTACGGTTATGTGTGTATATTCTCAGAGAGTTTACAAAGTAATGAGCACTCTGATCCAACACAATTTAGTATATCTCAAAAGAATGCATGATTTACTAGCCCTAATGAATGGAGTACTTCAAGTCTTCTTCCATCTGGACATTTGTTATTCTGCAGTACATTTGAGAACAATTTGGAGTTCACTTTGAAAACATATGATACTTCATATAATTTTAAAAGAGATTTTTCATTTTGAAGAACCCTTGATTAATGTCTTTGTTTGCCCAATTCCTTCTGCTGGCTCTTAATTGTTTCTTGTATTAACAGTTTTAATGAATTTACAGCCAAAGTCTATTAAAAATAAATCTTTAATTCCACAGTAAAAGTTTTTGGACTCAGGGTTTTTCTAATCCCTTTAGCTGCTCAATTCCCAAGATTCCTGGTTGACAGCAATTTTTTGGTCCAATTTCCTATGAGAAAATCCAAATTTCCCTCATTACGTCTAGCTAGGACCTTGAATAAAGTGATAATAAAATATTTCACTGCTTATAGAACATTTCACACATTCAAAGCTTTAGGGAAATACTAACTAATTAAATGAGTTGGACCTTCTTGTTATTACCACTGTTCACAGAGCATGCTCATTTCTGTCATAATTGCTCTTCCAGTGCTAATATAAAAATGACATTCAATGCATCTTGGCACAGTATTTCTCAATATAGAAATGGTTGAGAAAGCCTTGAAGTTGACAGACTAAGGGAGAATTTAAGAAACCAATAGTATATCAAGGAACTGTATCTAGTAATCTTACATTAGTTGTGGCTACAGACCACACTGGAGTCTTGTACAGACTTCTTAAATAGGATGGTAACAAAGTGCCCTGGTTTCAGCTGGGTAGAGATAATTCCTTCGTAGCTGCTACAGGGCTTTGTTTTGGATTCAGAACGAGAATGCTGTTGATAACACACTGATGTTTTGTTTTTTTGCTAAATTGTGTTCAGCCTAAGTCCAGGACTTTTTAAACTCTTCTCGTGCTCTGCCAGTGAAGAGGAACACAAAAGAAACTGGGTAGGAGCATAGCTGGGACAGATGACTCAAACTGACAACAAAGATATGACACACCATAGAACCTCATGCCCAGCATATAATCTGGGGGGATGTATCTGGAAGTGGGACCGATCTGGACTCAGGAAGGAGGGCCTGGCATCGGTCAGCAGGTGGTGACAGCTTGTAGTGCCTCATTTGTTTTTTATCTCATTACTATCACTATTATATTTTACCATTATTACTGTACTTGTACTCTACTTTTGCTTATTAAATTGTTCTTACCTCAAAACCTACAAGCTTTACCGATCTCCTCCCCATTCCACTGGATTTGGGGGAAAGAAGGGGGTTGAGTGAGCAGCTGTGTGTTGCTCAATTTTCAGCTCAGTTTAAGTCATCACTCAAAGATAGCAGCAAATAACAACCCAAGCGCTTACTTGAAATTTTGAACAATTTTGAGCAACTGTTTTTCCCCACCAAACATCTACCTTGGAACTATCCTTAGGCGAACAAACAATATGGTAATTTACAGCACTGCTGAGAATAGCTGAAATGAGATTAACTTGATGAACTTTTTTTTTTTTTTTAAGCAGAGTTTTTCTTTTACCTTCACTCTGTTTATCCCTGATCTCTGGAAGACTATGTACTATGTCCCAAGAGTGTATTTCTCCTACTATTCTTTTTGGGATGCTGAGACTGCACCTTCTCCAGCCTGATCTTGGGCTTGGCAGGCATAATTCAGCCACAAACATCCTGAGCTGATTTGATGATGGGGAAAATAAAGTAGCTGAGTAGCCAAATTTAGCACAATACCATGGGGAAAAGGGGGAAAAAAAAAGGAATTTTGCCTATTATCTGTCTTTGGACACTTCAGAAAGCATAGAGCACAGCATGAAATCTAGGCAGATCTGCAATACATTGAATACATCAGAGTTTTAAAACAGAGATAGAAATCAGCAGTTAAGAGCATTGAACTATAGAAAGAGACAACAAAAAGTTTAGCTAACCATAAAGTTACTATAGAATGTAGAAAATATGTTCATATCAGCATTATTTTCTTGTAGACATTCTAATATCAGAACTCCCTTATGGTACACCCTTTGCTTACTCTTCAGACCAAGAATCCAAATACAACTGACTGTAAAAAATAGTTGTGAATTAGGTATTAAGGATGCTGCTGGGATTGGTTAAACTCAATGTTTATTATCTGTTGGGCTTTTATCTATTGTACCTAGGTGTAATTAATCCTATTTCAAGTAAAAGGATCACTAAAGTCTTGCCGTATTAAAAAGCAGGTTGTCCTATTTGGAGCTACAATGAATCATTCAGTTTTAGGCGTAAAACACATGTGGCTGTTAGCTCAGAGTTCTGCCAAATAAACAACACAAAAAACAAGACAATATTGTGGAACACAAAAGAATAAAGAATTATTTTAAGAAATATAAAGTATTTCAGTAGTGAGACACCTGGAGACTTATTTTCATTTGAGATTCAATTATCAAAATTTATTGTGGTTCCAAGTGCCTTCACAAACCGGAGGGATTTATGTGTAAAGATCCAGTTGTGGGTTCCACATTGGTATCTGATACCATTATTGTCATTACACATTTGGATCAATATATATCAAACACTGGCAAAAGAAATTGAGTTGAAAAAATTACTGTACTTCTTATGCTTTCACATAAAGAAAGGAGAAGAAGACAGATAATACATGAAAGTATATAAAAGGATGTTAAAATAGCAAAGTGAAGCTCATGAAATGGTTGGAAATTATTTTGTGTGCTTTTGTTGCTGCACATAAAAAGACATAAATTGTTACATTGAATCATTGCATTTTAAAATTACCAACAAATGCTCAGTATGGAAAATGACAACGTTACTTACAGAGATGGCAAATTTAGAAGTGACTGTAGGAGTATTGTTGAGGAAAGCTTTGGACAGCACACCTATAAGCATAATTATACTAATTACAACAGACACCTGTAAGTAGGATTGGACAACTGCATATATATAGTACTACTTTTTTCCATCAAATTTTGCTTCTACAATAACAAATATAGTTGTCTTTTAAATTCTCTAGCCAAACTAATTTCAAGGTGACTTTTCAAAAAAAAAAAAAAAAGGAAAGGAAAAAAGAAAAGAAAAGGCAAAAAATTAAAAAAGAATAATAGTAACTAAACTGTCTTTTAATGCAATGAAGGGCTCCTTGCTAAAATGCAAATCCTAAATATCATTTCAAGACACATAAAAATAGATAAACTTCTGCCTTAGAAGAATGTGCCTTCCAAAGTTTCATGACACATCCAATTCCATGATTTTATCCAAAAGTATTTTTACTGTATTTTTAAACTACTTTTCTTTGAAAATCAATATTTTGGTTATTAACCAGGGACATGAGCCTGAAAATGGAAATGCAATTATAGAGACCCAAGAAAAATTATTTTCTTTCACACGGGATAGAAGTGCTCTGATTCTATTGCTGGTGTAGTCACAATATTCTCAGACTACTGAACTACACTTAAAATTGAAAAACTACTGTGAAATTGAATTAAAATCATATAGCTGTTTCAGCAGGCATTGAAATGCTAGCACAAAATTTCTACAGAAGTAAAAGTGTAGTAAAGAAAACCAGTGGAGAACTCGTGCAAGAGATATTCATGTTTTATTTGCAGAATTGATGGTTAATGTTAGAAAATAATACTGACTGACGTTTTTAGGTCATTCAGAATTAAGGTGGGACATGACAGTATTGCAACACAGTTCAAAAACCTATGTCAGTAGTTAGCAGACCTTATTAACAATTAGATAATTTTATCAAGTTCCTATATGTTGTTCAAACATTTGGCAAGAAACAGTATTATTGGATATGGATAATCTATTTCATCAATCCTATTCAAATTGCAGAAAGATCTGCATCTTAACATGATAAGCATTTATCATTTTTTGATTCTTTATGTAATTCATAAGATCCTCATCTTCAAGCAGGAAAAATATTTAGAAATATGATCTTTCTTAAAAGCAGATCAGCAGGTATAATTCATCCTTGCTTAAAGATTTCCAAAGAAAGGACACATCAGAAAGGCAGACTGAGTCAGAGGTACAGATTACCTTGCCATTATTCAGAAACAATAAAATGAGATTTAAAAAGTGAGAATGTCTTATGTTATGATGTAGGACATCAGCAGCCACCAGCCTAATGAAAGCAGCCATCCGGCTTTTAGCGGTCCATCTGCGCACTTGCCACCAGCCTTGTTAGATTCTTACACCAATCAGGCATTACGTGTAAGTCTGTTCTATAATGCTTCTTCTCTTCCTGATCTCTGTTTATTATACTTCCTAATATAAATGGCAAGTCCAGACTCACTGAGTATAATCCAGTGGCAGAAAACTTCTTACTTTAACATACGAAGTAACTAACCTTGCATTATAAGGTATTAGTCATTGCACGTTCTGCTTTTGTAGGTGCAAGTCATAAAGGCCAAGCTGTCCTACCTACTCTGCACACTGAGGCTGGGCTTTGGCAGCTCTTTCCAAGAGGTTCTCTTGAAACATTCCTCATCCTGGCCTTGGCCACATGTCCCCTGACTATCAAAAGCTTCAGCATTTCCCTCCCTCCAACTCAAGGAAGGGTTTGCAGCCAACTGTGAGACCAAGACATCTGAGACACCCTATGTGTCCAGATGGCTCGCCAGTCAGGCAGCTGATATACCCAGCACATGGCCCCCTCCTTTCCCTTTCCTATTTCTTTTTCCCCAGTTCTACTGCAAAATAAAGCAAGAGCAAATAATAAGAAAAAGAAAACAAACAAAACTCAGAATCCCCCAAAACCGAGACTTTATCTCTGTTTTTTCAAACTGCCAACTCAGATTCAGAGCTGCTAAGATGGAGAAAATTACATAAAAAGTAAACTTCATGTAAATTTAGTTGCTCTCTTACAGATATGCCCTCCTGACACAGTTTCTGCTCAGCACTAAGAACACCAGAAATGCCATGATACGAAAGAATACAAAGGCAGAAAGCTAATTTAGACATTTGGATATAATGAGATGTGGAATCAAGGTGACAATATAGGGAGTAACATGCTTTAGTTTCATTGGCAGTATCTGATATGGACTTTTATTATTCTCCTAGCAGGAGTATGTCTATCATTTGAAGAAATGTATCTTTCAAGACAAAAAGATCTTTCAGAGTCATATATATCTACTTAAAAACACATCCATAAAAGATTGCATTGAATTATTTACAGCTGTGGGTAGCAAATATGTTTCCAAATCCTAAAAAGAATTGGCATGTTATCATAATTAATTCTTGTTAATTTTTCATTAATAAGTAAACAGTACTAGATGATTTTCAAATACTGTTAAAAAATAGCAATTTCACAGAATCAATCCTAGTTCTTACATAAGTGTTGTAGAAATTGGTAATATATGAATGAAGGAAATATTACAGACATTCTCAGTGATATATATATATATATATACATATATAATGCAATCTTCTCTAGGAATTCATCTACTGTGTCAAAAATGTTTCTGTTCACACTATGAATACCATTCTTGCCCCCTGGGTTTACGTTAGCATTTGATTTATTTATATTTTGTCTGTCTCATTTAAATGTAGTGATTGAATCAGCTATTGAGACATTTCACAAAAAGAAAATCACTTTTTGACTTCTTTAGAAGAAGTGAGCAGTAAGGAAATTGCCAGAGAAAAAGAGCACTGACTAGAGGATCTATGTTGGTCATGGGATAATTCTAAGATAAAAACAATTCCAGCTTCAAAGACATTAAGAGCAAAGAGCTGTCTCATCAAACAATACTAATCATCACATAAACTGAAAGCAGTCAAACAACCTCTGGGATGTGAGATGATACACATATACAATTGTAGGAACATTTTGAGTAGCAGCACACATTTTAGAGGCAATTATACTGAAGTTAGGAGTGAATGGCATCATGCCTGTCACAAACATCAGTGGCAGCAATGGAAGATGTAGTTCAGAATCACTAATACAAGTTTTGAACATCAGCTACAGTTTTGAACATCCTTATGACAAATACCAAGCTGAGTTGTTCAGGTTATATAGTTGCATTCAAAGAACAGCAATGTCTCAGAAACAAAGTTTTAATGCCAAGGTAAATGCTGAACAGTTTTAGTAATATTACAGCTTTAGTAATATTACCAAAAAAACTTCAGCCAATTCACAAACGTCTCCTGAGTAACACTGTCCCTGTTCCTCAAGATCTGCTTCAGTTAAACATGTGCATATTTTTTTCTGTCCCAGGAACCACAGATATCAATAACAAATCTTTGATGGATTTTAAGTGAAAGAAAGGATGCTTTAAGAAAGAACCTGGTTACTGCCCCTCATTTAACCTTTCTTAATTTTGAAGCAGAGCAGCCTGTTCCTGAGACACAGCCCATGTTCAGATGAATAAGCTATTTTTGATCTCCTCAGCTGTAGGAAGTACTCCTATATTCACTGTAGGACAGGAGCAGCCATTACTATATAGATGAATGTTTCTCTCTTCACCTTTCTATCAATCTGCACCCCAAAGAAAAGGTAAGAAGCTTGAGAATACTTTGCTGGAGCTTCACAGCAAAACTCCTGTGACTATTTCCTAACAAACTGGGCTACAATGCTGTAGAAGAAAGGTATTGTAAACTATGACAAAGGGAAAGGTGAAATCTCTGACGAGGTTGTTGTGTAACTGCAGTCAGCACGGCACAGTGACTGAGAAAATCAGTCTTTTAAGTAGACTTTATTGGCTCATCCACAGTACCACGATTATGTGTTCTCTGGGCCATAAGGGTGCATCCTAATGTCTTGCTGCATTAACAGGTCTTACTCATAACTATCAAAAAACCCAAATTCTACTGGAAAAAATACCCCAATCTATTTTTTTTTCCTTTTTATGCCATGCAAATGTGGGTAAACACTTGGCATCCACATAGATGGCTACAACCCATAATTTCAGGTGAGATATTGCAATCAGTTTTGTCAAAAATTAATGTTTAGTGTTATTTAGCACAGGATGCTGCATCTGTGAAGGAGCACTAGTTCCTCATTTTACATCCCTTTAAAACTGACTATTTCTTATTTATTTAGCTCAAAAACAGCCTTAGGACTTGTGTCTCTGACCTGACACATATGCCACAGACTATCATACAGTAGGTTTTGACCTTTATAGGAAAAATATATTTACGCCAATTTCTAATTCCTTCAAAACCATTATCATAATCAGCAATTAAAATGGATTGCATTAAAAAAATAGAAAGTATCAAGGGGATCATCTTTCAATGACTAGAAATACATTAGGTAGAACCACATTATTATGGTGTGAAAATGTCAAAATGGTCTCAGGAAATCAATCAGGGTTCTCATTGTCAATGAAAGCAAATGACTTACAAGGATATGGGCAGACTGACATGTTGCTTGCTTTCAGATTCAGGAGATCACTTTGAAGTAGCTGCAGGTTAATTTCCAGGAGTACAGAACACCAGCAGAGGCTGTCTTTTTTCAGCTTTCTTAAGATCATGACTAATGTGCTTGAGCAAGCCAAAGCCTGAGTGAGCCAAAGCTGAGGTGTTCCAAGTAGCTGCCATCTCTGAAACAAATAAGTAACTTGAAAAACTGTGAAAGCCTGAATATTTTGGTAATGTAGTAAGCAATGGTAAGCCTATAGTAATCTAGTTTAATTACTAAAACATATATCCTGATTTTAAAAATATTACACGATCTGGGCCTAACTTGTTACTGAGCACTTTACCAGCCCTGGATAAGATTTAGTAACCACAGCTGAAAACAGAGTCTGGACATGTGATTCATCAGGCCAAATGCAGGTTTTTTCAGCTAAACTTAGAGTCTGCACAATTTCTGCAGTCAGTGGAGAGAAGTTAGCTCAGGCCTGTATTGATGTCTGAAATAGATGTTCTAAGTCATACTCTAAAATCACTGTTTACTTCTATTGAATATTAAAGTTACTTCCCGGGGAATTCCTGGGGTGATGATTTCTACAAAGTAGACAGACTCCACATTAGTTGAGGTGAAATGCAAATTTCATTTTAGTTTCTGCTTTAAATTTCCCGTCTTTTAACTATAAAAGTCATGGTGTTCTATGAAAACTTCGTTGTTTCCTTCCTCATGGCTAGAACTACATGAATAAAAGCTAAGCTAGAGGAAAAAAAGATTTAATCTTGGTGAAAAAAAAAAAAAAAACAACCAAATACCCAAGCCTGATAGCAGGATGTAATCACTTCTTTCCAATGTACATGAAGCAACGATGAGGAAAGTGCTAAAAGTCAGAGGAAAATTAGCAGGCCAGATGGCTGGAGAAACAGTGACAAAATGACAAGAAAATGAAAAACCTAATAAAAATGAGCAAGAGACAATAAGAAGTGCATGCAAGTCATTAGAAATTAAATCAGAAAGAACTAGAGAATATAAAGAGCATGATTGGAGGATACAGGAGACAGAAAACAAGAAAACTTTGCATAGGGTAAGATCCAAGAGAGGTGACATGTAGCAACAGATGTTTCCCTGTGGCAAGCTGATGAAGAGCCACAGTAGGGTAGTAAAGCTACTAAATATATATCTTGCTCACATCACTGGTATGTGATTTTTAGGCTTGTTTTGTAAGAGGGATCAAGGACTCCAAGAGACAAAGAGAAAAAATAGTGTGAACTACTGTAAATAGTAACAGTGGTAGTGATGATAACAGTATTCCAGCCCTTGCAGTGACTTTCATTATAGAATTCAAAGCACAATAGAAGCATTAACTAACCCTTATGTGATGTCTCTGAGGTGCGGTTTTCCATGCTGCTTTCAGATAAACAGACTGAGCATTTAAAATTTGACATAAACAAAATTATACAATAAATAATAAAACATACAGAAATAACTTCATTAAAAAAGAATTCTCATGCCCATTACGTAGTCCAGCTAACAGGAAATTCTTCTAAAATTCTACAGAGTTTTCTCAAATGGCTAAAAAACCTGTTTGCAAGAGGATAATTTCCATTGTCACCAAAGTCAAAAAGGATTTTTCACTTGCCTGTAGTGTAGTAGAATACAAAGATCCTGATGCATCTGACATACAATTTGGGCAACTGGGTTAAAGCTGTTGGAGTGTGAAATACTGAAATGATACATTACAAAGGGCATTTATTATGAATTTAGCATTTTGTCACAACAGTAGTACTTCAGTCACATATTTTGTTCTTTATGGGATGAGATCTCATTATAAAATATGCTGAATGTGTACATTAAATGAATTTTAATATAGGACTTAAACTGAATTCAGAATAGAATATGAATCTGAGACATGACTGCTCACCAAATAGGGGGAGATTAAAAGACCACACAAACAGAAATCCATCAAAACCCAACCCAAAACTTTCTTGCTAATTAAAGAACAATGCTTTAGGATGCAATTTCCCTTTTCAATCTGTTACACAGCCTAAAAGAAAAAAAAAATTCTGTTTCAACTGATGACTGGAATCTTAATTCATTCTCACACCAAAATATTCTTACTTTAAATATGTAGACCTGCAAAATCCAAACAGACTCAATAATCTTTATCTTAAAGAAAAGTATCTCATTATTTAGTTGTAAATGGTTCTGGATATCAAGAAAGACAGAGAAACAATGCACTTAGTGTATGAAAACATAGTGTATAAAAAGTAATGTGGCATTATCACCAGGCATAAATATTCTGCAGATAAGCAAGTTGTCATTTGTTTGGGGTTTTTCGTTGTATAGCTTTGAAATATGTGTCCCATAATAAATACAAGAAAAATGCCTATCTGTCCAGGTGAGGAAAACAGAGAAGAACTATTTTGTGGAAAGTATATAGATGAACTCTAAGTTATGATATCTTTGGTTTAAGAGGGGGCTTATGAAAAGCACATAGCAAGGAGGCATTCAGCTGTCACATTGCCCCATGAGGAGGGCAAATTCAGCACTTCAGTGCAGAGCACATCCTGAATCTGCTGATGGAGGAGTCTTATTAACAGTCAAATTAGAGCACATCAAGGGTGCTTTAGGGTACTTTCCAAACACAGTTTATTCACATTGAGGAGAGGTTTTATAGGAAATGGTCCGAGACTATGCACTTGATTTCATTTTCTTAGGTTTTGTGGTAATTTTGGGGGGGTTTTAAGATGAGTCAAGGTATACAATTTTTCCAGGCTTTTGTCCAAAATGTCTTAATTATCTTCACTTTCTCTGCTTTCATTCCCTGTTTGGGTCTGTTTCAGAGCATATGACCTCAATATATTATGAATGAAATTAAAGAACAAAATAAATTCTCAATGCATCCCTGGTTGTCCTAAGAACGTTCCCTCCATGGAATCAGAACAAAGTCCCAAGGAGGATCCGGGGACATTCAGTGCAGCTGTCAGGTCCTCTGCAACACCTGCTGTCTTCTAAATGTCACTCTTTTGAGTATTGTCTGCTAGGTTTGCATTGCTATTGTGGGCAAAGCAGGAACTAAACTTACTTAATTCCATCTTTGATTCAGTGATATGACACTTTGTTGAAAATATAGGTCTATAATTTAGACAAAATAAAATTACAAATGAAGTTACTTAAAAATAAATATAGCAGACAAAATGTCACTGTTTACAGCCATGACAAAGAACACTTGTTAGCCCTCTGATTCTTAGAGAGGAAAAAATTGTATTTGGACTAAGAACATGTGTGTTTATTTTCCAGTTAAATAGGTATGCTAGTGAAGTGGGCACCAACATGATTCTTATGTCATTTAGGGTCACAAAATAGAAAGATCCCATTGCAAAGAGCAAACTGGCCACAGTTCTTATACTTAGGCTTGTAATACCTACAAATTAACGGTGGCTTTCCCTCGGCCTTTCATAGTTATACTATCTAAGGAATTATTTTTGGAATACTGTGTCAAAGAGAGAAAGTCCAACCACATCAAGGATGGAAGAAATTAGATTAAAATAAGAAAGGTCTATTTGAGGCACACACAACAGAACAAATAGGAACATTAGTGGATGAAGAGTAAGCATATTTACTCTTTCTCATTGAGAAATGGGGATTAGAGATTTTTCCAAATGTGTCAGAACATATTTGATAGATGTTATTGTTGTTTATTCCATTTACTCTCTTCTCCACAGAGAGGTGGTTGATGTATGAATTGGCATTCTACCCCTTCCCTTTTAAGTTCTACTTAGAATCAATTTTGAAATTATTAAATAATAATAAAATCCATGCATGTGGCAGCTTGAAATGTTGTGCAATGCTACATCAAGAGGTGTTTTCAGAATGAGGTATTAGAAATAGAAAGAACTAGAGGAGAAATAATAGGATGAATAATCATCTAATGAGAAAGAAAACCTCACAAAATTTAAAGTGCATACTGGCTTTCAATAGCTGCATGTAGCACACAGAACTGAAATTAAAGAAACTATTTTCATGGACAGATGTGTCCAGGGAAAAATGCTCAATATAAGCCATGATAAATAAATAGGACAATTCTATATGAGTGAAAATTTTACCTAAGAATGTTGGTCTGGCAAAAGAGAAGTGCTTTTGCAGATTATATGACATCTTTCTGCAAAATACATGAACAAATTGGAATCAAACAGATTTTTTGAAAGTGAAAGCAAGAAAATGTACCTAGTGTCGGTCATAGTCAGCAAGAACAAATGAGAAGGGCTGGAAAGAAGCCAGAGGAGACTGACAACTGGCAAGTAGTAAGAATAGGTATGACTTCCTGTGGAACATAGCATCAGGAACTTGGATGATCACAGCCCCCTCAGATCTTGGTAAATTTACATCTTCCAGAAAGTCAGCTGGATTTAACAGCATGGCAACATCCTGCACAGTTGGGGGCAACAAAAAGAAATTTGAAGCTGGTGTTCCTTTACTGCTGGGTTTTTACATCTCCAGTTGAGAGGCAGCAGGCAGCCCCAGCAGAGTACCTTTATGTGTGTACTTGTTTCATGTCAAAATGGGGAATAAACTGTTGGAGTAGTGCAGCAACTGAGAGGAAGCTTGAGGTTTTCTGAAGGAGGCTCACCAGCTGCACACATAAAAATGTTCTGCTGGGAAAACATAGAACTAATATTCCAAGGACATTTATGGGGAAACAGAAACAATATAATGAACAAAAAATGGGCAAAACAAGTAGATAATGAGTTGATAGTACCATAATCATTACAGGAGAGTTGAGACACTACACAAAAAGCTGGGGAGAAGATAAATAAGGACATGTCATGAGGGACAGTCAAAAGCTTAATGGTCTATAGGAAGTTGAAAGTTCATTTCTAAAAGGGCATATTGGGCAATTATAGACCTGTCAACTAAACAGGAAGGAAGAGTAGAAATATGAAACATTTTCCATCTGAGAGCAAAATATAACACACTTATTTCTCTGACATTAAAGCCAGAAATTTTTCAGGTATTGAAAAGTACTTGAATTGGTTTCTGATTTGTTGATTGCTTTTGTGTGCTCGTTTAAGTTCACTCTTAATGAGATTTTATTTCTACTTGTTTTAGAATTTCCTAATACAATATGCCTATATATTCAAGAAATGCATTCCAAGAAATACTTCCCCATCTTATCCAAAGTAAGCAGCAGCTTAATATACTCCATCCTTTCAAATTCAGCTTTATCTGCTCTTTATGGAATTTTTCTTCTTGGAAGTTCTCAAGAAGAAGTATTTCCAACAATAGGCTGAAATTTAAAGGGTAAACAAGACAGTTTACATTGTCAGATGTTTATGTAATTTTATGAAACTCTATACTGGTGGGAGACAGGCCTATTGTAAGGAATGGTATCTTCATCAAGATAGTTGCTTATTGCATTCAATCAAATTGAAGGAGAAAAAAATTTCATACCATTTTCAAAACATAAAATTTTGCAATAAGGTTGACTAGACTGGCCTTTTTTCCTTCTGTTTTCATGACAGAAAACTTCAAACACAGAGAAAAATAAGAAGTTGCTTGAAGTTATGTTTTCCAGTCTTGTCATTGTTCCACCTTGAACATTTGCTGCTAGTATTTTTTAATATTTGTAGTTACATCATTTCTTGAGTGAAATACATACCAAACAGAGTAAATCTTAAAGGCATGTGTGAGGACAAGAGCTCCGCAACTCAGAGTAAGGAATGGATTTTAAAAAGACTATCCTCTAAGATATATTTTACATCTAATATTTACACTACACCTTAAAGAGTACATATAAACAGCAATTAACTCATCAAGACCAGAAAAATGCAAGAGGTGAATTTGATGCAATAATTAATTCCATATGCCCAGGAAGAAGGAGACAGGGATATGACTGAACTTAGCATTGCCGGAAATACAAAATAGTATCTGTTCTCCTTGTTAGAGGGGGTTTAGTCAAAATCTCAACAGATGAGAAAGAACATACAATAGCAGAACAAAATGAGTATTGAGACACAAAAAAAGAATAGGTGATATAAAGCAAAATCTGATATTTAAAAAATATACAGGATATAATTCCCTTGTCTTTTCCCGACTAATTTCACAAATCCTAAAAATAATATCTTGATTGATGTCATATTCCATATGTCTGTTATTTCGTATTGCTTCTGCTATTTAATAACAGTTCCACAAGTAATAATAATTATTTTATTTAATTTGAATTTGCAATGAGATTTTAATGACATTGAAAACTAACAATTAATATCCAAAATTAAAATTTTTCTAGTAAGCTACAAAGACAACTACTTTTTATATAAGAAATAGTCATTAAGGGAGAAATGTTGCTAGTCTGATGTGGTGGGTTGACCCTGGCTGGATACCCAGTGTCCACCAAAGTCACTCTATCACTCTCTTCAAAACTGGACAGGGGAAAAAATACAATGAAAGGCTCATGAGTCAAGTTAAGGACAGAGAGAAGTCGCTCACCAGTTACGGTAATGGGCAGACTCAATGTGGGGAAGATTAATGTAATTTATTACTAATCAAGTCAAAGTAGGATCATGAGAAAGTAAAAACAAATCTTAAATAAAACCTTCTCCTTACTCCTCTCTTCTTCTGAGGCTTAACTTCATGCCCTATTTTTCTACCTCTTGCTCCCTAGGGGCATAGATGAGTAGGAAGTGGGGGTTGTGGTCAGTTCACAGCACATCTCTTGCATGGCTTCTTGATCAGTGGGAGAACTCCTCACTCTCTTCCACTGCTCCAGCGTAGGGTCCCTCCCACAGGAGACAGTCCTCTAAAATGTCTGTGTGAGTCTTCCCCACAAGCTGCCCCTCTTCACAAACTGCTACAGCATAGGTCCCTCCCACAGGGTGCAGTCTTTCAGAAAGAGACTGGGCTTCCCATGGGGTCTCTGCCTCCTTCAAGCATCCACTTGCCCTGGCGTGGGATCCTCCTTGGGCTGTAGGTGGGTTTCTGCTCCTCCATGGAGCTCCATAGGCTGCAGGGACACAGGTTCTTCACCATGGTCTGCACCACTGCAGGAGAATCTCAGCTCTAGTGCCTGGAGCACTTCCCCCCCCTCCTTCTCCAGTGACCTTAAGTGTCTGCTGGGTTGTTGCTCTGACTGGCTACAATTGTGCAGTTTTCTTTTTTTCCTCAGTTCTTATATATGTTATCCCAGAGGCATCACCACCGCCTTGGCCAGCAGTAGGTCCATCTTAGAGCACACTGGCATGAGCTCTGTCAGATATGAGGGAAGCTTATGTGAGCTTCTCACAGAAAAATCCCTGTAATCCCTCCACTACCAAAACCTTGTCACACAAACCAAATATTTCTAATTATAACATACTTAATTTGTGTTTTGTGATTAAATCAAATTTTCCACAACTTTTAAATTTTCCTGCTACCGTTAAGAAATAAAAGTGCGTTGCTTCATGCACAATGCCACTTGCATTTATAAATACCAGAAATTACTAGATGTGATATATTTTGATTTTTAAAAGAATGCAGAAACCCAATATATTTTTGTCTCTCCCCAAAAAGCCCTGCCATTTGGTTGAGCTATACTACTTACCAGATTCCTGTTTATACATTCCCTTTTTAATGTAACAGGAAAAACCTCAAACCTTGTGAAATACTGAGAACTCTTCATTAGAGTTTTGTGAATTGAATAAGAAACTGAATCCTTAAGTTCATCTTAAGTATATATAACTGCAAAAAATAATTTAAAAATGTGCAGTGGATGTTGCTACTTTCCAACTGTCTTGTTTTGGACCTCTGTTCTGAAAGATTACCATAGGTATCATTAAATCACATCACAGACTAGAAGTCTTGCTCTATCAGCTCAAATTTAACTATTTATATGAAACTTTATTAATTCACATCTCGGTAAGATTCCCTGGTATTTGCCTTCTCTGAGTCTGGGAGGTAGCACTGTCTGGATAGCACTTCATTGTGTGCTTGTCTTCACAGCTGTGGTTAATTCAAACTCATGTGGTAAGGATCGGAGTGCATGTGGCCACATGCTTTGTGATCTGGTCTGCCACTTCAGCAGGACTTCAGCTATACACAACAATGTTTGCCTGCTTCTAAAGATTCAGACAAAAGCAAAAATTATGTTGAAAGGAAAATATGAGCAGACATTCTACCTATCAGCAGGTGTTTGGAAACAGCAGGACTTCCACATTTATTTTCTATAATTCCCATAATTACCACCCCTGTACTTGCTGTAACGATGTCACAGCAGGTGGCAATTTGTGCATCTTAGTGCTGCGATGCTCCTTATTAGAAGTACATTTCAGGATAACATCCAAGCTACCTACCAAAAGTCTCAACTTTCTTGTGTAAACAAACAGCTTTCCTGGGTTGCTTTCAGCAAAGAAGAAATATTTCAGTTAGAAGTATCTACCTAATATAAATTCGAACAACATTTGAACCCATAAACCATTTCTTTTGCATTCCTATGCAAACCATCCTGGATTACGTTTAAAAAAATTTCATTGCAATTTGTTTATTAATGTGTTTTTTCTTCCTCTCAGAAATATACATTTGAACTGAATTTAATGTTTCATGAAAGCTGGTGATGTGAAAGTCTTTGAACCTGAAGCTTTTCCTTTCCCACAGAACAGATTCTTTACTGTGTAGAGAGATACTTTCAGCTCTCATATTTTCTATACCTTTATACTCTTCATGCTTTATCAGGGATTTAAATACCTATATACAGGGATTGAGGTAATTTTAGACCACAGAAGCATCTCAAATTATTAATGAATCCCTGTTAGCCTAAAGTGCATGCCATTTAAAGAAATAACAATGATTACTTTTGGCTTTTTAACTGGAGAATTTTAAAATTATCCTTTTTCAGTTATGAAAAACACAACTTAAGTGGTACTTTAGAGCTTCTCCAGGAAAGTCTATAGTAATAATATATGAAGCAGAGAAATATTTTTTCACTTAATGCTAGCTGTTGTAAAATAAACAACTGAATTGAAAAAATGGACAAAACCACATTTTTTCTTATCTCCTTATCATCATAAGAAATAAATAGTACTTCCTGTTTCTCTTGCCTAGATTAAGAACTCTACACATGCATGTTTTATCTGAAATATCATTTTTTTTTAATCTTTAATTTTTTTCCGAAATTCTGATAGAATATACTTTGTCATTCCAGTGACAGTCTTCTTCAATATCTGGATGGAATAAAGACGTGTAATAATATATTTACTTTTCTTTTTTTTTTTTTAAGGGTGTGCATATTTTTACTCCTTCTTATAGGAAATACTGAAGAAAGATGATATAGATATAAGATGTAATATATTGGGTTGTTTTATTTAAACTCTACATTTCACATTTAATTATGTTAGTGTAAAAAAATCACATCTCAATCTTTTTTAACACTTGCAGCAATATACAACATCCTCCTTTTCTTTTTTGTTTTAGATGTCTGTAGGCCATTTTTGAATCCTATTAACTATTCAAGATTATATTTTAAATGTGGTTATCCTTTCTGTGCTTGTAGAGTAATTGCTGCATAATTTCATCTAAATGCCAATGTACATGCTGTTTGGATAGTCTAATATATCATGGTACCTCTCTAGGAAATACTTAGGACCATAAATTAATTCTAATTTCCACTGTGTTCTATAATTAGCAATTATTGGCGAGCTGAATGTTTACAAACAGAGCTACACATTTTCACACTGACATATTTCAGAAAATCTTTGCAATTTCATAGATAGTAGCAATGCAATGCGCAATGTGAGTTAAGGGTGTTTTGAGGACATAAAGCACCTTGTAATCTGCAATACCTTGGTAGTATTGGAAGTAGAGACCTGACTGTACCACCTATAAAACCTATGTGTTTTAATCAGGATAAAATTACAACTAACAAATATAAGTGTACTGAAACAGTGTTACTAGCAGCATGTGTTTTGTAATGTAGTGATAGCGCAGCCAGACACCATGCATACGCATTTTATGTAAACATGGGATTGCTGTGGCCACCAATGGGGCTAAGAAGGAGTGGTGGAGCTCAAGGGAGAGTACAACTAAGAATCTACAAGATAAAGAGCAATACTAGCAGCCTATACTGCCAATAGGCAGGACCTCCTGCCAAATACCCCAGGAGGATGATCAGGAAAATCAAAAGCAATGTAACCCCATTTTGGTGAGAAAAGGGGGAGCACGAAGGCTAAAACACCAACAGTGATGAGGAAGGATAGAGAAGACAGGAATCTCCTCTCTGATTTGTTTCACCAAAGGGCTGTCCAGGCTTGGTAGCTCAGTATCACCAAGGCTCATGGCAGTCATTGTGAACTACATGACATCACCCTCAGGACACAGTGTGCTCACCACTAACTTCAAACATAGCTGTTAACTTATGTGAGCTCATAGTGGTATTGGTATCAATGTGTAGGAGAAAACCATTAGCATGCAGTGTGCTGGTAACGAATGAATGAATCTATTAAAGTTTTGTTCTTGAAGTTTGAAAGCAGCTTGATTTATCAGTCTTCTAAACACTCCCGTCAGAACAATGTCTAATTGCCTAAGTGAAATACATGAACATATATTTAGTTGTAACAATATATAAACATTTGTAATATATTATTGTTTGTGCTGTCAGGAGAAACATAAACCGTGTAGAAGATCAGACCCTCTAAAGCATAGATACAACTCTTCTCTTGTAAATAAAGTTTTTTCTAAGGTTTATTCAAGTCAAAAAGAAAGTTTACAAAGATTGGTAACATTTTTCCCCCTCGTCACAGAATTGTATTGAGGTGTCTAAGGTAACTCTTGAGTCCTTTTCATTCATACACAGAGATAATTAATGCTTTATATTGTTGCTAATGCAGGAGAACTGCTCTTGCTATGAGTAACTCGGAGATATAAGGTTCTTGTTGTACTGTGCCAATTTTGAGTGTTAATCCATTATTATCAATTGGATAATCTTCAGATTTGTCTCTGGTACCTCTGTCTATACTCATGCTTATTTGTGAATGCCTCATTTCTGTAACACTCAAATCAGGAAGTAAATTGTGGACCTTAAGCTTGTTTCAAGAAGAAAGGAAAAAAAAAGGCTCAGACTTTTGTTTTCCTACTTCTGTATAGTCATCCCAATTAAATCTTTAGAATTTTTTTAATAAAGAACACAATTAGAATTTTTCCAAGTAAACTATTACTAAATTATAGGCATCCTTGTAAGAACTAAAGTAATGGAGACTATTCTTTCTGGCCTTGTACACAGGCGAATGCCTTGTAAATTTCAAAATTGAAAATTTACTTTTGCATGATGTGTTACAATCTTTTACATCATTACCATTGGGAAAACAACAACAAGGTGAACTTCTAAGGGAATAATGCATTCACCCTTTCTTTTCTCATTTTCGAACAGCAATCCAGTTGCTTTTCTGAAAAGATGGAGACCAATGAGAAAGCTCTATTGATTCACCTCCATCTCCTGCTCTGAGATAAATAATGCCTAAAGCAAACTGACTTCAAAGAGACACATTGATTTTAAGACAATTTAAATGGGGAGAATATGCGTGTGGAGGGAAGAATTCCTCCACAAAAACCAAATGCAGACTATCAAATTTAACACATTAAAAATATTGTAGAAATTATGCTATATTAATACATGTTATGTGAATTATGAATTATGCATAATGGTTACTAGAGTCCTCAGCAGTCCTTTCACACTCACTCAGTTTCATAGAACTATATGTTGCCCAAAGGCAGTACCTAGTATTTAGGGGAAAGAAGTAAATTCCTAGAGAGTGAGCCAAGATTATGCATGTTACAAAACTGGACAGTATCTATCTTTAACTTTGTCTTTGTCTTGTTAATTTATGAGCCACTCTGGCAAATTGCCAGAAAACTTAAAACAGTAAAAGTCAAACACATACTTCCAAAAGACTCATTGTATCATATAATTTCCCTTTCCTCCTCTTCCTTGCACTGCTTACACAATGATGTAATTGAGCAGTTTTCATTAGAACACAGGAGAATCTGGGACCTATACTTAGCTGCCCTCGCTTGAGCAGCTCTCACAAAGAACAGTTTTTACAAGCCATGGAATGAGCTACTGTCCAGTGTGAATAAATTTGAGAAGAGCATACAAGAACCTGTGAGATAGCCTGTAAGCTTGGAAACTGTTTCTTTTCGTGTTGAATCTTCAGAGCCAGTGAGAAAAATACTCTCAAGTTTGTCAGGGAGCAGTATCTGATAAAGTCTTACAGAAATCATATAAATACGTAGAATGTTAACTATAAGTAATTGTTTTTTTTCTATAACTTGTTCTAGGAATTAATTTTCTCTATGAATGTAATGTCTGTCTCTCATCAGCAAATATTTTAGTTCCACTTCTGATTATCGCCAGGTAAATCAAATGTTCATTAAATTTCTCAGACTCTTAGTATTCTGTTGAAATTCTGTTTCTCTGATTTGAGTGTACATTGTTAAGAGACAGATTTACTTGACTCTCATTGCACACTGTTGTAAATGAGCATACCACATGCAAACCAAATGAAAGGCAAGCCTGTAATCTAATCCATGAATCATGAGGGAAAACATGGGGTAATCTGCATCTTCTCAAAGATATTAATTTTCATTTTGTGAGAAGTAAGAACCCAGTAGAGTAAATGAGAACAAGGCTCATTCTATGTAGACAGAACTCATTTAATATACCTTTGGTATTTAAGGGAAACATGATTTTAAAAAGAAGACTAAGGATGATATTTATATATTCATGCATTCTTTTTAAATAATGCAATTCTGAAGTGCTGAAGGGCTTTTTTCATGTTACTTTGAGTAGGTAGCAGGTGTCACTGGCTATTCTATTAACTTTTTGTAATTTTTATTAACTTGCATCCTTTGTGATTTCTATACTTAGTAAAATAATGTCTTTGTCAGCACCTTTAGAAGACATTGATACAACAGAAAGGAATGCATATCCTGTATTCAGGAAATGTGAATGGATCAGAATAACTGGTTCAAGCACAGTAACTGCTCCCTAATAAACCTGTCACTGGTAGAAGCAAAGCAAATACATTCAAAATAATCCACTAATGATCACTTATGTACAAAGATAGGTTTAAACCAAAAAAATTTTAATTTATGGCCAAAATTAAGTAACTTTCAAGTTCCTGTCTATCACAGTGGCCACTCTCAAAAGTGCATGAGAATTTTTTATGATTGTAGGACATTGGTTTTTCAAATATCCTGTCTATGATAAAGCTGAGACATTTCCACCTCTCATTCCAAGTTATTAATTAGCTTTGCAAAAACAGCTAGATTTTACAGGTTTTGCATGCAAAATACATTTAATCTTCCTGTCTGTATTCAGTTAAACTTTCATTCCCAGATATAAGAGAATGAAAGGGATAAGTCTTTAATCTTACGATGAACCTTGTCTTCCTGCCCTGAAAAATATTTGCCTTTGGGCTAGGCTTCTCCACTGTTTCTTGACCTGGTATAATTTTTTGATTTTTAGACTGGACATTTGAGCTTGCTTAATTTGTGAGTCTTAGCCCTAGACTAGCCACAAACCTATGGGATCTGATAAGATACATCTCAGGGTCCTGTGCCAAGCCAGTCTCTAACAAATTTGAAAGTTCATGGCTATCTTACGAAGTCCTGCTCACTGAAAAAAGGGAAACTTCACTCTCATTTTTAAAAAGGGGAGAAAAGAAAGACACAGGGAACTACAGACATGTAAGCCTCAGCTCTGTGCCTGGGAAGATAATGGAACAGATCCTCATCGAGGAAATATTAAGGCCCATCTAAGAAGAGGAGGTGACCCAGGGGAGCCAGCATGACTTCACAAAAGGAAAATCATTCCTGATCAGTCTGGTACCTTTCTATAATAAAGTGACAGCAATGGTCAACAAGAGAAGATTACTTAGTGTCATCTACCTAAATTTTGTAAGCCCTTCGAGATGATCCTACATGGCATCCTTATCTGGGAATTGAGACACATGAATTTCAAGGGTTGGCTATTCAATGGATAAAGAATTGAATGGATGGACATAGCCAGAGTGTTTTGGTCAATGGTTTTATGTCCAGGTGAAGTCTAGTGACGAGTGGTGTCACTCAGGGCTCTATCTTGGGACTGGTGCTCTTCAATATCTTCATCAGTGACACAGGCAGTGGGATCAACCTCAACAAGTTTGCAGATGGCATGAAATTGGGTGACGCAGTTGGCACAACAGAAGGATGGGATACCATCCAGGGGCACCTGGACAAGTTTGCGAAGTGGACATCATGAAGTTCAGCAAGTGAAAGGTACTGCAAGTGAGGTGCCAGACATGAGTAAATGCTGGGAGAAAATCTCATTGAAAGGAGTCCTGAAGGATTTGTGACTTTGCATTTGCATGGATAGAAAGCTAGATATGAGCCAACCATTTGTGCTTGCAGCTCAGAAAGCCAGCTGCATCCTGGGCCTGACCAAAAGCAGCTTGGGCAGCAGGTGATACTGCCCCCACTCTGCTCTCGTGAACCTCCAACTAGAGAACTTCATCCAGGGGGAAGCAGTCTGGGGTCCTCAACACAAGGAAGATGTGGACTTGTTGGAAGGAACCCAGAGAGAGGCCACAAAAATTATTAGCACGCTGGAGCACTTCTCCTGTTGAGTCAGGCTGAGACAACTGGATTTGTTCAGCCTGGAGAAGAGAAGCCTCCATGTAGGCCACAGGGAGAGATTTAGCAGGGTACTGAGCAACCTGGTGTAGTGGAAGGTGTCTCTGCCATAGGCAGGGAACTAGATGATCTTTAAGGTCTCTTCCAACCCAAACCGCTCTATGATTATGTGATTCTAAAATGAGCTTTCTGGAGCACATGTTTTGTAGAACATATTGTCTCTCCCTTTCCCCTTCCTCCCCACCAAACAAGCTCATCAATAGAGGTTAGTGAATAGTTTTGTGAATGCAGAAGCATGCATGCCAGGTAGGAAAATTTAAACTTGCTCCTGTTGGAGTGGAATCCTGAGGATTTTTTTGCAAGTAAAAATTGGATCCAGTTTTAAAACCACAATTTTTTTCTTGAAAGTATCCTGCCCTAACAGTCTCTGACTTGAAGGAGTTATAGATTTTTTTAGCTGGATGCAATTTCTTTTAAGAGTGCTTTTTGAGGCTTTACTACCCGCACAAGAAAGAACTGGAAATGTGATGCAAAACAGTCTACTTCTTTGAAAAACTTATTCTGAGAGACTGCTTCTTTTCCCCATTTTGTTTTGCTTTCAGAAAACTGACACACTGTTGTTATGTCCCTTCAGAGATGATACTGCTGGTGAGGAAAGTGCAAAAGGATTTCACCACTTCATTCAGAAAAGTCGTATACCCACCTAGGGCAAAACACTCATTAGAAAACTTACGGAAACCTTACCTTTGTCTTTAAAGTTAAAATCAGCTCCTGTTTTCCTGAATTTTTTTAAACAGACAATTTAGGCATAAGTTTACAATTATTCACAGGATGATGATTTTTATCTCAATGATAATTTGATATTGTGCAACTAACTAAAAGTCCAACTGTATTAGAGATCTAAAGAGTGAAAAGAGATTGGAAAAAGACTGCACATGGGTAACTCACAGTCATGTTAAAGCCAGGATCTAATGCCAGGAGGTCCTAGAAAAAATTTCAGTACATTGCTTAATGATAAGCTTGTTACCCTGCTGCTTCTAGTGTTCCATTATTTTTCAAACTCAAAGATCATATTAAAATTCTACTAGACGCGTTGTAACTAGACTAGTTATATTGTGTCAGCTTAAAAAAAGAGAGAATGAAAGAAGAAGAGGAGAATTATAGATCACTGTCAACTGCAACAGTATCACAACAGAAGGTTTTGCACTTTCAATCAGATGTAAAAATGCAAGTATTTATACTGAAAATGAGCCCCACAAAGAAAGACTCCTTTTCCTTCCCTCTGTCTGGAAATGCATGAGCTGCAAAGTCAGTTGGTCTCAATTACCAGCTTTGTGAGAAAGAAAATAGGCCAGAAGAATGGTCATTAACTTAATATTTCCCAAGGAAGTGAATGATACAAATAGTGCCTTGTCCAGATCAGAGCTGAAAATAAAGGCAAGCTCTGCTGCTGCTGAAAGTAAAGCCTGTAAACTGGATTTGGGGGTCTCAGCCCTCTGTATATGCCTGTGTCTTTTCTGAAAGAGTAGAAAAGTTACAGAAAGGTACCCAAAGATTATAATAGGTGTATGTTTTAGCTTCTGTTACAGAGCCAAAAGGTACTTGACAGTAAAAGTTCTTTACGAAGTACCAATCTCCGGCTACCTATATATAATTACCAGGAAACTAATGCTTTTCTATCCTTATCACCTTCAATGTTCCTCAGTGATAATGTAAGGCAGAAAGAAGAAAAAATTTTAAAAAATGTTTTGTCAAAATATTTTTGTTAATTCACAGAGTTTCTTTACTTTTTTATCCTTTCTTTTGTGCATTATCTCATTTGATTAATGTCCTACTATGCAGTAATATGGTATGTAAAGCCTTCATTACGCATTTTATACACTGAAAAAAATTAAAGAATGATGACAGATATGATGATCTTGGTATAACCCAAGATTAAATTATGTAAATTAATTAAATTACAGAATTTCAGCAGCTGAACAATAAGTCATTGCAATATAAATTGACTGTGAAATTTCTATATTAAAAGTCATGGAAATAGGGGAAATATTTTTAAGATTGGTTATATTTAATCGGAATTGCCTGTGAGAATAAGCCACAAATATAAAAGTCACTAGGATGTAGAAAGTTCAGGTGGGATTAGTTGTCATTAAAGTGTCATCAGAAGTGGAAATACAGAGTCCTATACTATAGGGCCTAGTGATAGAGAATGGTTTTCCAGGATCAAAGTTTCAAATTTAATCTTTATTCATATTGCGTGTTGGTACTGAATTAGATTTATTGTCACCTGTTTCATTTATTTCCTAAGGTAATGACAACTAGAGCTGTGCATCCATGTACACAGACAGAAGGAGAAATGTCGACCTCTGCTTGTCCACATGCCTCAGGAGTCCAGCAAGTGAAATGCATCTCAGAAGAATGTCTATGGGGCTTAAACCCACCAATTTATGTAGAGTTGATTATGAAACAGTGATGATCCAAGGCTGTCCTTAAACTCACCATTGCCAGTTTGGTAAATCTGGCTAATGAACATAATATTACACTTTGGTATTCTTCTCAACTAGTTACAGTAAATTTTAATAAACATGTTTACTTATAAGGATGATAATGATCATTGCAGGCTTTCCTCAAAAGAAGGCATTGCATGTTTATATTTGCTCATGGAGTAACTTTAAAGAGCTTTGTTTTGTGGTTTTTTAGGTTTTTTTTTAATTTCCTTAGTAACAACTCCTAAGTGAAAAAGTACAGATTTCTTGTAAAAGCATCTTTTATTGAACATATGTTTTTCACTGATACTCTGCAGGGAATGGTTTTCTAAAAAGCAAACCAAACAGCCTTTGTGTAAATAGTTGGGAACACAAAAGCAAAACTGCCAGCTAACTTTCCATTTTGCTGCACAGATAAGGTCCTCATAGGATGCTTAGGAATACAGTTCTAGAGCAGTTGATTTTGCTTCAGCTTTTTTATTTAGCCTGTAATGGGTACTGCTTCATATAACAATTTTATTGTAAAGATTTGAACCTGTATGCTTGATCATGCCAAACTGTAAACTATAAATCTTATTTCCTTCCATGCCTTATTTTTCGATTCATACATTACAGAAATTCTGTGGAGGACAGCAGTGCATGATCTCTGATAATTCCTACCTCTATCAGACAGAGTGATCTCTTCAAGAGAAATCATTTGGATGGAAAATAGGGTAAAAAAGTCAGTCCCTTTAACTCTACTAATCCGTATGCACTGATTCTACTCGTGGGAGAGTTGCCACATTGACTTCATTAAACCTGTGAAAATATATATCAGTATTTCCAGACCTGAACATTAAACAGCATTTCAACAATCTATTTGAGGTACCCTGCAGAAGTCTGAGATAAAAAGTATTTGAGACAAACTGCAGTTCCTATCAGCTGCAGCTCTGGAACCTTTGGAAATACGGCACACTTGGTCTTTGAAAGATTCTGAAGTATGGAATTAGTAAGGTGATTATGGATAAGAAAAGGAATGAAGAATTATTGTAAGATGTGGATTACATGTCAAACACAATTAGTAGCTGTGCCTTCTTTTATATCTGTACTATAGTGGAAGCAATAGAGAAGGTTGGAAACTTTATAAACAAGTGAAGAAGAAAATTATTTAAAATAATTTAAAGAATAACATCTTAAATTAAGGACATGGTGATAAAAAGATTGGGAACATCAGTATTTCCAGCCTTTTAAAGTAATCCTGGCTTCTATAACTTCTCGTACCTGTCTGGTAATATTCTAGTTATCCTTTGCCTGCACATGCAGATCATTTAGTTCAATAGCCTGGCTCTTTGTCTTTGCTTTCACTCTGAACTGCCTTTATATATTAAGAAAAATTCATTTGTCTACCTACTAGCCATATTTTTAGGAGTAGTTCACTTCCTTTTCTAATTTATGACATCTAAAAAATCTCTACAACCTATTTAAACAGAATCTCTCCCAGAGGTTGTTGCCCATGCTTCTCTTTTATGATTTTCCCTTTTATAACTCCCAGGTTCTAAGCCAAGTTTGACACAGACCAAAAGCACACACAAAGGGACTGGAGAAGGTGGAAAGGACAAATTTCAGAACAAAAGCAATTAAAAAGTGTGAAAAATAAAGTGACAAAGCAGTTTGAATACTCTAGCGATGAAAGAGATTAAAAGTTCTGGCATGGGATTTACCAAACATACCTGGCAAAAACAGTGCTTGCCCTTTTCAAGGGTCATTTTAACAGATATTTTCCTATTCTCTTATTCCTACTTTAAATTTAGGGCCTGTATTACAGGCTTGCTAAAATGACTGATCTCTCTTAATGAATGTCATGGTAAACACTTGTGAAAAAAAAATATAAAGAAATAATCTTTCTGAGATAGATGACTTCTGGGCTGTATCAACACAAGGAAAATATTTTTTCCCTAAATAGCCTACATATGACAGAGGATTTTTCTTTTTTACAGTCCCAGAAGATGATTTTGGACTTCAGATCCTATTTCCTCCACTTCCACAGTAAGATTTTATTAATTTTGAGATCATCAGAACTGCCTCTGAAAAAAAGTGTGAGAAGAGGAGCTATGAACTTAAAAACAGGGCTACAAACACAAAATCATATTTTACACTGAACTTGCTGAAAAACCTTGAAAATTAATTATTTTATGGCAATTACATGGGCAGAAATGCAAAAAAAAAATCATTCTACCTATAACTATCATTCTAAAGATAATCATAGAAATCAATTTATATCTGATGCCTGTGCTACTGCAAAATCACCAGTTAAGCATATCAAAATCATTTACAATCATGTTGCTCTACCAATGATTTTCATTTACTTTCAAAATATGGATAAAATGTTGATAAAATTATATGTGCTATTCTGAATAATTTTATTAGTATTTTTTATTTTGAAGATCATTTCAACATGTTAGAGTTTTTAATTGCATTTAAATTCTTCATAATTATTGATATCTTAAGAAACAGAGATCCTCTCTTACATTTAGTTACTACAGATTTTGTTTTACTTTTTTTATTTCTAATTTTATTTCATAAAGTAGAAAACCAATAAAATGCAAGAAATTATTTATTTTAGAAATGCAGCAATGCTAAATCAACTTATCACTCAATAACTCTTACTCATTATATATGATCATATAAATGCCAGAACAAAAGAAAAACTATATCAGTGATGAAAATCTTTAATGTATTTTATATATAAAAAATAGTTGATCTCTCAAAGACCTAGTCCATATTAAGTAGCTAATAGAAAATACTAAAGAAAAATCAAGCATGGTATTTTCATTTTTACTGAATGCAACACACAGAGATCATCTGAAGAAGAACAGATGAAATTTTTAGATATTAATTTTTACATTACAAAGTTTATTTTGAAGGTATAGTCAGAAAACTGGAGATTATTTCACCTGCATACTGGTCCAAGTTTAAATCTATTTAATCAGGGCTGGTGTTATAATTACTGAAAAGCTTAAATTGTGAGCACTATCAGTCAGCAGTAATTGAATGTAATCACATGTGTATGGCAGGGGTGACTGTCCAAAAATATTTAGCTTAATTTTATTTCTTAAATTAAAAAGAGGGTCAAATTCACAACTCTGTACACCCCAAAGAGTTTTTACTTCAAGCTTTCACATTCTAATACTTGAAGTGAGTGAAAATGTGATAATTAATTGAGTTGTATAAACTCACTAAGGAGGAGCTGAGCCCTCAGATCTTAAGTATGGTCATTCAAAGATTTTGAACTGTGTTGCCTTTGAATTGCACTTTCCACTGGCACTTCGAGAATGGCATAAGGTTCCCACAATAAGTTTTTATTGCATTCTCTGTTTTATTGCATAACTCTATTGTTAGAACTGTTGCTTCTGAGGCAGGCAAGATGAAGAGGGCTCTTTTACCTTCTATCCTTGTAGCTAAAGTCGTAAACATAGTATAATTTCGAAAGCTTTGGTCTATTATCAACCATTGTATCTTTATGGATTTTTTAATTTTTCAGTCTATGCAAACTCTTACGTGTGCTGTGTAAAACAAGAAGATCTCATAAACTCACTAAATTGATTTTCCTGTCTTACACAAATACAAAAAAACTCAACCAACCAATACAAAAAAACCAACCAAACCAAACTTCAAATGCCATATCCCACTTTAAAAAATTCAGATTATACAATCATGTATCAATTAACTCCACTATCTAAGATTCCAGTTTTCTGCAATACACTTGTTATCTATGAAACTTCTGCATTTGGAAAATCCATGATCAATATTAAAATTAATCATATTGTTATCATGCAAAATGATGTTGCTGGATTAATTCCTGAAACAAATCCCTTTGTATATAAATTTAGCAATACCTTTTTAACCTCATTGAGTTAAGGACTACTGAGCTTTCTGTAATATCCTTTTCTTAGAGTTTGTACTGGTGTTGCAGCATGTTTTGTTATATCAGTACACATTTTCTTACATAGTAAAGGCATTTATTGACTGCAAATAAATAGAAAAAACATTGAATAATTCACAGTTGCTTGAGCCATAGTGTGTCATAATTTTGAGATGAGTTATGTACATTTCATAATTGCAGTAAAAATACTAAAAGTAGCTTCATAGATGGTTTGACCAGTATTTAAATTAGAAACCTTTGAGATTGGAGAAATAATTCAAATCTTTCTCAGCATTGCAACTATTGATTCATTCATTTCATTGAAAGAAAATTTTAGAATTATTTTTCTTTTTCCAAAAAAGGATGAGGAAACTTTCTAAACTGGTGAAACTGTACTTATTTCATATGGAAGTGATACTGTGATTCTTGTGTGGTGAAATTGTGACCAATTTTTCAAAATCCTTTATTTTCTCTATTAAAATGCACTGTGAGTTTGCTACTGTCATAAATGTGGAGAATTATGTCTACATGAAAAATATGTACCATTTTTCCTACAAAGGAGAAATATATAGTTTGGTATTTACCATTTGTCAGAAAAAAATAACATGGAGAGTAGTTGCACAGGAAAGAAGACCTTTGAGATTACAGTATGAAAATAGATCTTGGAAATCTAAACTTCCAGCTACCCACAGCTCTTTTTAAAGCAAATGGCAAGCACATCTAAAATTAGTATCCTTGGCTTTCATTTTTAGTGTTCATAATTTGCGTCTGTGCATAGCTGTAAGGTTCTTCCTACTGTAAGAATATCTTTGCATTAAGTTAATCAATCAAATTAAACTTCTTTGCCGAAAAAAACCCACAAACAGACAAATAAAAAAAAAAAAAAAGACTACCACGAAGGAGGTGAAATTTCCATTTTTTCAGCTGGAATGCGTAGTGCTCTGCCTTGGGGCGGATGATAAAGCAACTGAGAGCTTGTGGTTAAGGATTAGAGAGGACAGGTATGAGTGACGCTGCAGTGCCACAGGCCACCTGCTCTGGAAGAACAAGTGGTTGAGGCCTTCTAGAGGCAGCTAAAAGCACCTGCCTGTTTTTGGCTCCTTGTCCTTGTGGGGAAGTTCAACCAGCACATCTGCTGGAGGGACAGCACAACATCCAGGGGATTTAAGCCATCCAGGGGGTTTTTGGAACACATCAGAGACAACTTCCTGATCCAAGTGATAGATGGGATTTTGCTCTGCTTTCCAACAAAATAACAAATGCTTAGAAACAAATTCAGTGTCTATTTTTCTCTCAATTTCCCAGTTTCACGTTACCCACAGAATATTCAGAGTAATGGTTTGTCTCTTCCCAAGTAGCTGTTAGATGGGATGGAGCCCTGCTTTCCCGGAAATGGCTAAACATCTGTCTAACAGAAGCAGGTAGTGAATGAATCCCTTATTTTTATCTGTTTGCAAGTGCAGGTTTTCTTTCCCTATAAGGTTGTGTTTATCTCAACCCGCAAGTTTATTCACTTTAATACTTTCAATTCTTTTCCCCATTCTGTGCTGTGGTGTGAGTTTTGTGGGGCTTAGTTGCCTACCAGGCTACACAAACAGCTTCCCAAATTCCAGAAAGTGGCAGGACATCTGCCAAATAATGGGAAATAGTGAATTAATTACTCTTTCTGCCTTCCTTGTAATGCAAGCTATGTTTTTCTTACTAAACTGGTTTTATCTTGACCCATAAGGGATTTTTTGCATTTTATTTTCCCCTTTCAATCCTGTTGAGAAGAATGGAGAGCAACTGCATGGACATCTGGCAACTGACCAAGGCAAACTGCCACAAGTAATAACATTTCTTAGTCCCTGAAGGCATTATTTTTAAGGCAGGCTTACTTTAGCCTCCCAAGATGATTGGGAGGTGTTTCTCTGTATCCCCTTCAAGCCCTTTCTACACAACTGTGCAGTATGCTCTTATAGTTTCCCCAATAATTTACCTGTTAAGCAAGAACCTACTATTTCCCCTGTTAATCCTGTCACATGTACTAGCTTATGCACTGCTCTATTAAATTCCTGTTTAGAATGAAGGATTGTCTAAAATTTTCCTATGGCACTAAGATCATTTCTTTTCAAATTCAGAACCTTATTATTTTAGAGCAACTATTTTAAACACAAATTTTATTTCACTGTGCCATGAAGGTTTGGGGTTTTTTTAAGTACTTGCTTCAAAACACATTTTTAAGCCTGTTTCATGTGGGCTTAACTGTGATACAAAAAGGTTGTGTACTGCTGGTAGGCAAGATACATGATTCTACAAAATCAAATTAGTAAGATTGTCAGGTCTGAGGAACTTCCTTACCTGTTGATCTCTAGGGTTATGTTCAAAAGGAGTCTTTAATAAGCTGATCTCTGAAATACCATGACCAGAGGGCATATTTTCTTAAAGGATTAAGTTCTGATTGTTTGGCTGAAAGCATGAGGAAGAGAGATGTGGAAAGGATAGCATTAAAGATCTTTCTTTGACAATTATGTTATCTATAAATCAATAAAAGGTAACAGAGCTTTTACTGTTTTTCTGCCATAGCTCTTCAGCTTAAGAAAGAAAACATTTTTCCTCATTATCTCCTCAACAGGGTTCTTCAAAAGATTCTGCTATCGAGACCTCAAACTACAATATCAGAAAAAACATCCCTGAGGAAAAAACTTTACTTTTGAGAAAGTATATGACTGAATGCCCTCCTCTTTATAGATAAAAGCTTGGCAGAAACTTTGGTGATTTCAGACTGAACAAAAGGCCAACTAAATTCTTTTTCTCCAGATATATTTCTTAACTACCTTTCACTCACAAAGTGCATTACAATTGTCAAGTGGCTCCAGTCACGCTGTTATGAACTCAAACTTTCATTACATCAAAATGTAAAAAGGTCACAAATGTCATTCTCTTCTTATGTGAGGAGACCCAGCTCTTCACATTTGTCAATAATGAGTAGTTTCAGTCTGCATACTTTCTTTCAAATTGGAATTTTGTTTTCTATCTGTAGGGAAATGCAATAATCTGTCTACTAGATAGAGTGAATGATGTTTGAAAACCCTCTAGAAAGCATTATAGCAAGACACCATTTCCTGCAAATCTTCATCTGATGATATTTTATCATGTATTTCAGGGCTTAAACATATGTAATGAAAGGGGAGATCATTTATTTAATCTTGTACATAGCACACAGCCTTTTGAATGACTGTAAATTAAGATTATTAAACAGTGTTTCTTGGTTCATTTATACAAGGCACTATTGTTTCTCCATTAATAACTAGCATCTTGATTTCCATACAAATCTGCGGCACACATAGAAAACATCTGTTCAAGGTCACTCATTATTATTTTTAATCATCTCTGATTTCTCCTCTCAGTTGTAAAGCTTTCTTTAAGATCAAGAAATTCTGTTTTTATATGAATTGTAACTCAATAAATCAGAGGTCAATATTTACCTTTTTTTTTTACTTTCAACACATTTTATAACATTTTTATTACCTTTGTCCTTAAAGCAACATTAAAATCAGTCTAACACAGCCTCCTTAATTACACAGCTGCCTCATTTGTATAATACACAGTTAACATTAGCACTTTTACAAGGTACATTTAGCAATAATAATATAAACCACTTGTTTTATATTAAGACTAAGAAGTTGTTTTCTTCCTGAGGCTATTCTCAAATTCCTCTAAAGCTTCATATATCTATCTAAGGAAAGCATGTTTTCTATCTTCCATCAGACACAGGATACAGACATAAAAAATAAAAAAATTAAATCCTTGCTGCACACAGGATCTTTTTTAGAAAATCAATCTTTTTTTTATAAAATCAAGAAGGTCGATGGAAGGAGAGGATTGGTTTGGGATGTGGGGTTTTTTATCTGGTTGGTTTACATGTCTCACTCAAGATGTTGTCTGTGGAAAGCAGCATTCTAGAAAATGCCAGAAAAAATGCTAGAAAAAATGCTAGAAAACTTCTAGCAAAGTAGACAGTTGTCTCATACACAACATTTATAAAAAAATAATTTAGATCTTTCATAGGATAAATTTATTCCTTAAAAGGAAAAGTAAGTCTAAAAAGGAAGGTCATATGTTGGGCTCCTAGATACATTTCAGTAACTTCCTGCACCAAATAATAGGAATTAATTTCATTCTTTCTCTTTCTGGGCAGTTTGGGTATTTGTTCTCTTTTTTCTTCACCCAAACTGTTCATATTTTTTTAATGGAAAATTAATTCTCTATAACATTGAAAGACTAAATAAATAAAAGTGACATTCTAACTTTTGTATTGATTCATAGCATGCTGAATTATTCTTCATTAATGAACTGAAATGGAATGTGTTACGTGAACCCTACTAAACCTTAAATTGGTTTTGTCTCTCATTTAGGACATTTAGTTCAGAATCTTAATGAGCTTTCTCTCCTTTCACCTGACTCCTTAGATGTCACACATTTTTCATAATGAGCTATAGCTAATCCAGAAGGGATACCATGACAGAGTGTTGGAAGTAAACTCTGGCTTTCTAAAATATCATCATAAACATGCAAAACTTCGTAAATAGCAAGTTTCCTCTACGGCTCCATACACATAAATCTGTCCTGCTTGAAACCAACTTTTCCCAATGCCTTTAGGAAAACCATTCTTCAGAAAAATTTATACCCTTTGAGTAATTTTTGTCAAAAGGGGTTCTAACAACAGCACCAAGCTGAGTGAACTGCAGGGGAATACTTGCATGTTGGTACCTTCATCATCATGTTTTAATGAGAAAATATCAGCCACCTGGTTGCTTACATGCAATCTTCAGAAATATTGAATGTATGTTTAACTTGGGAAGGGAAATATCCCAACACAATATATATATATTTAGTAGCACATAGCTGAGCCATTTAAAATCAAAATTATGTGGATTGTGTGACTTTAAATCTTCAAGAGAGATGACATTTAAGAGTGTGAGTGGTAGCATGTGTCACTAGTGTTTGATCCTTTAATGCAGCTTTCTGAGAGCTGGTAAAATATGATGGAGGCTTTACAGATACCAAGCATATCATTATGTTATTCTTAAAAATAAAACCTTGAAAATGAAATATTACATTTAATTAATTTTATTTGAATAATAGAATAGAATCATCAAAGTTGCAAATGACCTCCAAGATCATCAAATCCAACCTTGACTAAATACCATCATGGCCACTAAACCATATCCACATCTACTCAATTTTTTAACACTTCTGAAGATGGAAATGGTACTTTGCGTGATACGCGTAGGTAAAATTTCCTAGATCAATAATGAAGTTCTATATTCTGCTGCAAAATATCATGACTCTTCTGTCACCATGATAAGAGTATCAATGAGGAAGTTTTCAAACATGAATTACTTAAATTGGTTTTTTTCTACCCTTTTATAATATTTAGATTATTGAGATATTTCTTGGCATGAAATAGATCTTGACTGTATTTCAGAGGACACGCTTTAAATCCTATTTGTTTAGCAGTTAAATGGCTAGTAGTGAGCTATCACAGACCAATAGTTATGAGAATGCTTTTCTTACTGTGACTCTTTCAAACAACATCTGTTGCTGGAAAAAGGAATATGGTTTTGTGCTTTGGTTGCATGGCTGAGAGCAAGTCTGTTTAAATGCATGCAAGATAGAAGATGTTCTGCACTGGAAACACACAATGGTGACATAATTAGGCAGCTAAAGTTATTAAGTTACTTTGTCATGTGGGAAATTTTATCCCACAGTGAGTACAGTCTCCTTTTTTTTTTTATTATTTTTTACTTAGATGATGTAATCATTATCTTTGAATATACTGAGTATTTTATGGCAGTGAAATTAAGGCTATCTAAAAATATTAAAATAACAAACAATGCCCCATCTAGCGCTAAAGAATTGTGGTCTTAATTCAATTCATACCTAGGCTACAGCCCAAAATTCTTCTATTTTATTTCAGTTGAAGTAATGTTTGAGGAACATTTTCTTTCATTCCTCTATTGAAATGCTGAATCTCCTTCTCAAGTTTTTTCATTCATCTTTGTGGTCATCTAAAATCCCTAATCAAAGTGAACTGTTTTTGTTGAAAAAAGTTGTCATCTTCTTTCTCTTAAATCAATTTTTTTTTCATGTCTTTCAGGGTATATGGGAAATGCCAAGTCAGCATGCCTGTTACATTTAATTTTTAGTTAAAATTAAGAACATGCAAATCTGTTGTATTATAGACATCCCAAAATTTCTTACCATCACCTATTAGCCATGGGAAGTAAGTTTATATGAAACAGAAGCAATAGAAATAAAACTCTCTTGTGCGTTTGTCTTAGCGCTGCTTACACAATTTAGCCAGAGAAAAGAGGGAGAAATTCAAACAAAATTATAATCTTGGATTTTTTTAACTTGATGATGTTCAGATTAAAAATAATGCAGTACAACTTCAATTTCCCAAAGTAAGACTACACAGCAGGTAAAGAAGCTAAAATTCTGCAGGTTTGGGGGGGAACACGAGGGGGCAATGGCATTGTTGTTTTTTATTTATTTGTTCATTTAGTTTAAACTCAGAGACTCTGAAAACCCTCTATAGCATCAGAGGAGATCCAATTGCTCAAAATATTTTGCGTAGCTTTTTGAAATGCAATCGTTTCATAAATCCTAAACATTGATTAATATTTCCCTATATATGATTCCTACTGTTTGCCTGTGACTGAGTAACTGAGTGAAAATCAGAAAGAAAAGTAGAACCAACACAGATTGAGACCATTTACTCATATTCACTGGCATGTTACAGCCCTTACCTATGCCACTATGCTTTTGCTGGTTCCCAGTGGGGTGGGAAAACAGCTCTCTGCAACACTCCCCGAGCCCTGCACACTCTCAAATAATGTCTTGCTTTTCTTTGGGAGAGAAAACCAGCCAATGCCAGGCCAGGAAGCTTTCTAACAACCTAGAAGTACAAATGACTGGTAGAAATAACTGACCTAAATGGTGAGGTATATTTCCCAGCACTCTCTAATTTATAGGCAGGGGAGCCTCAGAGTGTCTTTTGCACTTATTTAAGGACTAATGGCTGGTCTCAAATATGGGACAGATTTGGCCACTTAGGTACCCTCACCCATCCACTTTTTCCAAGTGAATCCTGGCCTACATCTAGGCAACAGTTATTTATTCTATCATGTGCTACATCTGTCACGTCACAAGAGGAAGATGACAATGAGACCCAAGGGATAGCACAGTGTGTGAAGCCAGTGGAAAACTTGCTAGAACCACCTAGAGAAAGAGGATGTTTGCTGTCATTCCCAGGTGAAAAAAAAAATTGTTCTTATTTTTCTTTTTTAATATGTTTTGAAGAATGTTAGTGAAAATGGCACTTTTTGTTGTCAGTATCCAGAGTTTCATATCTGCATACAAAGTTTGAAAAGTATTTTATCACTGAAACGGTTAAATGAAATATGTTCCTATTTCTTAAAGCTAGATATAACTGTTAATGAAAATTACAAGACACTTTAGCGTGATAAATAATACATGACAAGGTGTGTGTTGCTGTGAGATAATGCTCATCTCTGAGGCATGGTGACATATGCCTTGGAGTGTCTTAATGCAATTATAAAATGGCTCAGGGTTAGATTTTTTAAAAAAAGATTCACATGTTCATAGCTGTCCAGAAGAGAAACATGACTAATTTGTTACTGTAATGATTGCTGACAGATTTGGGAAGGGAAATAATAATGTTGGTTTAATATTCTTACAATTTTTTTGTAATTTTCTGACACAGGCATTACATTTATTGTTCTATGGGGCTGGAGTCCTGCCAAGGTCTCTGATATGAATGTCTTAAACAGCACTGTAGCTGGTATCAGCAGTCTGTAACGAAATGTTTCCTACTAGCAAAAATATTGAATTAACTGATTCTGAATTTCTTCCAATTGGGCAGTCACAGTTTGATTATCATATTTTCATCACCTTTGACTGACCCCACATTTGACTCATGCTTTCACAAAGGGAAATGACAGGAGCCCCAGACTTGTGGGTATTAGTGTAGCTAAAAAAGGGAAAATTTGTTCCTTGAAGCCTTTAATCTCCACTTAGTATAGTTAAGTTTAGAGGGGAAGTTAATATAGGAGGTTAAGTTTGCCTCCTTGCAAAATATGTAAACAAAACCAGGTGAAACAACATGGCAGAGAATTAATCCTCCCTCCCCTCCTTCTCCTCTCTTTGTACCCCAGGGACTGCTGGAGAAATAAGGAGCCAGTGCTGAAAATCTGTTCCCACTGTGCTCTGGGAGTATTGCTGCAGTCACACCTCCAATTCTCAAATGAGCCCTCCAAATAGAGACACAATTTCTGTGTATTAGAATGCTAGATACAAAATGCTGCACATATTGACAAGACTTTTTAATTATAATATCCAGCATGATTACCTGTTCAAGTTCTAGGTTTCCCCATGATGCATTCCTTTGCAGCATGAAATGTATATATTATAGCTATAGTAGCATAGAAGTTTCTCACTTAGTAAAAAAAAAAAAAATCCAAAACAAAACACGACAAATAAGACTGGAAGATAAATCACGTAAAGAAAACAGATTAATTGCCCCTCTCTTACATTTATTCTGAGATGCTAACATCTGCAATCAGTTCACCAAAGTTAGCATTTGGTTGTCAGGTTTTCTAGTGAAAGGAAGGTGAGAAAGAGATGAATACATCTTTATGACATATTTACTGACTGTCTTAGCCATTTCTAAGTAAACATTTTTAGAAGGAGTAATTTTTAAATCTCTTTTTTTTTTACTGGAAATATTGACTTCAGGTAAACACATAAACTCCCACTAGCAATAATTGCTTTATGTAGGGGTCTGTAAAAACACAAAAGGTCACTGTACATAGAAATCAGTTGGGACTGTGAGAGAACGCATTGACATTTATAATACACCCAAAACAGAAATGGTTCCTATGGAGACTATGCATGTGTTCTAATAATGCAGAGTTATTTATAAAATTTTGATATGAGCATTTATGTAAAATAAATACAATTATGGCTTGCCTAAGAAAATCCAAGCCTGCTTAATATGTAACTACTATGCTGCACTCATCTCTTTCTGTGTCTGCTGTGATGTAGATGGTTTGATTGTATTGGAAATATGTCTTTAAATATCACCTTTTTGTTGTTGTTGAAGCGCTAAAACCATTAGACACGACATTCTCATATCTATATTCCTTCTAGATTTGTGGTTTCACATGCAAGAAACCTCTCTGATTATAAAACAGTGATCATTCTCAAGAGAGTTTGCATTCCCCAAACCTAATATCCAGGCTGCAAGTGTCATGTGAAAATAGGAGATATACTCAAATCCTTGGTGTTCCCTTAGTTTGCCAGTACCCCAGAAAAGCCAAAATCCTTGCTCCTAACCAATCTGTCAGTGTTCTGGTATGTGGACCCTTCACTGAACAGTTCACAAAACTGGAGGGTGGTTTGAATGACTGTTCAGGATCACATGCCAAACAGAGAGACTTCCTCCTGGGTCTTCACACTTTCACCTGCTGCTAGCAACTGCCAGCGTCCTTGAAGGAGTCACATTAATAGTTTACAGAGTAATATTCTTTATAAGTAAAATTGTGACAGGGTAAGGGTCAAGGATTGCTGGTGATTTTATCAGCTATAAACCACTGAGTTTCCTTCTTTGCAAGGCTTTCAACAGTGCCTGGCTGAGGTACTTCCAGTCTGCTCCATCCTCCTTTTAGTCCCCCTTGTATTCTCTCTGGGAGGTTAGACATGCTAATTGCATTCCATTCAGGTAGTAGTAATCATATTTTCCCCTATAATTACCATATTGTTATATTTTACCACAAGTCAGCTTCCCCCAAGTATGATTATGATTATTACCATTATTATTTTACAAAGTAAGAAACAAACTGCGGTTAAGTAAAGTAGTGGAGTGTCCAGAAACAGTTTACTCAAGAAAGAAAGGCAACAGAAATGGTTTTGTTGTCTAATGTAAGTTTGTTGAATTACCAAGCTCGGATTCTAATATTCTGGATTTGATCAGGACTGAGAGAAGGAGGTTCTGTTAGAGGGCAAATGCTCAGGCTGCCTAGTACTCTGTGTCATGAGAGATGCAAGGGGAATGGATCTCTTATCACAGAAGGATGCAACAAGATCAATCTGCAAAATTGTATCAGTTAGATATCTTAACCTTCCAGGACTGTGTCTTATTTTAATCATATTAAAAGAGTACTTCATAGTCTTGATTTACTTTAAGGGAAAAAAAAAAAAGCTCCTGAGCTTTAAGGTAAGTACTTTACTTAAATGTAATAGAATTTTTATTCTGAAAATTTGTCACTTGTAATTTCCTGGGGCTACAAGATCTAGGAAATGTAAGCCATTTTTACTGTATAAGGAGAAGATCTAGATTAATCTGTATTTAAAATTGTGGTACATCTGTCTGTCTGGGCTGTACCTATGTGAGTAGGATAGACACAGAGATTTCCCTCAGCAGGTTCCTGCAGTGGAAAAGCCGAATAAATGATGCTATTTGCAAGCTTGAATGCGCTGTTGGCTAACATCTGGGGTGGGTAACCAGGACAACCTAGGAACCTACTCACAGTTCAGTCTTTTCTATGTAAGAGATGCTTTGAACATAATTTAAAATAATATGTGACAAATGTTCATGCATATGCTGGAGTTGCCACATAGGACAAGGAGACTGCTCAGTTTTAGAAAATCACCAGAAAATCAGTTCAAGAAGGCACACCTGATCCAGGCAAAGATGTCATGTCAAGGATACTTTAAATAGGGACCCCCATTATCTTCTACATGATGAAAGTTTATCGTGTTTGAGAAATTTAGTTGCTCACATGAAGTATATATGCTTTTTTCATATTCACTCGGTGAATGTCTATGCAACACAAATAAATTGTGAAACCTGAAAACTGTCTTGTATTGTCTTATTTCAGTGCACTCACCATAGATTTTTTTTTGGGGGGGGGAAATACTAAATAAAGTTTCATTTTCATATAAAGTTGTTGTGATTAATAACAACCTCTTTGTTTTTCAATTTACATTTACATACTCTCCCTATTAAACACTAATAAATTTAAAAATTTAATACTGAAAAATGAGATTTCAGGAAATAGATATAGTTTCTATGCTGGTTGCTGTAACAGTTGTTATGATCCTAGAATATATCTCTTTATTTAATTCAGAGAAGATCTGTTCAATGCTTGAGCTTCGTGAAAGGTTAACTCAGGTAAAATTAACCTCTCTATATACTCCTGTATCCAATTTAGGAGTAGAGAGGTGAAACAATGTAGGCTGTGCAAGATTTAGCCTATACTTACGTATAAATCTGAGCACTCCATACCAGGAAGTTTTATGCACCATTACAGATCATTTTTGATGCAAACAAAAATTCTAAGGTTACAGAAGTGATGAGTTTAACAACTTGATCAATGTACCAATACTGAAGTAAACACACACAAATCTGCTTCTAAATCTTAACAGAGAAAAGTGTTATATTAATCTAAACAGTGTTTCAGACATAAACAGGTTTTTTAGCTAGTACTATAGCACTATATTTTGTGACTTGTTAGTTAAAACAACCAAACAAAAAGCTTGTTAAAGATATAACCTTGAGTGCTCTGAAATCAATGTAGGTAAATCCATCTGTTATGTACACACCACGTGTTAGAAGAATGGCATGTTCAGTAGGCTAGTAAATCACATATAAATCTGTCTAATGTGAAAGAATGGTTCTGCCATATCATACACGCCTAAAGAACTTTGTATGAACTAGGAAGAATTTATGTTAGGTTCAGATGGATAATCCATTATATTGTTCAGAGTCTAGTAATAATTATAGCATATGAATGCTATAAAAGAATAAATAAAAAATGAATGCATAAATATTTTGGTCATAAATCCCATGATCTTTCATTGTAAACTGAATGCTGAGTTTGCCCTACCGGGTTCTTTACAATTTGGTCAAAGTAGGTCAAGTACTTCTTTAGGTCAAAATACCCTACCAAAATCTAATCAGAAACTGTGTTTAAGTGCAGAGGATCTCAGAAGAGTGACCAGTGAGGAGTCCCATTGACAACAAGGTTACAAGATAGAAGTGATACTGCAGGTCCTGCTCCCTGTTATTACCAAGACAATTTTCTTGAGTGCTTTTTGTGATGCATTTTTGTTTGTACCTATACAAACTCAAGGTACACAGCTCTGACAAGTGACAGAATGCTCAGTTTTCCCTGACCACGTAGGTAATCTGTGCTTCTGCTGAAAACTTTTATTGTTTCTGCTAGATTACTAGAAAATAGATCTACATAATTCTAGGATTTATTTACAATTAACAGAAAACATCTCTCATCTCAAAATGGGTCACAGCACTCAATGTCCATGAAGGATATGTGATTGACACTTAAGTTTTAAATAGGCTTTAAAACAAGCTTTAAAACAAGTTGTAAAGCTATCATGAAAAGGTATCTGATGAAGTAAGAGATTTCAAAAGGGTTTTTTTCCTACTGTTTAGTATGAATCTTCTACCAGTAATCTTAGTTCAGAAAAGGAACACTGTTGCATCAAGTTTGTCCACGAGAAATAAGAGAAATGGAAAGTTAAATACTTTTTATTTCCTCTTCTCTTTTCTTGATTTTTGACCACTCACTTATGGACATATATTACTCTTGTCAGAGTAACAGATAAGCACAGGAAGCATCTGTAATTAGAAAGCTTGAGATACATCAGCTCTGCTGTTTCAGGAGACAGTTTATTCATATAACTGTCAATTTGTTAATTTAATTCGTCACAGAGCTGGCATTGCAATGTAGCTGAAAAATTGATAGCTTTATGAAATTTCATCTTGGGAAGAGCTTTCAAAATGTGAAAATTTAAGTAAGACTTTAATTAGTCACAAATTTGGTCCCTCTATTTAACAGGATAATCGTATTAACAGAATTTATACCTTATTCAATTGATTTTTAGGAAACATTCAATTTGCAAATATTGTATCTGAAAAATTAATCTAAAAATACAAAAAATAATGGTTGTGAAAGTTATATCACAGGCTAAAGGTGGCCATATGAGTGACATGCCACATAAATTTCACGTTAGCTACAATCACACTAATTTAGAATTTTTCGTCAAAGTAGACATACCTTTCAGATATATGGATCTAGATGGACTTAACACTTAGGGACAATTAAAGTACTTGGATGCTGGAATCCACATGGAGAAGGCAATCTTACATAGCAAAGCTTCTTAGGGATGAATCATATGTACAGAAGTTAAAATTTCTTACTACTTACATTAATGTCTTATTTATGGGTCTAACTCACCTAATTAATACAGAAAATATTAATAAAAACATATTAAAATTGCTATATGAGAAGTTTCTAGTTCCTCTGCCTTTTCTCTGGTGTTCTGCCCATCATTCTTTTATCCCCAATGCACAGCCAACAGATTCAGTCTTTCTCAGAAAAGAAGGAAGGAAGTATTCAAACAAGGATCTTTCTGGGTAGTAGCAAGATGTTCATGACAGTACTGTCTTTTTCCTCAGCATTGGATCTGCTTAGGGCTATTTTTTATTTTTTCTTAGCAGTCTTCATCCTTTTCATGGGTTACCAGACAGAGATTTATAATTCCACCTGTCCTCCAGTTCTCTTTTATCATAAACCAAATGCCTATTAAAGGTGTTTAGAGAGGCTTAGTAAAAACAGGTTAGAAGATAGCCACTTGATAAGTTAACTATGGTAAAAAAAGAGATCCAGCTCAGGCAAAATAAGTACAGAAAATCCTGGAGACCTTGCAAGGCCAGGTTAATAGACCCATAGCCTTCTGCTAGTGAGAGCAAAATCATATTTTCCTGGCTAGAGCAACATGTTCTCTGTTGATGGCAGAAGCTTAACAGACTTATATTAAATTAATAACGATGCCAGATGCTACCAATTTCTTTCTGTCTAAGTGTCCTGTCTCCTAAATGGGGATATTGGTACTGCCTTACCTCAGGTATTAAAGATTAAAATAATGTCATCTATGATAAGAGCCCTACAGATGCATTTCATAAATATCTGACTTAGGAAAGCTAATCAACTAAAAGCAATGCATGGAAACAGAGTCAGGGTTCTTTCAAGAGCATGTCTCAGGAAGGATGATCTCTTTCAGAGTGAACTCATCCTGCTGTGAAGGCAAGGGGGGAACAGAGAAGGGCAGCTAGAGCAGCCTTAATAATGGAGTAGCAGTCCTGTGAATGGAGACTTACAAAACCAGGACTCTGCAGAGTGGAGAACGGGAAGACAGAGGAGGCAGGATTTACTCAAGTTTACAAAATCAAGGATGTAGTATATATCTGGTGCTGGTTATGTCTAGGGTAGAGTTAATTTTCCTCATATAAGCTGGTGTGGGGCTGTGTTTTGGATTTGTGCTGAACACAATATATTTTTGGTTTTGCTGAGAAGAGCTTACAAAGAGACAAGGTCTTTTCTGGTTTTCGTAGTGCCCTGCTGGTGAGGAACATAGGGGTGCATAGGAGGCACAGCCAGGAGAGGAGACCCAAACTGACTGAAGGGATATTCCAGACCACATGGCATTATTCTTAGGATATAAAGTGGGAGAAAGAAGCAGGAAGGGAGACATGTTTAGAGTGATGGTGTTTGTCTTCCCAAGTCACTGTTGTGTGGGAAGCATGGGAATTAATTCCTTATTTTGCTTTGCTTGTATGCTTGGTTTTTGCTTTCCCTATTAAAATGTCTATATCTCAATCCAAGAGATTTCCAGCTTTTACCCTTCCAATTGCCTCCCCTCTCCTGCTGGTGGGGGAGTGAGTGATGGGCTGTGTAAGGCTTTGTTGATGGTTGAGTTAAACTCCAATAAATCCAAAAGGAGGATTGTTCTTCATATCCTAAAATACAAGAGCTAAGAACCACTTTAAAGGCTATTTGGAGATTAGTTTATGATTAGTAAAAAGAAAGTATTTCTCTACACAGTAAGTAAGGTATTGGCTGTAGCTTTATGCCACAGGAGGTTCCAGAGTCACATAGTATCTTGAGATGCAAGAAGGGACTAGAGAAATATTTGGACAAGTGCCTAAAAAAACTCAGGCTTGCATGTCCTCCCTAAATAGCATTTTCTATTGCAAGTGTCCAGGGCAGAATTCAGACTAGGCAGAGCAGTGGTTATGCCTTATATTCTGAGGTATAGTATTTGTAGGCAGGACTGTCTTTCTAACCTCTATTTGTTTCAGGTGTCACATCAAACTCCCCTCTGAATTCTAAACATCTTCATTTCATCCTCTGGCTTGGGAAGCTATGAGTCAGCCATCCTCAGACCAGTTCTGGAGCTCCTCCAGGGTCCTGCCAAGTAAGTCAATCCTGTATGTATCTCACCATAAATACTTGTATCAAATCCTGAGCTCTGCATGTGTGACCACGGCTGCAGGATGTAATCTGGATGCGTACAACTCAAGTGAAGCGAGCACTCAAATTTTCCTCTTACATTCTAACCTGGAAAGTTAAAAGACAAGATGAAACCAGCTGCCACAGGTTCCCTTGAGGCTATAAACTGTATCTTTTAAGTTTTGCCCAGAACATTCAATTCTTTTCAAAGAAAAGATCTGAAATTTTAAAGCACATTCAGCTGCATGATTCCATAAGAAATACTTAAATACTGTGGCAGTTTAATGTCAGAGAAGTTACTGCAAATTGTCGGAGAAAAGATTTTATGTAAAGCAGAAGCTTTAAATCAAATTATCCAGACAGTTAATCTTACAAAAACTATCTTTAAACTCCATGTACACACATCCTCTTGAAAGCCACAACTTAAGATGATTTTCAGCCAACCTTAGCTTCTGAAGGCTCATGAGCCCAGGAGGATTACATGACTATTTGAAATTTAATTTTCCTTATGTTCTTGTCCTATTGGTTTGTCATAACACCACCACCATGCAAAAATAAGGAAAGTGCTCAAATGCACAACAAACCAATTTAGCACAACTAATGATCACAATCTGTCTCTAACCTTATCTATAGAAAATCGTTCTCTTCAGCAATCACTGTTATTGCACCACTTCAGGCAAACAGTAGATCAAGATACAGATTGTTTTTAGTCATGCTTTTGTTCCACAAAACCTCTTCACAAAGGTCTCTCTGTTAGGTTCATCAATTCAATTGTAAAATCCTTCTATTGTGGACTAATATATAAAAAAACTGGACTAACTTAAAATGTACAATTGAGGAGTTCTCAGGAAAATTGTTACACAACTCCATATACTACACAGAGGAAGCACTTGGTAGCCAAGCTGCATTTAAAGTATATGCTAATAAGATTTAAACTACATAATTAAAGGTTGATTCGCTGTTGGATTTTGGTGGTTTGTTGAATCCTTTGGTGGTTTGGGTTTTGTGAGCTTTTAAACTTTATTAGGCACCTTCTATGTGTAAAGAACTCAAATCTGCTCCATATCTGTTGTATAACATGCTGTAGCTTTTTATGATTTTTCACAACATCACACATACATTTTTTTCCCTGCATAAATAAGGTCATAGCAAAGCATGTTGTTCTATACTATGGTAGTATCTCAAGACTAACAGTATCTGAAGAGATGCTGTCTCTTAGTGCTGGATTGCATAATTTTTTGTATTTTGTTGTACTGTGCACAGGGATCTTTAGTGAAAAACCATATCAACTGAGTGCCCACCTCCATTTCTGTGCTTTTGAAAATCATTCATATATGATTATGGTCCTGTGTATACTAATATTTTTCAGTCACCTTTTAAAAGGCTTGTGAGGTAGCATCAGAGTTTGTTCTCAAAATTTGTTTCTTGTTTTATTCTCTAAATAACCTCCCCAGTCTGTTTCATGATACAGAATTGCAGCTTCAGAAATGTCTGGTATTTACTGTCCATCAAGCCCTTTCTATTACTTGGCACTTTTGTCAGCTAGGAAAAACTAGTTATCAGGTTCTTTTTTTTTTTTTTCTACAAGTACTTACATATAAATGAGACTGGAACATTTTAGAAGACAGTAAATTATAATTGTATTTACCTTCTCTGACATCCTATCTCCTAAATGCATTTAGTTTTTGGAAGAAACAAAGTGGCCCCCTGGCCAGCAAGAAACCCAAGTCAGTTCTGGTAAGGCAAATCAAAACAATTATATTTGTCCTGTTTTATACTGGCTTGAAACATAGCTAGTAAGTTTTGGGTCGGTTTAAAGCTTTATCAGAAGCATTCAGTATTACTTTCATGTTTCTTTTACAAAGCACAGAAATATGTACACTTCATTACATTAAGTAGAGTAAAAGATACAAGGTGGTTAAAATATTTGCTGATTAGAAAAATATTCTGTAAATATAGTAGGCTACTGCATTTCTTTTTTTTTTAATTTTTTATATATACTGTATGCTTCCGCACATATAGTACAAGTAAAAAACCCCAGCAACTTGGCTGTTAAATTATTACCTTGCAACATGTGTGAAGGTTTTTAAGGTTTCTGATCATCCTCTCCTAAAATGTGATAGTATAACATCAAGGAAGATTGGCCCTTCCTTTCTAAGACTTTTTCTGCTTTCAGCCTAGAGTTTTAAATATCTGTATGCTACCTGGGTTTCTTACTCTCACCTTTCTTCTGAAATAGCTATGAGGTATAACTGTAGGGATGTTAGAAATGAAAAATTCTCATCCTTTTCAAGGTTAAGAACTTTTTTTTTTTTTGTATAATGGCTGAATGAGGCTGCTCATTCATATACCAGAAAACAGCAAACCTCTATTCCCCAAATACTTGCACACACCAATAATTTCAGTGAATTATTTATCTCAAACCTGGGGTGAATTTTTATCATTATTTGATATATCCAGTGGTAGCTGAGGAAATACAGGAACAGTTTCTGAAACCGGAAGAAGGCATTTAGCTGATATACATTCTCAGCCTATTTCTTATATCCATAAATTTACAGTCACACACAGATATATTTGGTGAAACACATTCAATTCCTGCAGCTTGAATAGTGACTAGAAAACACAATAGTCTTCAGTCTGAAAGTAGAGCTTCACTGCATTTTGTGATGTAGTGAATGCTTAGTATAGTGCGGATATCAGAGTGATTTAAACTTCAATTTTCTCTCCACCCTGCAGTTCAAAAAAGTTTTCCTCCCTTCCCCCAGTTTTCTTCCAAGGCAGTATAAGTAGTACAATACTTTTTTGGAAATGAGAAGCTAGTTGCTAACACCTTGAATACAGAAATTAATTAGCATTTCCATAGCAGTGTAAATAGCAGTCCCTGGAGGCCTACAGTGGAGATAATGAACATCAAGACTAACAATACACGTTACAGACATGAGTCTATTATTACACCTTAATAACATGCAAACCAACGATCTTCAAGTAGTCAAAAGATGCTGTGTAAAAACAGATTTTTTCAGGCTATAAACTAGATAAGGCAAGTACAGCTCTTGTTCACAACACATATATAGACAGCACAGTTTTACCTACAGGCTATCCTGAAGGGGAAAGTTTCAAAAGACATAACAGGAAAAATATAATCCATAACCATAAATATTTCTTCATCACATCTAGACTTGCACTAGTCATTGCTTTTTTGCGACCATGTGACACATGGATCGAAAATAATAAATGTCAGTCTGCTGAAATATGTGATGTTGTGGGATATCCAAATTAATAGCAAAAAATTCCAGGAAAAAATATCCATCTTTCCTCATTACTATAATCTCATTGGGTGCTGGCTATGTTTCAAAGCCAGTCAAAACACTTTGTCTAAATAGGATTTTTCAAATTAACCTACTTTAGTTTATTCACAGCCTGATTAAACAGATAATTAAAAGTTACAGATGCGTAGCAGTACTAAATTACTGTGGCTTATGTCCATTTGTGAGAAAGATTATTAGTCTTTGAGATGTTGGCAAGGACCCATGTGGTTAGGACAATGAAGATCCACCAAGGTTCGATATTTTGCTGTCTTCAACACATTTTTCCTGAATTTCTTTTCATTAATTTAAGCAACAGTAGGAAACCCACAGTACTTGTCAAACCAGTATGAGGGTAGTAGGCTTTGGGTTTGAGTCATTTATCACCCCACTCCACCAATGAAAAAGTGTTTATATCTCTATTCACGATATTGTCTCTGCAGTTGAATAATTCTATTTAACTCTACAGGAAACTGACTTGTCTTTAAAAATTTCCTACATTCTGCAAATACTTGTTAAGAAATAATGACAGAAATTGGCCTTTATTACTGTAGTTCAAAGACAAGACTCAGAGATGAAGTAGGTGACTCCAAATTTTCAGCTCCTGTGATGTTAGCCTACAGAAAAGGCCGGTAATTGGGATCCACAGGATTCTGCTTTCTGCAAAACAGCAGCAGAGAATCTTCGGCACAGACACAGATTTGGACTGACACAAAAAGTAATGTGCTTACCACGCTTTTTAAAATTCATTTGGTACCGACTGCAGAGCAAAGATTTCTTCCCGACTACTGTTTCTGAAACTACTGACTGACTTCCGTATTTATTCTTTTGATTTCTGAAATCCTCCAACCAAGTGTTTGATTGCCTTATTTAGCTGAGAAGATGATTCTTTTTTTACCTGTTTTTCAAAAACTTGTCAAGAATAGGGAATAAAGAAATTTAAAGCATAAAATGATTGAACGAACCATCCAAAAGTCTGAAATATGGGTCTAGACAACATTTTTAAGTGGTAGGCAGAAAAACTGAGTTATTTCAGAGTTATTTCCTTATTACTTGGACAGTTTTACATGTTTATGAACTAATTTGCAATTTTAGGTTTAAAAGTGTATAAAATAAGTCAAGAAACAGCTAATTAAAAAAGCTCACCTGTCAAAATATCAATTTACTTTGCTTTGCAGCTTGCTAAAATATGATTCAGAAAACAAGATATTTCTTGTGGAATTTCATGGTATGGAGAGTTTTACACTTCACATGTGAACTTCATTCTACAGGAGGGCAAAACAAAGTCTTGATAGAACTAATTAATCCACTTAATTAATCCAGTTCTATCAATTAATCTAGTAGTTATGGCCTTATGTAGCCCAATAGAAAGTGCTAACAGCTGCCAAAGGGTGACAGTGGTCTCTCTTCTTCTAGTTTAGCTGCCCCAAACCCCTCTGTGGTTAAGGCCTGCCTGGGCTGGGAACTCAGGAGGTGACAAATGGCAGCCCTTGAAGGGAGCTGGGGGTGGGAGGCAACTGTGTGAGTCTTTGGCTTTAGCTCAAAGTCTCTGGGAGCGGAGTTTGGACTCTCAGAAAAAGAGGAAAAAAACCCAAACTAAACCAAAAAACCCAATGAAAAACTACCACACATATAAAAACAGCCCAAAGCAGACCCAAGAGAGGGAGGAAGAATATCTCATGTTGAACTTACATATATGTATTTCAGAAGGAGATACTGAGAATGCTTATAACTTGGCAGAATACTGCCCCTCATTCGTGAAAGAGAGACAAAATGCCAGTGAAAACATGTGGAATGTGGACATATGCCAGAGGAAAGGACAGGCTGGGAAATTTTTGCATAATCATTTTAACTGTGTTAATATTGGGGCTTTCCTGTGGTCATTAAACAATTCAGATGAGTGATGAATTATTTGTCCCATATATACGGTATGCCTCTAGTAAACTTTTGAGTAACAAACACTGATGTTGAGATGTGACTGGACATAAAGAAAGTATATTAAAATTAACCACAGTTTTCCATTGTCAAAATGGTACAGGATTCGGACATAAAAATTCCCTGTCATAAATCTAGACATAAAGGCCAAAATACTGAGAAGCTACCTGTAATTCTAAATGCTATACTTACTCAATGTCCATTTTGTTCTCTTTTAAATAGATGAATTCTCAAACTGCGGAAACCAATCTTTTTCATGTCACTGAAACTTTGGCAAAATCACCTCTGAAATTAGAAAGCTTGCTGAAGCTTTTAGTGAACAGCAAATTTTCTTTCCAAGTTAACCTACCTTTAGACATAGTATTGCATTTTAGGAACCACTTTGTATATCTTGTCTGCTGAGTCCTCTCCAATAAGTAGGCCAGGTCATATGCTCTGTTTGCAACATAGGGCAGAAGTTTTCTGATTTTCTTTGTGGGAGCAATATTGTGCAAAATATTAATCAAAGATATGTTGATATAGTCCTTTTTAACTCATGTTGGGATCTTATGAGTTCAAAAGAATAGAAGATCACTTAATTACTTTTACTGTAGTCAGAGACACAAAGGTAATTAATTTTAAAAATAAACTGTAGACACAAATCTATTTACAAATTGCTAAACTGTAATAATAAAAAACCCAATGAAAATTCCTTTTCTTGACTGTCCTCCCTCCTTCTCTCACATCTAGCACTTGTTCACAGTTCTACCCTGGTTCTCCCAGGTTTCAAATACACCAATCATCATGTGAGGGACCCTGTTTAACATCTAAAAAATCTAACTTTATTTGATAAAAAATTGCTAAAAACCAAAATGTCAGCAATTTTTTTTGTGAAGCCCAAAGAAGTACTGGTCTTTATTAATATTACACTTTTAACTATAATTTTCTGCTTTACCAAGGAATTTTACAGGTCCACAAAACCTTGTTCTTTAACACATAATGAAGAGGTCAGCTTAACTTCACTAGCTGAACCACAAAAAGAACTATGCACTGTGCCTGTGGCATTTTCATTCAGTCGTATGAAGAATGCTGCCTTACAAATAGTGTGCCTTAAATTACATTTTACCTGCTGTGAAGATCTGTGTACTTCTGCAGTGAAATACATTTTCATTTGGAAGTTGTCAGTTTGTCAAAGGTGAAATTACTAGGCATTGTTCCAAAAGAAATCAATACATAATATTTTGTTAGAAGGTGTTAGGAGGGAAATACAAGTAGGACTGGCAAGCATGTCTTTATGAAGATGTCAGAGATAAGGCAATGCCAAGTTGTTTTATTTATGCTATTATTTATTACCTCAGTTAATATTGAAGTCAAAGTGCTTCCATTAAAGTAGAACATTTATCTGTGCTAATGTCCTAACACTTCAAAGGTAAGACATAAAATAAATGATTTCTTAATTGCCTCTTTAACATTCTGCTGCATACATTTGGAAGCTGAAGTGTGAATTTTAACAATTTCAAGTTATGATGTTTACTGTATTCCTGTAGTTGGAAACACAATTTCTCCAGGAAACCTGCACTAAGCAGCTTGGACCCTAGATCTAATGTTACCAGTGTTAACCTTATTTCTGTCATTTCAGTTGAATTATCAGAGCAGTAATTGCCTTCTTTTAGGTTATGCTGTTGAATTGATTCATAAAACCTGGTCACAAAGCACTGAAGGAAGAGTGTTACAAAGGCAACAGCTTCATTGTGACAAATATATTTATTTCACTATCTTTTCTTGTTCCCTTCTACAGCGCACAACACTGAATATAAAACTTACCCTAGACACACACGCACTAAAAGGATAGAAAAAAAAAAGCCATATATAATGAAATAAATCAAGACTGGGCATGTTTAGAATAATATCCTGTCTCAAGGGGATAAGCAAGTTTTTCATGCTTTGCACTGGTGGTTTATCACACGTCTGCTTTTCAAGTCTGGCCTACTAACTATGGTTTAAACCAGTGGTTTAAACCTCAGCATCTTTTACATGTTTCAGTGACTTGCAAAAAACTCCCAAACAAACAAACAAAAAAGCCACATAACTGGAATTAAAGTTTAACACCAATTTCCAGTCCTGTATTTTGCATTTAATAGATCTATCATCAATTAAATAAAGGCGTGTGTTAGATGAGTTCTACGGCCAAATCCATTTCTCTGATCTGAATCCATACATCTACATTGCTAAAAGGCCATGAAATGGCTTCTTTGATATTTTATTTATCACTGAGGTGTAAAATTTAACAGCAAAGCCAAGAGTAGCTGAAATCTCTCTCTTCAGGGAAAAGGACAATATGCAAGATTTAAAGTCCAAGAGACAAGATACTAGAAAGTAGAAAATGGATGCTCAGAAAGAAATTCTGTCAGGAAAATCCATTAGTGAAACACGCCAAAATCAAAAGGCTTCCCTTTCAACAAAATATGCTTTTGACAGTCTTCAAATTCCAAGTGCTCATTTCTTCTTCTGAAAGAGAGTATGCTTAATGCAAATGTGTTCTGTGCTCTGTACTTTAACTGAGCAAAGCAATCAAGAAGAGCATTGCAATTCAGATTCATTCACCGCATCGCCCATCACTTTCACTCAGTAAGTGCTGAGGATGTCAGGATTGTCACAAGCAAATCTTTTTGTCGTTCATGGAAAACAAGTATTTAGAAAAGCAATAAAACTAACTTCAAGAGGCAGGCTATCATAAATGTGCAATAACTTGTGATACTTGACTGAGTTGTTTTGGTGCTTGCAGACAAGGATGTACTGAAAAGAGAAACAGGGATCTACCAAGGCATGTAGGTTTAAGGTGTTCTTTATTACTGAAAAGTCCTACTGTCTTTCCACCACTGACAGTAGCACCAGCTCTTTTCTGGGTCGCAGTACTGGCTCTGCAAAGAATACAAAACAAAACTAGAAACCTTCAAAAGCAGACCATGACAAGGGTGAGTGGCATTCACAATGTGAAATAAAGAAATTATCTAGTGGCTTTTTTTAAGCTGGTAAAAAAACCTCTGTTGGTGGGGATGCAAATACAATTTGTATCAGGATTCACTGACTTAAGAGTACATTCATAAAATAACTATTTTCCTTTTCCCTACAGCAGATCTGTTCTCTGATTCCAAAGCAGCAAATCAGTCTTCAGAAAAAGAATCACTAATAGCTAAGAAGGCTAATATTGGAGTATTTTTTCTTATCCATACATTCCCACAAATAATATCTATTAATTTCCCAGAGCAATCAATAGCACAGTTTCTACAGGTCAGTAGGTCACTGTTCATTAGTCACGATGATGTGGTTTAGCAGTGATGCTAGAAGACAGACGACCCAAGACTGCACTATGAATATCCTACCTGATATGAATCAAAAGGTGGCATCTAAGTATGGGAGAAAAGGTGAACTCCCTGTGCTACTCCTACAGATCTAAAAGGGCATATATGCTAACAAACTTACCAGTCCGTGAGTTAAAACATATTCATCCTTAACCTTGACTCTTTATTTCTCAGGTCAAAGAAGCCCTCATGATGTTTACAAAGTATTCTTAGTTTGTGGTTTTTTACATGTAGTTGTAAAGCTAGTACAGTTTTATATATATTTTTTTTTTTTCCTTCCAGAAGGTTAGAAAAGTGCATGTGAATTACATTTCACCACATCATTGTTGGTATTATGACAAATTTGTGACCTCTTTCAAATAAGGACTTACTCAGGTGAGTGATTTGTAGATCTCCAGTTGCAGATGCTTCTTTGATTGCAACCTATTATCATAACTTTTCTTCAGTACAGACAGGTATTAAAATACTAGACAGGTTATAAATAGCTATGCAACTATGATGGATTTTATTACATTTTCACAGAGAAGTGACTTGGGAGCCCTTGGATTTAGGGGGGCATCAGATCACAGGGATTTTATACAAATTACTGAAACTCTTGATAAGGCTTAATCTTGCCCCATCTCTTGGCTTTATTTGCTTATCAATCTTTTTTAAAGAGCATGAAAAATATTTATTGATCTTTATAATGATGGTTAGGTAAAAAATTGTGCATACACAGTCCTTTAATTCCAGCCTCATTAAACAGAAAAATAAAAGTTCATGTGGTCACGATATATTTTAAAAATAAAAGAAAGAAAAAAACAATCAAACAAAAAAAAGCCATTAAACAAAACAAGCAAAAAATCCCAAACAAGCAATCCTGGCCCACAAGTAATTTAACATAAACAAATGAACAAGAGACAGAAAAGGAGAAGAAAAGCAAACAAGCAAGCAAGGAAACACATGAGTATTTTTCTTGTTGTTTGACATTCATGCTTTTTGTGCAAATCCAGATTAACTTTCTTGTATTAATTAAACCTTTCAGCCATGTAAACAGAAGTAAAGATATTAGTTAAAATGTTTACAGAAACATGGCATATAAAATTTATAAAATATTTCTGACATATCTGAATAATACTCTCCATAAGAAACTGCCTCTAGTCAAGTTCAGCAAAAAAAAAGTAGGGCTTAATCCTGCTGAAAGAAACTCGCATGCATAAAATTAATAATTTGCACACTCTGCACAGTTTTTTTCTCTGCCAACTTGTCTAAATAGAAGTGGTTTTACTTCAGCAATATAACTTCTACCACCTCCTGATATTAATCAGGTTTCAAAAGACGCATATATTTTTTAAGTAACATTAGCTATAAAGCAAATCCTAAAACCAGTACATTCTGTCATTTGAGTGTGAGTTACTGTTATTTATTTTGAATTGAAAATCCCCTTTTTTATTCTGTAGAATAATTTAACCAGTGAACTCAGTCTAACAAAAACGATTTCCATCTTCTGATCTGCTATGGTTAGTAGATCTTTTCATATTTCGCAAGATTAATGAGTTTAAATCCCCTCTATGAAACAGGTAAATTAAAACCCTTTAGGAAGAAATAGGGCACTGCTGGTGTTTGTGACTCAGTAGGTGACATTTTTCTTTTTGTTCATACTAGTAAAATTCCAGAGCATGACATTTCAAGGAAACATGCTGTTAAGTGGACTTCATTATTCTCACAAGATCAGCATAACCAAGAATACTACTCACAGTCATTAACAATTCCATAGCTGTGCTTTGGGAAAATTGATGTCCTGGTCATATTCCATTTTCTCTACATAATTCCTGGAAACAAACTTTCTTTCTAGTCTGCCAGCAGGTTTTCTGTGTGTTATGGGAAGAGCTGTTGTGCTCTTGTTGCAGGTGGTGGGTGAAGATTTTCAAGGCACTAAGGCTCCATGATCTCAGGGATCCCAGGGAGGTCTGCCTGGGACGCCCAGACCACAATTGGCCAGACATGGGCTTCATCCCAGATAAGACTGGGAAGCTGGAAGCCAGGAAAAGACTTTAGAAATATCTGAATTCCATGCATCTATTCTAGAGGAACTCAAAGGACTGAGTTCCTCTAGAATAAGTGACTGACTCAAATCATAAATTATGAGGAAGAATGACAAAGTTTTATGTGTCAAAATACTTTAACCTCTTCATTGTATATTGCAGTCTATTATAACCTGACACAGAGATGAACGGGGTCTTATCATACCTCTGCTGCAAAGAAGTTTTGCTTTTTCACTCTGATATTTCAACATATTTAACAAGAAACATTTCTTCCAAGGTAGTTTCATGTAGACAATGTTTATTTCAAACACTGTTACTATTTTGAAATTGGATTTTTTCTTGCAAATAGTAATTTCTTTCTTGACTATTTCACAAAATACTCTTACCAGTACTGATTTTATGTTTATAACACCAATTTATTTTAAAAATATATCTTTTAATAATTAAAAAGAGGTTGGTAGGTATGTTCTTTATATAACTCATGAACTCATCAGTAAGACTATGGTTTTTTAACATGCAGCTCCACTAAGTTTGTACCATTGTATTACTTGATAACATTCCCAAAATTCTTGCAAGTTTTTAAATTTTGCATTAAATTGAAAAAAAAAAAAAAANAGGAACAAGGCAAAGTCTGACTGTCTAGTCTGGCATCTATTCTTTTACTTCATAAGGATGTAGGGTTACAGAGAGGAATAAGACTTTGTAGAACCTTAATAAATAATACGATTTCTTTCACCCATCAGTAAGTCAAATTACTTACTGCAGGAAATAAAGCAGGGAATTTCAGGCATTAAAAGACTTATTAATTCTGAGTTTACCAGTTAGACTTTGGATCATTCAGACTTGAGATTTTTGTTTTCTCACTCGTGGAACATCAGATGTTGCGCTTTAATTTCAATGGACATTTGAGTTGTCTCAGGAGGACTTTTTATTTATTTTATTTTTAATAAAGAGAGTCTCTGGATGTTTCATTCTTTGAAGTTAAGAACTAGGCTTCTTAGGTATTGAAAAGTTATGCAAGTCACTACATATTTAGCTTTGTTCTAAAAATGACATATTCTATCTGTCAAACACAATAAAAATATTAATATCTTTATAATGAAAAAAGATATCAACACCGCAATATGTGTTTGTCTCAGGACTGCAGATAGTGCTGATGTCAGAGTCAAATCTAAGCCAAAAGTACCACCACACATCTGAACCCTTATGTATGGCAAGCAAACTCACTGTCCACTCTTACTCACAACTTCATCTATGCCTCTAAGTTTTTTCCAACTGAAATATCTACTGCAAGAATCCCACTAATTTTGTTTGGATGTAACAAAGATTTTTATATTTTATACAACAAATCTTCATGCAAGATCTCTTCACTCTTTTGCAAAATTTTTTGTAATGTTATTGTCCTACTTTGCTTCAAATTCTCATCTGGGTCTAATTCTTAGTACTGAAGAGATTTTTAAGATTGTGATTGAAGGTTTGACTAAACCATAGCTGATATAAAATAGTGTGCCTTTCATATTAGCTAGATTTCTACCTGTTTAAAATGTTTCTTCTTCTTGTGAATGTCAGAGGTTCTTAATTTATAATTCATTTAGGAGAGAATAAAGTTCCTGGTATGATTTTAATATAAATTTATATGCTTGTTTTATGAAAATGGTTTTAAATAATTTTTGAAAAAAAATTTAAATATTCTTTTTATTGATGTTTTCAATATTTAGAACAATGCTAAAGAATCTTATCCATCATTTCTTATTTGAATGAAAGTCTATTACAAAGGGAAGCAAATAAACACTGCAGAATTATGCTGGTGAACAACTGGAGGCTGAAGTCGCCTGCCAGGCAGTGCTGGTAATTCTTTTCTGAAGAATATGCAAATAATCTTCTAATAGAGGATTCTGTCCACAGCTCTTTCTATCTAATTATTTGCCCAAGATTCAATAGAAATATTCCCATCAGTCTTTAGGGTATATCTGGTTGGAGTTTTTTCTGCTATGAATTATTCTTCTGGTTTCCCCTCAGTCCCACTACCACAGAACACACTTACAATGATCTCCCAACTATATCTACTGGTTCTACAGAACCACCCACACTCTGAGCAAAGTTTCACTACAAGACACCTTCTGTGCTTTTCTCACTTTGCTATTTTTGACTACATATTTTAACATTTCACAGAGATATAAATCTCAGAACCTGTAGTGCAATCATCACCCCAGTAAACTTTGTGATTTATAGTTTTTTACTATTAAAGTGAATGAAAACTCAGTCTGAAAGAGAAGTAGATTTACCTCTGTTTCCTAAAATATATCCTGAAGTATTCTTTTTCACCTTTCAGATGAAATTAAATATACTTCAGGATACAGTGCCTACAATGTGAAATAATATCCAGGTATAAATTGCTTCAGACGTATAGAAAGAAAAGAAAGATGCAAGGTATGTGATTTAATTAGCTGAAGTTTTATTCAATTCATGTGGAGACTATGCCATGGTAAATTCCACAGTATCAGTCCCTTTGATGAGAGACCTTGTTAAAAGCCTTTTGAAAATCCAGGTAGGCTTCTTTGTTGTCATCCACAGAAGTTTGCTGAGAGCTTGCTGAGAGCTCTCTCATGTTTTTACATTTTTCCAGAGAGACTTTTTTCATTTATTCAAATATCACCATTCACCTCTCATTACGAAGCAGGAGTAGCAAGTGATTTTGAATATCTGAGATAATCACTTTCAGAAGGTAATTACAAACTTGTCTGTTTCCTGTGATTTACATGTCTTCTGGCTCTGTCTCCACTGGGGGCTCCATTCCAATATGCCAGAGGGATGTGACTGCAGTGCACAAAGGCGCACTTCATAGCCAAGAATGCAGAGAGTGGATCTTCATTGTATTTCACTTTAATTTCTCAAACACAATATATCTCATATTGAAAGTGACTGGAAAGATAATGTGCTCTGCCATTTTTTCCCTTACTTTATTCCTATTTTAGGAAATTGTTTTATTCCTGAAAAAAATCTTTGCAGCTAAGAAGCAAACCCAGTTCCCTGTTTCTTTACAGATTTTATAAGTAAAACATAGTTTACAGAACAATTATGCAAATGGACTGCTCAGAAAATCTTTATTAAGACACAGACCTTTATCAATACCCCATATCAGTTTTGTATCTGAAATCAGATTGTGTTCTGTTACCACAGAAGTAGTATTAAATGGACCCTGAAACTTTTGTGGTGCTCCTCTGGACCTACTACAACAGGCCCATGTCTTTCCTGTGCTGGACACAGTACTCAAGGTGGGGTCTCATGAGAGCAGAGCAGAGGGGCAGAATCATGTCCCTTGACCTTCTGGGTATGTTTCTTTTTATGCAACACAGGATGTGGTTGGCTTTCTGTCCTACAGACACACATTGTCAGCTCATCTACCAGGATCCCCAAGTCCTTTTCCTACTTGTTTGCCCTTGGATATCAAGGCATTGGGAAAGAGAAACTTTGGCCATGGCCAAAGGATTCAGCCTATCCCTTATCCATCTCACAGTCTGTCCATAAAACCTCTCTCTCCCATTTAGTGTTCAGGACATTGTAAGGAGCTGTACCAAAAGCCTTACAGAAGTCCAGGTAGATGACATTGATAGCTCTTGCCTTTCCTGCTGATTAAGTCACCCCATCCTTCCATGCAAGGTATGATTTGCCCTTGGTGAAGCCACGTTGGCTGTGTATATTCACCTCCCTGCCTTTCATACTTTTTCACACATCTTCCAGGACAAACTCTTCTGTGATATTGCCAGGCACTTAGGTGAGGTTGACTGGTTGGTAGTTCCCAGGGCCTTTCTTATTAAGGATGGGTATGATATTCCCTTTTTTCCAGTCATGGGTGATTTCCCCAGATTGACAGGTCTTTTGAAATATGAGGGAGAGTGGCTCAGAAACTACATCAGCCAGCTTCCTCAGGACCCGGAGTTGTACCTCATTGGGTTCCTCAGGCCTTCTTAAACATGATCTTCTCTTATGATGGCAGTGCCTTCTTTTCTCCTCTCTTTGCCTTGAGGTTAAACTTAACCGTGATGAGTTATCACACAAAAGGTACTGATTGTTTGAAACCAGACACAAAAACCCAGACTCAAAAAATTGTACACAAGACTTGGAGCATCCTCTCTTTTATTCATCCCCATTTCAATAATGATAGCAATAACAATAGCAACAGCATCTACAATAAAATGAAAATAGTTTACTTATTATAATAAAATAAGTTTTATACAAAAAGAAATCACAATAAAGCATCACTAACAGCATTTTTACTTTTACAACATTTATCTCACTGAAAGCACATTTTGTAAAAATGTTGCAGAAAATCAAGTTAAGTTCATTTATTTCTGAAGAAAGAGAAGGTAAAGAACAATAAAATTTACATGTTGAAAAACTGAGTTTGATACAAGGATAACGTTTAAAGACATATGGATAAACTCTTGTACAATACTAATTTGAGGCAGATTGCTAGGTGTTCAATTCAACTCAGTACAATATTTTATGAAGTGTAGAATTATCAGCTTTATCTGAGCAGAAACAGAAATTAAATGCGATCTTATAAAACACATCTATAACTCTCACCTGAAATGCAAAAGACTGTATGAAACAAAAAATTGTATCATTACCATTACAAAGTTCTTAGAGTTGATACAAATTCTGCATGTCTGAAATGTTTGACAACAACAGCGTATTGATAAAAATACTTGATCAATGCTTCAAGGGCAAAATTAAAAGCATCTTTTCATCCAGTACAAATAAAGATCAATGAAAGTTGTTTTTGCATAAATCAAAATGGAAGTATGGAATAATTACCAATGGCCTTCTCCATTGCTGCTTTCTTTCGTCTTCTGTGCTGCTTCCCTGGGTAGGCCATTTGCAGCTGATAAACATTTGAAGTGGAAATAACACAGAAAGAGGAAAACAAAATAACAACTGTCTCTGGGAGAGTGTCTAGCTCAGAAAAACTGGATAAGACGTCTGAGCTACCTCTGCAACCATCTTCTCACACAAAACATTTTAAGAAAAGCTGAGGTAATCATTTATATACATATTCAGCATGAAAGAGTGGCTGTTGTTAAAGATTCCTAAATCTTACATAACTTCGCACTCTACTTGTTATATTCTGTGTAAACTTTTTTTTAGCAAGCAGAAAAATTTCTATACATTTAAAGGTAACAGAGATGAAAACTGAGAGTGAGGTCCTGGTTTTTCTGAACTTAGTGGGAATTTCATCTTTGACTTCAAAAGAGACAGCATTTCACTCCAGCTGCTTAATAGTCTTTATCAGAGGTTATACAGATGGTCACTACATGTAAGATTATATTGAAAATAAAAAAAAAACCCAACCTAGTCTATTAACTGTTACCTTATAAATTGTGCAGACCTTAAAATCTATTCTGATATACAATAAGACTAAGTGTCTATGAGAGACCTGTTTTCAACTAGCATAGAGCCTTAGCAAGGAGAAAAAGGAGATTTTTGAGGTGTTTTATTACAGAAATCTGGAAAACAGTTTTTAAAAAATCAGAAATCTGACACTTGTCCAGTTCACAGTGTGCAGCCATATGAATTAACAAGCAGCACTAATGGAGGAACAAATTCCTAGTCACAATTATTTTTGGAAGAAAAGCAAAATAAAATTGGAGCCATATGGACTTCCTTAATGAGAAATTATGGTGTATAATATGCTTCTCTGATTATCTGTGGCTTATGTAACCATTTTTGTTTTAAATTTAACGAATAAAAAAGAAATATTTATGACACCCTCACCATCTGCATTAAAGACCATACTAGAAGTAGTACTCTAAACCTTAATAAGGGCTGTACTTCCTGTGTAGCAAAGGTTCAGTGATTATCTAACAATTCATCAAATACAGAAAAAGAACTGCAAGATACATAAGGAATTTTTTGTTTTATGCAGGTGACATGGAATTCATCCTTTCGTATTTTCAGTCTTATATTCTCAAAGTTGCTTCTGAGGTGTGGTTTGAAAGAAGCATACTTTAAATAAGACTGGGGATGTTTATGCTATCCTGCCATCACCGGGTGCCCATGCACAGTATTTATGATCACAACAAAGACACACCTTCATCAGTGCTAATTTTGTGCTTTTGCCTAGGCAGCACTAGGGCAGTCTGTAGTGCTCCTTCACTGGCTGTGAACTGAACGTAAAACTTGAGTAACCTTGAATGTCAAACCTCTGGATTCAGTGACAGATTTGAAGAACAAGTGGCAATCCACTTACTAATATATGGTATAAAAGACCACTTACTACTGGTCACTGCTTCAGCAAGGTGCCCACAGCTATTTGTTCAAGTTAAGAGACAAAATTATATCTAACAATATTAGCAACCCATTTGAATTGCTTTAACTAGGCACTTGAATTCTGTTAACACAACTCTGAATGAGAAGCAAGTGTTTAATGCTTTGATCTTTAGCCCCGTGTGATGCAAATATAGGTGGTTCTCTCAGTGGGAGATTAGTCTACAGATCAGAGGAAAAGGGAAGTCCTTTTCAAAGGTCGTAGAACTAACTTGGTAAATGCAGAATCAGTTTCCAGCTTTGATTTCCTCTATGACTTTAAGCAAGTCTTTCAGGTGAAGTAGCACAAAAAGGATTTAAATACATAAAAAGAGTAAGGCCAGTAATCTCTTTGTAGGTTTGAGTAAATGAGTTGTTCTATGTCTCTCCCTCACAGGAGTAGCTGTGTATGATTAAAGAATATATGAGAGAATTACAGGCTTACATACATTGATTGGAAACACAAAAACCTGCAAGAAATAATGAGAGATTGAGCTACTTCTTCCTCTAACTTTGCTTTGCCTGTTTTCATTGTAAAGCACCTGCACACATTTTAGTCAAACTACGACCTAATATAGAAATTTTGAGCCCATCACACCAACTGCAATAGAACAACAGCTATTTCAGCCAATTCCTCCAATGACAAAATATAACTTCTTTTAAACCTTGAGATCTCACTTTTATTAAAAATTATAAATTTAAATTATAATTATAATTTAAAATTACTTTATCTTACTGTCTTACAAGATGTTATTTAGTCAACACTCAGCTACTTAAACTGTGATAAAATTGAGTGTTAAAAGAAAGGCAATGCATGAGTGTAGAAGAGCATGTCTCAGTCTTCTTAGCCCTGCCAACATTACTGAGAACAAGTTTATTTTGACAACTGACTGGTTGTTTCCAAAAAGAGAACAAAGCAAGGTTGTACTAAATAGGGTGAATAAAAGTAGAAAAATCTCCATGTGAATTGATAACACATTTTGTGAAAAAAAAAAGAGAAACATAATTGTGTCCCCAAAATGCACCTAACGTGCAATTAATATAAGAAGCTATACAAAACAAAATTACATAGATGTACAGTTAAATCACTCAGCAGAATATCCAATTTTCCACCAAAAAACATACCTGTAAAGTCATATCATGCTGTCTCTTTTCCAGTGTTTATGTTCTTAAAATGAAGAATAGCTACTGGATTCCCTTCATATTCATAGAGCGAATAAATTAAATGACTGCCATTCATCTGTTTTCATTTTTATTTATCCCTTTCCATATTTTTATGCAACTAATTGTTTACCATACTGTTGTAATGGAATAATACAAACTTACATTGCATTTTTTTATTACTACCTTTTTTAAAGCCCTGGATCATACAAGCTAAAAAAAAAGAAAAACCAACAAAATAAAACAAAAAAACATGAATCAAAATCACATTAAAAGTTTCTGCTTTTTAGATATTGAACAGTAAGCAACAATTCCTAATTTTTGGCTATGTTTTATATGCAAAACACCAAAGTGAAATTCATCCCCAGTACAAACATGTTGGATGGAAGAATAAATTTACCCTATTGATTTAAACAAAAGGATTTAGTCTCTTGTAGAAATGCAAGGCATATCTATCATTGCCCATAGCATGCAATCTCACCATCAAAAACAAAATAAAGCACACTCAGAATGTAAAAGTATGACCTCTTAAATCTGGCTTTTTAAAAAATGTATTTAAAATGAATCATGATGAAGACTTGCAAAGCCTTTAGTAGAACCTATGGCATGAAGTAAAAAATAGTAAAGAGAAAATCCCTGGCACCTTTTGCAAACATCCATTGTGTATTACAAATACAAAAACCTAACTGCTTGTTCAGTTCCCATTTATCAAGTGAGTTTTGCTCCTGGCTTAGCTGAGGTGTCATTTCCATCCAAATTAAAGAATTAGAAGTTTACTTTTTCCAGCCCTAGGCTACCCTACATGTGTTCTAATGTCCCCTCTGCTTAATTCTCCTATCAGTCTTAGTCACCATGGGATAAGAAAACCTGCAAGATGGGAGGCAGAAACTCACAGCCAATAGCAAGAAAATTGCATGTTTTATAGATTACAAAACTGTATTGAGGAAGTGTGTAACAAGAGCCTTTAATCTGCTTTTTGGGGTTTTTTTTGCCCTCTTTTTCTGTTTCTGGTTAGGCTGTATGGATGTGGATTAAGAACTTTTTTTAAGACTAGTGTTAAACAAAATGTTGAAAATTTCATGTTTTTTGCAGAATCACAGATTGTCTCAAGATGGAAAGGACTCATGTGGATCATCAAATCAAACTTTCTGTTCCTTGTAGGACTATGTAAAACTAAACCATATGACTAAGAGCATTGTCCAGACACTCCTTGATCTCTGACAATCTTGGCACCATGACCATCTCCCTGGGGAGTCTGTTCCAGTGACTGACCACTCTATGAGTGAAGTACCTTTTGCTGATATTCAGGATAGAAAAACCCTGAGAAATGAAGCAGTGAATTGTAACATAAGCTCAGGATGTTCAAACATAATGTATTTACTGCAGAAGGGATGTAAATCATTGTTAAATCCTAATGGCCTTCAGCCATTAGAAGACCTAACTTCTGGAGATTAAATGTGTTTACATGACATCATTCCCAAGAAAAAGGCAATAATTAGCTTTCCTATGCAAACTATACATGGCTAACATCTATGTGCTAAGCTCTCTGTGCCTTGGCAAACTTCTCATTCTAGATTTAAGAAATACACTTCTGAAATAACTTCAGGATTTATAGTAATTTACTATCCTTCATTAACATCAGGTTGAAATGCTGGAAACAACTTTTAGTCAGGGCACCCCACATATTTCATTGCTGATTGGAGCATTTTGATTTCTAGTGTAGGCAACTAAGATGACCCTCTCTATCAGGAAAATTTTAAAAAGTGAGGAATCAAGGTGATATTATCTATGATTTTTAGGACAACATTAGTAATTTGAAATATGAGTACATGTAAAATAGTGAAAGGTGATCATCTGCTAGAACAAAGATACTGAATAGTTCAGCATACTGAGAAAAAAACCCAAAATTTAATGTTTAAAAATTGCACATGCATTATGTGTGCTAGTAAGCATTCTAACAGAATTCAAGTATGATAAATCTCCCCATCAGAGGAGATTTATCAGGAGATTTATCAGAGGAGATAGGCCTACATAGTAGGCCTATCTTGGAACGCAATCACAATGCTCTTTTTGGCTTCAATGGATTCTGTAACCTAGTAACCTGATAATATGGCTCTTTAACTCCACTAGGTTAAGTTCCTGAATAATTTAAAACAAAATAATCACCTTTTAACTTTATAACAATGTTACTGTAATGAATTTTGTACATTTTTCCAAAATTCAACAAAAAGATTATAAATCCTCATACCCATACCTTTTAGGAAATTCTGTACGAGTGCATTCTTTCAAATTCTTCTGGGAATTTTCTCGATAAAAATCTGCTAGGACTCAAGAATTTGTGACTCCTAAATCCAGGCTATAATCCATTTTAATCTACCAAACCATACTGCCTGCATAACTAAACTTCCCGTCATTTATAACAACTGACTAAGGAAAATTGAAGAGCAAATAGTCCCCAGGGAGATCAACGATCTCTGCTGCATATTTCAGCAAGCAATGTGAGAGGGTCACTTTGGTATTATACCAATTACTGAGCCCTGCATGTGGAGTCACCAGTGAAATTTTATGTGAGTTTAAACTCTTCCGTGTTATTTACTTCGTTGCAACGAAGGGAGTTATGGACTTCACCTTCAAAAGAGAAGCAACAATACACTTTATTGATATAAATCAGTGAATAAAGAAGATTCAATGTTAAATCAAACAGTGGTTTAACTATATTCAATGGCAAAGTAGACTTGATTACTAACTGCATAGAGGACAAGGTCAGACAAAGTTTTTCAGGGAGACCTTGCCACTAATCACAGGTTCAGAAAGAGCCCCCTTCTCAGAGAGGGCTCTTAAGTGCAGCTGCAATCAATCCTACTCCCAGACTTGATTAATGTTTCATATGTAAAGGGTTATATATTCTCAACCAATCTTTTATATGACTAAGATTTCGAAGTTTAATATGATATTATTCTCTTACCAAGAACCTCTTGTGCCGAGGAATCTCCCATCATCAAGTAGTAACTTTGCTACTATTAGAGGGGAAATCCTTCATTCAGGCAGGAAAGCTCAATGGGCCCTGGACTGCCTGCTATGCATGGAGCAAAATAATTGTCTCACAGTCATATTTGCACACCAGAAACATCACTGGGTCAGTGTTTCAGACAGCCCTTGGCTGCCATGTTGCCACCCATCCCACAAAATCTGGATGAAGCCATCACAGCTTAATGGAGAGAGGGGGGAAGCACACTGCCACAGCTGTAAACTTTACTCATGTTTGGTTCATGGAGAAAACAGTAATCTTAAATGTCAATATCCATCTTCCAGTCTTAAATAAACTGCTGTCTTCTATGCAACCCTATTTTGGTTTATACTGTCACCTTGTTTGTGGCATTTCTTTTTCTTTGTTAAGCACTGGATCATTTCTAAAGAGAATCCCTTCCTTCCTTCCTTTCCTTCCTTCCTTCCTTCCTTCCTTCCTTCCTTCCTTCCTTCCTTCCTTCCTCCCTTCCATGCAATATAATTCCTAAAGCCAGTTTTCTTAGTTTCTGCTTCTTTCTCAAAGAGGCACAGCCCAGAGACTTACATCAATGTGCATTGCATCTCTGTGAACTGATCAGATCTTATATTGACATATGCTAAAAATTGTGGAAAAGAACCAGTCGTAACTGAAATACTTTCTCTCTCATTATTTTAATGTATGAGATGTTGATAGATTGTCAGTTATTATAAAGCCCAAAATAAGTGTGCATCTGCACACAATATTCTTGTAAAAGATGTAATCAAATCTGGTATAAGACTGAGTCTTGAAGATTAAAATTACAAAGAAAGAATTAAATATTTTTTATCTTGACTCTCTGACATTTTAAGTTGAATGTGGCCCATCAGCTTTCAGAGCTTAAGTATGTGCGAGTCTATAAAAATCACAGAGATAAAAGATGAAAACAAACAAGAAAAAGTAAGATCCTCTGGTGCTTTTTCCTTGATTTGCCCTCTCTTCTTTTTTCACTCTGTTATTTGGACTGTTGATTCTTCTGCCTTCTCTAAAATGTGTTGTCTTTCTTTAAGATTGATCATGGGATTAACTGACATGGAACTGTTGTTCCTACAAAAATCAACATAGCCTGACAGAGCTGTACTCTGTGTTCCATGCAGGAATTCAGCCTCTTCTACTGATTCTGCAGGGTTTCTCTATTAAGCAGGTAGGTAGCGGTAAGAAAGATTAGAAATTCACAAATTCTTGTTAGTTGTGACCAACAGGAATTTTACATTGACTATTACTTCCATAGCTATATCAGGAATAATATTGAAGTGTGTAAAAATATATGATGAGAGACAAAGGGTCTCACTGAAATTCTTGCCTGATTTATAGTTCTCAGCACTTCCATACTGTTGCCTAAGCATTTAAAATAACTGCTTGTGTACCCACTTGGCATCTCAGGGCACGAGTTTGTACATGAGCCATTGTACAGAACATCTCTGAAAGAAATAATCTTTAACCTTTTTTACACTTTGTTCAACAGATAATATTTTCCGCCCTTGAATAATTTTGGAGCAGTTCCAAAATTCGGTGGTGAAGTACATGAAAATGCTCCTTCAGTTGCTCTTCACCTGCCAACTAGTAGTTTTGATCACAGTCCAGAAGCTCTTGTGATATGAGAAGGAATGAAATTCTTAAGAGTAAGCATCCTCTATTTAAGGTTTTGTATAATATCATAATTTCTTCTGGATCATGTGTTTTCAATTTAAAATTCCTTGACTAGCTATTACGATTATTAGTATTATTAGTATTATTAGTATTAGTAGTATTAGTAGTATTAGTAGTATTAGTATTAGTTTTAGTATCAATTTTTTTGGGAGTTTTGTTATTATTTTAAGGCTTTCACATTTTTGCTTAAAAACTACATTGTAATCTAATCATTTGCTCCCTCCATACTGTTACAAGATGCATTTTGATGTTAAAATATACAGTCAGACTTGGTATATTACAGCTCAGTTATTGTGTTGTGCAGAAACTTTAAATATTAACATTCTCACCAGAAGGAAATCAATCTTAAGAAACATATTTTCTGGTTTTCTTGCAACACTTCTTTTGCTCCCTTTTTTCTTCTCTTTCTCATATTTTCTTTTATAGCAAATAACTTCTATTTCATTGACAAGCAGAGTCTGCAACTAATATTTAAAAACACTACAGTTTTTTTACATTTATTTTATCTTGAATTTATGCATTTCATTCCATGTGATTTTCTTTTGTGAACTGGTTTCTTTTGGAACTCAGTAAGATAGTAAGATTTTCTCTTTGACTCTCTAAAATCTGTTATTTCACAGGATATTTGAACATTTTACAAAAATGAAAGATAAAATATCTTCTGTTCAAGGCTTACTGAGAGAAAAGGTTTTTGGTTTATGGAACTTTCTTCTTAGACCTCATCCAATGTCTGTTTTCAGTGAGGGTGTAAATTTTCACCCAACAAAGATACATGACCTATTAAAAACTGTTATTAACGCTCATTATGTGTTGTATTGATTTCAGACAGATTATAAAAACTCCTGGGAGTCGGTGTAAGCAATCCAATGTAAACATGGAACTTGTCCACTTTTTTTTCGTATTTGAAAGAAATGAAGAGATGACATATAGAAGTAGACCATCATTATGTACAAGGTTCAGAACAGGTATGAAGCAGATAATGTTCAAATGGAATAAAATGTGCTTTAATTTCCAGTGAATGCACCATCCAGATGGCTCCAGACATTACTGAATGAAATATCAGGCCAGTTTTATTTTTTTATATTTTTTCCTGGTGTCATAGGAGAGAGGAGTGAAAGGCAAGGTGGGATTTTGGCTGCTGGCCAAGGTCAACTCACCTCAGTCTTTTAAAGACAAGTTTTAAGGAGTGTATCACAACCTTTGGATGATCCTACCATAAAATAAGACAAACCATTTCTGGAGGTAACTCTGCTGATAACCCTGGAAGAAATCAAATCCTGACTTGGCTACAAGAGGACAATATCTTAGGGAGATTAAGAGTTTAAAAATCTTTCTTCCAATTTTACATCCATGTCTTCTGTGTTATTGATCTAACATCTTCCTATCAGGAAAGAAACTGTAGTTCTACAGTTAGGTTTTTATGTTTTAAATTCGTTGCTTAAGTCTTACAGTTTCTAAAAAAAATGCAAATCTTGCTCTTGTGGACATCCTTGGCTGAGAAGGCTGATTTTGCTGGTTTTTGAAGGAGAAACATAATGGCAAGTTTACCTGAATTAAAATCACTGAATGTGAGGTTATGTATAGAAGAGTCTCACTTTTTTGGACTTGCTTTCCTTCACAAAGACTCTGGGAACTTCTTTTGAAGCTATTCGCATTCACTTATCTAATACAAGCTTGATATTGGACGTATACAAGAGGAAGTGTTCCATCTTCCAGTGCAATGTTCTACCCTGATGTTAAATAATCCATTTTGATATGAAGGTTATGCCAGTCTGTTCCAGGAACTGCCATTGGCCTTTTTTTTTCCCTGACCTGAAATCTTATTTTGACAGGTTTCCTATAATACGACCTGTTAGTATTATCCTGTTTTCCTGCTATTACTGTCAAAGAAATTGTTGCTGATCAAATTTCTCTGAAATCCTCTAATGACAGAAAAAGCAGAAACAGTATGTCATATGAAGCAGTCGTGCAAATTGTCATAAACATTTACTAACACCCACATGAAAATGACTTGCTCACTCTCACTGAAGTGATCATTGAGAATGTAAAAGTCAGTAGTATTTTGCCTAGAAAAAGGCTTATGTGAGACAGAATGGGTCTGAACACCTGGTCTCAAAAGCAGAGTGAACACAGGAAATTAATATCAAAATGTAAATCTAACAGGACACTTTATTTTTGACAATTTTTTACAAACTTTTTCTTTTTCAGTGATAGTTATTGAGCATCCTAGCATACAGTACACATAATGAGAGAAAGGGCTTGTTCAAGACCACACAATTTGTCTACCTTCTTCATGCTGTCCACAATAATAGTTATGGCATTAATTGTCCATAGTAATTGTGATGGGTTTTATCTATCTTTCTTCCATGCCATAAAAGGAGGACATGGAAGAAAATGAGGCTCCATCACAAGGTGACATGAGATGATCTGCAGCCACTAACTGGCACTGGTGCTCCACCAGGTAGAGCCTTAGTTTCTTTTCTGGTCTTTGGGATCTTAGCACTTCTTTAAAACATGCAGTATTTAATTTAAAAACACCCAACAAACTGCTAGTTAATTGTCTTCAGCATTCTTGCAAATACTATCATTAGCATCACAGAATGGCCTAGGAAAAAACCCCAAAACTTCAGAATGATGTTGTAAATATGGAAATTAAATCAAATGTCAACTCTTATTTGCAGAGATGGAAAAAAAAACCCCAAACATATTTACCCTTCCCTAGTCATAGCTCCTAAATAAATACAAAGGAGTCTTAACTCCTACTAGAAAAATAAAAACTCTCAAAATGTTAATAAAATAGCCTTGATATATCAATCAGGGATATTACTGTTGCATTTGATTTCATGTACATGTTGACATGGTAGGAATACATGACGGGACAATTTCTACACCTATGAAACTGAGAAAGAGATTGAAAGTGCATAACTGATGGATGGTTTACTATGATGTGTCTCGGGCATTAAGTTTCTTTTCAATTTGTTTTCACAGTCTAACTTGGTAAGAATTGACTGTATCCTTTACTTTCTGCTCTTTTTGTTTGAGTTTGGTTTCTTTATTTTATTTATCTACACCACTCATATGCACAAATAGTCCCATTTTTGTGACCACTTCTAGAGACTGAAATTTCTAATCTCTGGACATCTGGACAGTGTAAAAAAAAAAAAAAAAGGAAGTGTCTAAAATCTGTCTTATACTCTATTTCATTTTTGTCTTTTTTTTGTTCTCAGTCATTGTTTTCCTTAGCTTTGTCTCTATTTGGTTATTTAAAGCAAGTATGAGAAAGTTTTATTACTGATAACAATACTTACTACACAATTAGGACTGGTACATTTGAATTATGTACAAAGTATATAGTATGTAAAAGATGTTGGATCATTAACATTTCTACTCTATGGTATTTGGTGAAAATAACAGGATATTGGATGGACAGATAGATAAAAAGGTGAGAAAACGTGCTGATTCAAAGCATATTTCCTGACTTGTCCTGTTTACACCTACATTGAACATTTTTGTGATAACCATGCCTTAAAACAAACATATCCACTGAGTCAAGGGTAGACATGAGGAACCAATCCTGGTTTTGATTCATCCTATTTATAGAGTGCTATTGTTGTACAACCCATTGCTAATGAATGCCCCATCATCAGCATTTCCCATCTTCTTTGGGTTTTTTTTCATTGATCTCATCAGTGGCTGAGATGAGATGTTACTCCAAGAGCAGCAACAATTGAAGCTAGACCAATTCTCGAATACAAGGCTTCTTTTAAAATCAAAATGCCTTTTGTCTGAAAAGTTGCAGTGTGTGTAAGATAAGCACTTTATTAGCAGCTAGAGGGAAGTTAGTAGGCAAACTACTATGCCTGTGAAAACTATAGCAGGAGGACAATGCTTATGTGGATATTTGCAAAACCTAGGTAAAAGAATAATCAGTTGAACATATACATTCTAGTAAAAAAACCCGAGAGAGTTACATGTAAGACTTTAGCAGTACAGTGAGGAAATCCAAGCTAAGAACTGTCCAAATATAGTATTTAAACTTCACACATTGCCCTGATAATGACTGAAGTTTGAGTACCTATTTTAAGGACTAAGCAATTTGCTAACTAACTTTGCACCTGATGATATATGTGTGACAGATGGTAACCCATAGGACATAAATGGTGTCCTATATAAGGAACTGATTTAATTTTGAAAGTGATGTTGAGCCTGTGGCCTCTAATTTGAGCCAAACCAGTGGTCACCAGACCCATGCTGACGTTGTGGATATTAAGTGGACAGCTACCAGCTACAGCAAGACGCAGTTGATGTACACAGTAATACATCCAGGAGATACCTGGGAGGAAGCAGGTGCTCCTGTTGTTTCAGGCCATTACTTCCCAATGACACTACATTTTCCCCACATTGCCCACTGCAGTTTTATGCAAGTGCACAGCAGATGCTGTGACACTGTATCATGTGCAGAGGAAGCCATGCTTATGCCAGTAATTAACCTATACCCTCCTGTGAAATACACCACTTACCCTTGACGGACAGTGAAGGAATGAGGAACACACAACAAAAGAAAAAAATAATGGTTTGGTTCTGTGTATGCACATGCAATGAAAAATGCAGGAATTAACTTGTCTGCAGGAGTGTCTTGCTCACAGATCTCAATCCATATGACAGCACTTCTCTAGTTTGCACAGAAAGAAAAGCAGATTGTCCATGAGAATCAGAAGTATGTCTTCCACAAAATATTCCAAGATGTCCTGAAGAAAAAGAAATAAAACCAAGCATTATGGGACAATATCTTGATTAACTGTATGTCAAAATGTGTTGCAAATTGTATTCTATCCATCACTGGATAATTCCCATTATAGTAATAGCGGTGTATCTTCTTATTTTTAATTTCAAGGATCCATTTCATCTTTTCTGGTACTTTGAATCAGGCAGTGATAATTGAAAAAGACAGATTTCTTTGAAAAAATAAAGTTGAGGAATTCCAACTCAATTATGAGTTGACATTTCATTCACAAATTCAGTCCAGTGAGTATGTAAGAAGGGACTGACCATCTGTTTTATTATTCATGCATATGTCTGCATGGATAAAATATGTTCAGAAGTATTTAATGTATTAGTCTGTTAAATAATGAAGATGCCTTTGTGCTCAATAAATTTTATAGATTACCTATTGATTGGCATTGTATTTTTATATTGTAAAGAAGTCTGGAGAAATAAAAGCATTTTCACTTCAGTTAAAATGAGACACATCTATTGTACATTTCCTCCAAACTTAATAACTTTCTTGTGCTGGGTTTTATTCCATTACTATCATCAACTCAATCTGTAAACATACTGCAGGTAGCTACTTTTTAAACTGCAAAATAATCTCTTTCTAGATCAAAAACTCCTCCTCTCCAGCAATGACACAAATATTTTTTTGGTAACTGTCACTGTTATAATTTGTGTGAATCTTTGGTCCAAACAAATAATTTCTCCTAGAATTTTATTTTATTAATTCATGTTCCCATAATTTTCATGATGGATAATTTACAGATATCTGTTTTGGAGAAGGTCTATGGCTGGGGGAGGATTAACAAAAACTTAAATACCTATTTTTTATGTATTATTCATCCTCACCAATTACTCACTTGCCACTGGGAAAGTAAGGTTCATAGCAGATAAATATAAAGGTATGTTTTATTTCCCATCTTTCAGTCATCCAAGCACATGATTTTCTTCTTTAACTTTTGTAGGTTGTTCAGCTAACCTCCATCACATGGGGAGAAAGTACTTATCAGTGTTGAACATGCACGAGGAATTATGTGGCCACAGCATCTAGGAACCTGTGGAAAATGACAGAGCCTGCAGGATGCCACAATGAACTAGGATTTACCGCTAGGTTCAGTAAAAATGTGAGAAAAGACCCCAAAAATAACCTTAATTAGAAAAATCAAGGGACGTCGTTCTGCAGGACATAGATCTGCCTACATAAAGGAAGGAAAATCAGAAAAAAATTTTCATAATACAATGAACCATGAGGAAATACAGTTTTATGTTTGTGAAATTGAATCAAATAAATATTGAGGATTTAAAAAAAAAGTACAGTTTGACGTTATCAAAAGATGAATATTTCACTCTCTTCATACTGGAAAATGAAGAGGAATAATAGTAATTAAAATCTCTTCTGGAAAATAATAGTAATGTGAAAATTGTGGTTTTGACAAGAAAATGAATTCAGCAGAAGGTTCCAGAGCAACTGTGATAAAAACCTCTCTTTAATGTCACACTTGTAGAGGAATTGGATGCTGCATATAGCAGATTTTTATTTTATTTTTCCATACCACTATAGTGTGTAAACTCTTTTCTACTCTTTACAGAATAATTCTTCTGATAAATGTTTTGAAGTGGAGAACTGTAATCATTCATTTTGCATATGATTACAACTTTTTTTTGCTGACATGCATAATGAACTTTTTGTGACATAATTAATTTTGTCCTCTAAGCCTCAATCCAATGATTTTCCACATTGCCTAGAAAAAAAGGAAATCAACATTAAAAATATTAAACAACTATTTCCTTGGGGAATGCATTTAAAAATACCATTTGTTTTAACAAAACAACTATTTTACTATTCTGTATATTTCTTAGGTCATCAAATATAAAATGAATTTATCTTAGTTTTGAGTTCATTATTTTAAATGATACATATTTTCAGCTATAGTGCATTTTGTATATCTGAATATGTTTGTGTTCAAATTAAATTTGTAACACTGCTTATGCCTTCAGTAACTTTATTTGAATCCAGTGAATTCACATCAAAATAGATTGCTATCTGAATGCAATTGTATAAAGAAAATATGTTTTAGGCATAAGAGTGTATGTGGCACTTTCAATTTCTTGAAACTCCAGAAATGGAAGATTTGAAGGTAGAATTTAAAAGACTCAAAAAGGATATTTCTTCTTGTAGTATCAACAACTCCATAAGGTATAGCAATATAATTTTTAATCTTTCAGTAAGTCTTATCATTTTCTTAAAAGTGCATGTTGTCTAATTTATTTAGAGAACCTGATTGTTTTAATCATGGAATTCAAAATATGAAGCAGGCACCTAAAACATAGCATATGATGCTGAATTGAATATCTTGCCTCTTTGTGATTTGCCAATATCTGTTTCCAGGGAAGATATAAATTTTGATCACTAATTACCCACCAAATATTTTGTGAAAACACATCTATCAATTAATGAACAACACTGCAAACATTAGTAAATATGAGTTACCTTCTTAATTTAAACACTGAAGCAGAGAAAACTTTTTAAAATTTCTTCAAAAAGGCAAAATAATATTCACTGAGTATTTTCAGGAACCTAACACTTTAATTCATTTAGTTTTGTAATGATGCTAGGTAATCTTCAACTTTCAACTCTTGTTTGAATTCAGTTTTCAAACTCTTTTGGCAGTCTAGAGAAGTGTAATATGAACTCGAAGACCAAATGACAAGTTTTGGACATTTTTCCCTCTTGAGACTGGGCTATGGGTGGTGGGAGGCAGCTCTGCTGCAGTGCATGGGTGACCTGTGACAAGGTCTGGGAGCCACCTGCCTGTTGACATCTCCATGCCTGTCTGGCTTCCCCAGGGCTGGGTCTGACCCCGGTTCCCAGCACTGGTCCTGCCCTACTCTTCCTCCTTGGGAACTGTGGGACCATGTCCCATCTCTGTGACGTCCTTTTCCAGCCAGACATGCCATGACCCACAGCTACTGGCTCACCTCCCTCAAGGGGCCACTAGCCCTCCCTGCTCCGTGACACATGCAGCAGCCCAGCAGGATTTTAGTATGAATATTTAGTCCCACAGTGATCAGGTGCATGTGATCATGTATGATGATCCATCTGCAATCATCCACTGAAACACAGAAAACTGCCTGATCTGTGAAGGGTCTCCTGTTAATTTAAAACACACTGGCAAAGTGTGAGCCCTTTGATTACAATGTAATGTACAATTTCTTACGTTTCAGTTAATCCTAATGCAATCTCAGTGCTGTATTGAAAATAATAAGGCAGGCACCAGATAGATATTCCCCTTCTGTTATGCAACAATGAACTATTACAAAAGTATTTTAACATTTCTATGGATTGAGACATCAGTGGTAATAGGGAACAAGACATTCTTTCTAAGGCATTCTGTAACTCAGTAGTATTTTTTTCAATGGAAATAAGGGGCAATACATTATCTGAAATAAAAGAGCTTTTACATATTATTTAAGAATGATTCTCACAAAGCAGCAGTACCTAATTTGCTGTCACAATTAATTGATCTATATGAATGTCTACTGATAATATTGTGCTTTTACAGAAGCCACTTCAATTTCTTCTGTAATTCACACATTTTAGAAGCGACTTAGAAGTTATTTTCTTAGAAATTCTGATGGAATTATTTTATGTTGGCCTCCATTTGCATCCTGTCTTTTTTGAATATGAGCCACTGAAAAATTTCTCTTGAGAGAAAAACAAAGACAAAAACCTATTTCTAGTTATACAGATTCTATTTCCATCAATTCACGAGAAACCATTTCTCCATTCATTCTGTGAAACTCCTAAGTAGTTATGCCTAGATTTGCAGAAGGGATGTTACTGTTGGAAACATGTGACACTAAAAATTCTCTATGAATACCATTCAGTGCAAAATAAGCAGTACCTCAATGTTGCTTTATGTAGTCATCATGCCAGCACTCCAGCTCACACTAGGAAGTGTGAGAACTTCACAATTGCTATAGAAATTAGCCTCACATAAGCAAGGGCTAATTCCTGAGAAGAATGTCCCTTCTCAACAAAATATAAGAGTTCTTTCAAGTCTAGGAATTTTATTTTTATTTCTTTCTTTCCGTTTTTTTTTTTTTTTTTGTACAGGTGTTCTGCAGAAAGCGCAGCAGAAAGATAGAGTTTATTCCTTTCACGGGTACCAGAAATGTTCATAAACTGCTTTTCCACATCCAGCAGGCTCCATAACCTTAATTTTCAGTGTCTCAGGGAACAGAAATTCATTAAATTTCTCATTTCTCCAAGTAGTGACAACTGTAGTGCCAACAGTCATCCCTAGATAATGTCAAAATATTGAAGAAATAAATTATACCAGTAAGCAAACAGCAAGGTTTGAAGATCATATGCCCTGTGCAGCATTTTTAAAAGAAATCACTTTTTTTTTCCCCCTTCAAAAACGTGTTGTTCACATTTACTGTTTATTTGCTTACATCTGTCAAAAGAACCATAGTTTCTAAGGACAATGTAATAAGTGAAAACAGAATATCACCCATTCATTAATATCAGGGAAGGATAGTAAAATAATATATTCAAGACAGACTGTGGCTTAGCAAAGCAGGTACCGCCACTGAGTGCCAGCTCTGTAAGACACCAATGCCAATTTGTGGGAGGTAGTTTTTCAGTAGCAGCATCTGGCTTTTTGGCAGACTCTCCAAACTGTTTCACTGACAGTTTCTCTTCCTTCTAAGTTGGTCACTTGGCTATGGCATTTGCTGGGTGAGTTATCTGCTTTGTTCCAAAAAGCAATGTTTATATCACGTTTTCTCCTGATCCTTAGCTCTTCTAGTGTGATTTTTCCCTGCATACCTGCTTGATAGCAACTTATTCTGTGAGTATTACTGCTGGTATCAGCAGGATTAGTCAGAAAGTTGTCCTGAAGAGATTTGGCAGCATAGTGCCATCATTCCAGAAAACCGTTTTTGTAAAGACAGAGATTATATCAACAAAAGGGATCTTTACGGGTAGAGCTGTGGTGGATTGAGGGATATTTTCCCAAATGGAAGAAAATTCTGTATCAATCACAGGGTTTAATATAATTTTTGTACTTTTTTTTGTTTGATTTGTTTTTTGTTTTGTTTTGTTTTTTTTTCCACGTGGACTTGCATCGTTGCTGTAGCATTTTCCAGAGTAAATGTATTGCTTCAGGGTTTCTACCAGCACGCCCAAGAATCCGAATGGCTGCACTTAAAAATACTTTTAAACATAGAATAACACACAATTTAAGGAAAAAGAAAAATCCAGTTCTAAAGGAACCACTTGTTCATAGAAGAATATTGTAAGCTTTACACTCTGCATCTTATTGTAGAAAAATTTCTGTTAGATATCCCTGTCCACAATAAAGAGATATATGAAATACTTAGATTCTGTTATTTTGAGACTATGATGTATATTTCTCCAGCTTCCAAGAAACAAAACAAACATATCATAATAAAATTTCATTAACTACTTTTATTCTGAGCTTAATTATTAGATATATCAATTTCTAGATAAAACAAAAATAAAATTAGTTTTGAAAGAAGTGTACTTTTTTTTAAAGTTTGGAATTATTTGAATTTGTTGAACTACTATTTGCAGAAGTTTAAGAAGGCTTTTGCCAATTTAATAGGAAGCTGCTTGCAAAAATATATTACAAGTACATTAAACGTGTGAGCTATTAAAAGACCTGGTTCCTAGCATGTACCAGGAGAGCTTGTCTGGGCTGTACAGTTGACAAGAAAAGTTGGATAAGATGATCCTTGAGGTTCCTTCCAAACTAGTATTCTCTGACTGTATGATTTTCCATAACAGGACATCCAAATGAGTGTTGTCATATTTTAACTCTTCACACTGTTTGTGAGAAAACAAGAGAGATAATAATAACTGGAATTCGTAGCAGAAGGATTTCTTTCCATTATGTTTACACATGTAAATTATATCCTTATTTCACCTAATATTATTATCAAAAAAATTTTCTGGAGATCTCTCATATTCTGGCAATGTGATTAGATTAGCAGAACTTTAAAAATTATGTTGACTGTTTTAAAATGCTAATATGCACACAGTCTCAGCTTCACCATTACAAATAGGTGTTTAGATGCTCTGAAAAGCAGCCTTTTAAAATGCATGCCAAATCATTACATATTCCAACACAAAATAGTTTTTAAAAACCCAAAAATATTAGGAATTTTTAATCTTTACAGTTGTAATATATCTTTATTATTGAAATATAAAATTTATTGTTAAAAATCTATAGTATTTGTAATATAGAATTTCTGGTGGGTTTTTTGGGTTTTTGTTGGTTTTTTTCTGTAGCACAGAAAGACAAGACAGTTTTGCTGCCTCACAAAGGATAACAATGTCTAGCTCTGTAGTGCCTTAGGGCTCTTTCTTCAAGCAACTAATTTATGCAATTGCAGATTAGAAATACTTTATTCTTTTTATAATGACTGACAAGCTGTGGACTTTATTCTGCAGAATATGTTATAAAATCCTATGCTGTGAAATGAAATAGGGAAAATTTGATACTTGTAAAATATATGTATATGTATTTATTTATTACATATGTATAATATATATGTATTTAGAAATATAAATTACTCGTGATAAGAGTAATTTTTGAGATTAAAAAGGGGGCTTATTCTCCATTTATTTTTGTCAATCTTATACTGGATCAATGGATGTCAACTCTTTCAAATCAATGCTGGAATGGAATTTGACAGAAATTATGCCTAGGAAAGAGTAATTTCAATTTAAGAGCCTAAACAGTGAAAGAGAGATATTTGTTTGTGTTTCTTGTAAATCTACACTAAAAGCAAGGACAAAAATTCCCACCAAGGATAAAAATCCCCACCAAAATAGAACATGCTTATAGATCACAATACTTGAGCATGGGTGTAGCTCAGGGGATAAAAAAGAAAAAAACTAAACAGAACAGTTTTCTGGAAAAGTAAATCTGTCATGTATTTATAATTGACATTGTGGATGAGGTTTTTAGTCCCTCTATAACATTCTGATGATTTTTTAGGAGATAGGCAAAACAAATTAAACGTAATTTGCATTCAACAGTTTTAAGGTAGATGAGAGTATTCTTCTATGTCTGCCTAACTTGACATTCAAGAAGATGAAGAAATAGAAGCTTCACAATCGTTTGGGATTTTTATTATTAGAAGGACCAAAACACTCCAAAGAGATTAAGGCTCAGTGTTCTGCTGTATATGATTCTTACAAAGACTTATAGATCTGCCTCTTATAGATCTGCATTCACAAGTGAAAGGTTCTTGGGCAGGAATTCCTGCTTCATTGAGTAGATAGGCAAAATATATATTGAATTGAATTAACAGTCCTATGACATTTTAAATTGGAATATTAAGATATAGATGGATGTAGATGATGATATAGATATAGATATAGATATAGATATAGATATAGATATAGATATAGATATAGATATAGATATAGATATAGATGATATAGATATAGATATAGATAGATTAGATATAGATGATATAGATATAGATATAGATATAGATATAGATATAGATATATATATAGATATAGATATAGATATAGATATAGATATATAGATATAGATATAATTAAAATAAATAAAAGTCTTCATTCTTGTGTCAGTTTGCATGACACAAAAGCATTACGTCTGGGATTTACCAGAAGCCAGGTTATTTCTTGAGCCATCCTAAAATATTTTCCATAACACTTAAATATTCCAGTAAGAAAAAAATTATAAAAATTTTATCTATTTCTAAAATTACTTTAACAGTTCAAGCAGAGTTTAGATCAGAATACAGGACATTTTTTTTTTTATGAAGGAGATATATAAAGGCAGAAAAAAATGAACAGAGTCAGACAGTCATATATTCCTGCAGGCATCAGATGGTACAACATGAAGAGAACTCGTCATTGTGGTTGGTGACAAGATTGCAAATGACACCACTATCTCTGCCCAGTTCTGCTGTCAGTTTTCAGTCATGAAAACCCCGCAAGTTGAATATAATACTGCCGATATTGTATAATTTAACCACTTTGTTTATAATCTCAGGAATGTAATTAAAGGAGGGTACATGTGGAAGTGGGGTCACAGTCCTGTGGGACTCTCAAACTTTTTTCCTTTTACACCAAGTAGATATTCAGGGGAAGGGTTTATGGCAAGATATAAAAACCTTTCAAATATTAGGTTGATTCAAAACCCCTCACACTACTGCCTAATGAAATGCTGGTCAGTGTGCAAACACGTCAGGGGATCTACTAAGCAAGAGCATCCTACAGTCTGCTTACCACACTCTCCGCTGACTTTTCCCCACCGTCATAACAACCACTGGGATAAAACAGTTTCTGTAACGCCTCCCAGCCCTCCTCAGCTCTGCAGGAGAGCACTTCTGCTAGATGCTAGATGTATTCCTGAGTGCTCCACATTTCAGACATTTAAGCCAGTGTAACATTTTCATCACATCTGAAGGTTTAAAGGATTCGCCTCAGGCCATATGAAGCAGTTGAAGTCATATTGTTAAGTAGTGCCAGCTCATGCAAATGTTGTAATTGGAACAGTTGTCCAGTGAGAAGATCAAATATCAGAAAGTTGCGAAGTTTTCATAATTTGCAAAGACTTTGTCAAAACACAGATTTTATCATTTTACATTAAACAGGATAGATTGTAAGGTATGAGTAAGATTAGGTCTAAAACTGCATTAGGAACCTTCAGTAGAAGAACCTGTATTGCCTGCAGCAACAAAGTAATTTATGCACCATAGGTCATATCACGATTTGCATATCTTTTTCATAAATTTCATTATAGATCTCTAATTGATTTTATAAACTGGCCAAAGATATTTTCTCTGAGCTGAAAATTGGTGCGAATTCAAGAGAAACAATAAAACACTTATTTGCATAGTTTTTTTCCTAGTAATGAGCTGTACCAGTCCCAAACCAACAGAATTTTAAGAATTTACCAATCATGGCCTTATAATATTATTACACATTGTTGCTGAGATTCAGAATTGTTGTTTGGAGGGTAGGATTTCTTAGGTGACGAAAAAGTTAAGAGACATTAAGTTCTCAAATTAGAACTGGAAATGTTGAGAAGAAGCTGTAAGAATTTGAGATGAAGAGCTTTGTTCAAATTGACTTTTCCATCCCTAGACCATATAAATCCTGTTGATCAATGCTGAAAAGACAAGCTGACAAGTTTGAGAACACATTAAAAATTCACCTTTCATTTGCCTACTCTGACTATGTCGATGAGCTATCACCTCACAGTGAAATTTATATGTCCTAAAGACAGCTATTTTCTTTTTTTATGGTAAGAAAATAGAAATGGTATTTGAAGGTTTAAGCAGTTAGAATTAAGTAGTTAGAGTTATTTTTCAATTTAGGGTCTTATCACAGCTGAGGAATGGAATAAATAGATTTATTTTAAATTGCTTCAGAGAAGATTAAGAAGTACTTGCATGAATTGCTTTGCTGTTCTGCGTTGTCAAAACAAAGAAGGTAGTCCTAGCATTAATGACTTTGAGAAACATTATTTAGTAACTCACAGTAGCACTGAGTTTATATTTCAAATTCCTAAAACTTTCAGAGAAAATATTTGGGTTTACTCCATTTGGGAAGTCATGGTCTGTCTGAAGCTTGGTTTTATGCACTAATGCAACAAATAATAAAATGTAATTGGAAGTAAATTGCTATTTATGATTTGTTTGCAACCAATGTAGTCTAGAAATTCCATTGAAGGAAGAGATTACTGCATAGCCATTGTGATAGCATTTTAGTAAGCTTGACTCTTAGGCTGTTTTGGATAATTCAATGCATGAGAAGTCCTGGTTTTTAAAATTTGAGAAACAAGTTTATGGACTGTGTCTCCTAGGTCTTCTGGTTCTACATTTTTTTCTCCCTTGGATTCAAGGCTGTGCTCAGAGGAGTGCACCTTTGTGCAAAAATAATTTCTTCTCCCTAGCTGCACCGCTTCTTCTAAAGTAGTACTTCTATGCATGTCAACTTGTCAGACTGGCTTGCTGCAGCAGTGATAAAGCAAATGTTACCCAAGGTATCTTACTATTCCTTTTAGTTTCCCTTCACAGTTTAGGAAGAGATACATCTTGAATGTTGCTGCCAGTATCAGCAACACCCATTAGATATAATATTTCATCTCACAAGAAATGATTGCAAAGGGTTTTGCTTCACTTTGCTCTGAATTCTGAATGACCTACATCCCTTTTACTCAGCTATCAAAAAAAGGGACTGCCTAAATGAGAAAATGCCATTTTGTAATCTTTTCTCTCCTTCTCTTTGAAGAATAAATCTGCAAACATGATCTTCTAAACATCTACTGTGTGACCATTAATGGTTTATCTGCATGCTTATGAATCTAGTAGCTGCCAAATATACCTCTCTGTGTAGTCACGGTTGGTAGTTTTCACTGCAGTGTTTTTTGTCAAAGGTGAAAAAAGCAAATAAAAGCCTCTGAGATAAAAGGCATGCCAAAGAATGCCAGTGTAAAATTGCACCCATAAGTAAATTTGCCTCACGTCTCGTAATACATTTCAGACACAGCATGAGACACCCAAAATTGTAAGAGTTACCTGATGGTAGAAGAGGAAGGATAATCCAACATTTGTATGTTTCCTGTCCAAAACAGAACGCGCATTTTCAACAGTTTTTATGAAACTTCATAAAGCATACCATTGTAATATAATTGCTACTGTCATGCTTTTGAAGAACAAATGAAAGTCTGAAGTTTGTTATCTGCTTTGTTTCCTGTTCATCCCTCAATTTTGTTAGCCTTACTCCAGGTTTTCCCTTAGATAAAAGTATGAGCTAATCCAGGATAATAGTAATGAAAGGATTGTGATATAGCTTTGCTTCCACTATTAGGGTGGGAAGTGTATTTTAAGACCTTATAGTCTCATCTGCTTGTATTAGCAAAAAAAAAAAAAAAAAAAAAAAAAANAAAAAAAAAAAAAAAAAAAAAAGACAAAAAACCCAACAAACCAAGATCTAAAATAAACAAACAAACAAAAACAAAAACCCTGAACCAAACCAAAAACAACAAAAACTGAAACAAAAAACAAACAAACAAACAAACAAAAAAAAACCCCAAAACTGACTTCTTACACTAAATCACTCTTATTCCATGGATTTTAATTCAGCTGTATCAGCTTATATCCACTGAATGTCGGGCCTAGTTTGTTAATTGTTTGCATGAAGTGAATTCTGCCCTTAATTAGTATTTTGATCTGAAAAAATACCCCATTACTTTTCCTTTGTGTGGTTAGTCTTCTTCTCCTCCTTTCAGACCTTTTAAAAATTATTTGCAACAAGGAGAGAAAATTGAATGGAGTAACCTGGGTTTTCTTTTTATTAAGTATATATGACAAAATAAATGAATCATTAATGCAGCTTGTAATATGACAAGCCTTAAAAACAGTCTGTAGCTGTAGAGAGATGCAGATCATTGCATATTAACATTTTTATGGAAACCTATGACTTAAGGCTCCAGGTTGCATAAAATTTTTATTTCTGAAAGGACAGAACAAACAAAATTTAGGCAGTATTAATCACTTCAGAAAAATACATAGGGATTTCGAATGACTGTTTCTCTTTATCCATTCTGATTTGAAAATTATTGAGATAATTCTGCTGTTTTCCTCACTATGTAGTTGTAAAATATATAGAAAAAATAGTACTTAAAAAAACCACAAAGGGATCAAAAAAAAAAAAAAGGAGAAAGGTTTGTCTTCTACCTGAGAAAAGTAGGAATACCAATGTAGCAGTGCATTTTCTGATCTCGTGGAGTTTAGCAGTACTAAGGGAACTATAGCCCACCATATTAATACATCAGGTGGACTAGTCTGTCACCTAGAAAATGCTTCTAGGAATTTTAGAACAAAATCCTGGCTGGAATTCATATCTGTGTTGCCAAATTCCTAAGTGATACATGAAAGTATTTCATATTACTCTAGGCAGGTAGAAGGCAGACTGAAGAACTACTAGCCAATTCAGTATAGAAGTAAAATAAGCAGAATACAACTCATGAATCTCTGAAGATTTGTGCTATAATACTAAAAATTCATCAGAGGAAGTCTAGTAAACTATCTGTAAACATGTCACTGAGAAAAAAGATGATCCTTAACTAGTTTGGCTTCACCATTCAACTTTTGAAACTGTAAAAGTAGATATACATTTTCCTGGTTGTGTTTTCTTGCTTTTAATAGAAATTCAGAGTGCACTGTACTTGTACAAAGTACAGTGGTACTAATTATAAGAATAAGCTCAGTAAGAGTTGTTTATATAACACACTACAGTGAAGACAGGAGTGAGTTGTTTCTCTTGATGTAATCTCTCTTATTTCTGTTTAGACTATACCAATCAAAGAGTAAGCCTGTGCTTGTACCTAAGAATGAGACTTTATTTTCAAGATAATTTAGTCATGTCTATCTACTTAAATCTCATTCCAGTTTTGCATTCATTGCTTTCTTGGAGGGCATCTCTCAATTTTGTCTGGGGAGTTTAAAGGAGTGTATGAATTATGTTAAAGTAGAGGTAAACCTAAGTTGGACACAATCATGGAGTTAGAGATGAATGTAGATGATGATGCTTGTGTTCAAATTTACTTGCTAGCCTTTCTTGTCAAAGTATTAGCATAAATTTCTACTTAATTTTCATATTTATTCTTTTACCTAAATGTTCAGTTTGAAGAACATATACTAAGTGATAGACATGTTTAATTTTTTGTGATAGAAGAAATGTGGCAGTGGGATATTTTACAAGGTACAAATGAAAAGCAGTAAGATTTTCTTGAAATGTACTTATGGTTCGTAAACATTAGAAGCTTATTTGAAATTTTACCTTTTCATTTCATTGTCTTTGTGTCCTACGCAGTACAGTCTGCAATTACATATTTAATTTTTGAGAATGCAATCTGCTATGCTTTCACTGGCGTAATCTTTGAACACTGTTCTCAAATCTTGCTGTTCTCAAATCTTGCTTCTGAAAAAAAAAGTTCATACATTAGAAATGTTTCTTATGCCAGTCTGTATTTCTAGTACATGGAAATGTACACCAAGGAAGAAATTTAAATTATGAAATTTATAGGGATTAAGTGGATTAGAATAGTAGATATAGCAGCAAAAATAGGAGGTGTTCTGCTCTACAAAGGAATGTCAGAATATATTAAGAGATTGTTCTATTTACTTGTCCAAGGAGTCAGCAAAACTATTGTTACTGCAGTATGTGTGGCATCAGGGACTTCATCAAAATGATGCTGCTTCTGCTGTTAATTTATGCTGATCAAGGTAATGAAAAGTACCGAAGGTAGAAAGTGCTGAAGAATCATAAGCATCTTTTCTAATGTAGATGATATTTAAATGAAGAAAATGAAGGAAAATTAGGAAAGCCAGCACATTTAGTGCCTTCAGTGCACTTCAACATTCAAAACTCACAAGGTAATGAGGCCAAAACCAAAACTGTAAAAGAAATTACACTGAACAAAACAGAAGAATTGAATGAAGAAGGATGATAGGTTCCTGTGAGAAAATTGTGCTTGCAACTCATTGGAAGCAGTAAGGAATAGAAAGAAACCATTCACTAGTATATAACTTGAACTAACAGCACACAGTTCTGCCCTTCAGACTGACCCAGTAAAGGAAAAAAATAAATCCGCATATTATTGTTCCAAAGTAGCAAAATGTTACCATTTGAATGATCATGCCCTGCATTTGTTGAGTGTTCATGGAGACTATCATCTACACTGGTCTTTCTGCTCTGAGCAAAATCCTTTCCCCTGCTCAGGTGCGTTATACTGAAAGAACAGAACCACATACAATTGCCAAAAATGCCACTGAACACAACTGATTTTTGGTTCCATATCTACCATTCCTAACATAGCGTGATATCCACATGTTTTATATCTGCAAGTAAATCTGAACAAATAAAACAATTAGTATCATTGTGTTATTGAACTGGTAGAGTTCCCTGTAGATCCCATCTGGATATAAAGATAATGCAGAAATGAGTTACAGCATTGCACAAGTGCAGGAATGAGTGGCAGGAAGTGGGCATGGACTACAGAGGGACATTGAGACCACCAAAGACCCCAAAAGCCCTTCAACCCATTTCCAGAAAGGTCTGAAAGAACAGACTACAAATAATAACTTATTTACATAGAAACCTGCCCACACGAAGGTACACCCTCCCAAGCCTGGATGGTACCCCCCGGACTCTGAGCATCTCATCAGTTGGATGCCTAGCAGCTGGATTGAAGGTGAAACCAGGACCTATATCCCCTCAGCTGGATTTACACTTGAACCAGGACTGGTGATCACTTTCTCATTTTCCTCTCTTTTTCTCTTTTCCTCTTTCTTTTTTTATTCCTTTTGTTGTTGTTGTTGTTGTTCTTTAATTTATTTCAACCTCTTAAATTTTTTCTTCCCTTTCACTCTACCCCTTTATCCAAAACCCAATGCCGTGTGATCATATGGTTGGTCAGAAATTACTATACCAATTTCCATGCAGTTTATCATTTACTAATAACATTTCTGATTATTTGCACACCCTCTGACTTTTGTAGTTTCTTTCGATGAATGAGCATTTATGAATCTTAGGTGCTTAAGGTTATCACAGAGGATAGCCTAACGTTAATTAAAGCATAACTTCCCTACCAATTTTTCATGAAAGACCCTGCTTTTGTCTGTCTATATTTGTTCTAATATTGTCTGCTAAATTTCCTTCCTGAAATTTCTGCATGTACAATAAATGAAAAGCTACAGAATCACTTCAAGATATTTTTTTTAAAAAGTTATCATGGTGTTATGCAGGAATTTTGTTATTTTGCTAAAAAGCCACATGTAATCCATCTCTTCAATAACTAAGGGTGCTGAAGTATTTACTGGCCCCTGTGGTAGGGGTTGCCATGAAAGTTACTCCAGCTCATTTTCAATTTGATAAAACCATCTTAAGTGATAGAAGTATTTTGACGGAAACAAGGGCAGAAAAGGTGACCTAGAGTACTCAGAGAAATGCCATATTGTAACTGACCTTTCTTAGGTATTAAAAAGAAAAAGTAGGGGAGCTACATTTTTTTCCTCAGCCAGAAGTGCATGTAAAATTGCTGATAGTGACATTTTTAGGATAAGTGCATTTGGCAGTGAATTTTGGAAATAGTGTTTCATTAAAATTTAATGAGCACTATGCAGAAAGACTGCAAATACTTCTCTGTGCTAATGTGTCACTGTAAAATTTGTCATGTGACAGACATCTCAAAGATAATGATCCTGAGAGATAATGTTTCTTTCCATCTTTTTTTATTCCTCTAAAAATCTGGGGGCTAGATAAAGAAATCCCGCTCTGTTCCTCCACTGCTTTTTCAGCACAAGCTTTCATTATGATAAGCAAGGGAAAGAAATTCATACCTTTATTAACTCTCCTTATCCTGTTAATAACCTCAAAGTCTTACATCACTGAATGATGCATCTGTCTGCTGGATACTAATGTAGCTGATGTTTGATGTAGCCAATGGTGCATTGTATTGTCACTGGAAAAGATTCATGCTACCAAAATATAAAAATGACATCCACAGGTCCCTTGTGTTTGCATTAAATTGAACTGGACGATACTTGAAAATCAATAGAAAGCTATGTTGGGAGTTCTGCATGTATTTTTGGAATTTGCTTTGTAAGCTTTTGCTATTATTCAGTCAGAGAGCTGGATTCAGAAGGTAACCTTCCTGCTGCTTTTTTATATCACTTCCAGAAAACAAAGTGTTGTCAATCTGTGGGATAATGGTTCATTGCAGCTGTTTCAAAAGTAATATAGATTACTAGAAAGTGGAAGCAGCTGTCAGGAGGCCTGACCAGATAAATGGGAGTCATTTATGCTCCATACACTGCTTCTTGTGAAACTACTCAGGAAAGAAATATGGATTCTCTGGTACCTTAAGGTCATATCTCTGCTGTTCTCGACAGATAGGATGTGAGTGTGGATGTAACTTTATATTAATTAAGCATAGATATCTTGAGACCAGCCTGACCCATGTCCTGTAGCAGGTGCATAAACTGAGTCAACAGGGATATGCAATCACTGGGCCTTCAGAAAAAAAAATACAGTTTGTGAAGTTCTGTTACACAGAGCTTGTGAATTGATGACTTAGGCATTTGGGGTTTAATAATGATTTTAATAATTTAACCATGAATATTTTATAGCAATTAGGTTTTAACACTTCATATTTTTTAAAAATTAAACTTTGCAATTTTCATTATTTTCTTACCTCTTATTAAGCATTAATATTTGATTTGTTTAAGAGGCTTTTTTCAATAAGATTTGAAAGCTTTAAACCACATTAACAAGGAGGTTACTGTTTATTCTGATAAGTGTATATTTTTATAACTGCCAGGTATAGATATTTTATTTCTGCAAAAGATATTAAAATGTCACATTTTCCTCCAGGAAAAAGTACAAAGTAGAAGCAGTATGAATGAAATCCACCTTGTGAGCCCCATAAGTGCCAGTCTAGATCCTTATCATGCATGAAGAGTTTGCTGAACTTTGCTGCTGCACGGCAAGCACTTCCACATTTCCACACATTGTACTTTAGCAGGACATGCATAAATCTGTACACTGAATGAATACAATCCAAGCACATGCACAAAATGTGCTCAAACTGGTGAATACTCCTTTTATGAGAGTGTGATATATCTGAGATTTTCAGTCAGCATTGACTGAAACTGACTGAGAAGACTGAAGTACCATATACCACCTTAGAAATGGTCTCAACACAAAGGTTTCTTGCAGTGTAAAGTTCATTACAGAGTTTTCCCTTGTGTTGTTTGTTATCATTTTCATCAAACAAAGATATTTTTTTTCAATCAGTCAAAGTGGAAGTAGTTGGGTTTTATACAGTTGCTTTTCAGTCTTTTGGGGACAGTGTTAGCTAAAAGAGGAGCTTTACTGTATTGAGGCTGCTACTCAGATTTATCATGAACATGGACTCTGACAGTCTGTTTCTCTCCTTCCACAAAATAGCATTTCTATCAACAAAGTTTTCCTTTCCCACCAGTTTACTTAAAGGTTGCAAATTCCTATTTGAATGGTTCCCAAAGCCTAACTGGGATCCCATGTTCTTTACATATATTTGCAAGACTGGAGGCAGTGCTCTCCACATTTCTGATCAGCCCTATTCACCCTAAAGGAAACACCATTCCTGTTGAATTGCAACTGTTGCTTAAATAACATCTACTTTCATACTTCTTCAGATGCATAAGAAATGGACGTCACAGGATTTTAGTTATTTCTGACACCATAGTATAATTATCTAGGCCATTCTCTAGGCTGTGGGATAACCATTTCTGGAAACTTTAAAGAAAATATTTTAAGGCATCCATAGTGATTTAGGTCCTGTTAAGTTATTTAGCAGCAGAGAAGAAACCAGGTGCAAAGCATAATTATAAGGCCTAGGAACGCTTCCGAGGTTTCATGACTATGGACCCTGCAAAATCATAGTTGTATTCAAAGGTCTGATCTACTGGATACTATTTCCTCCATACTGGTATACCTGGAAAGGAAACTTTATCACAAGAGCTTATGCCTCAGAGAAACAGCATGCCTTGGCAAGGATCTCGATCAATGTTACAAATAACAGGATGATACCAAGATCATACTGGGGCAAAACCCCACACATCAACTCCAATGCTTTTCAAATTATTTCTTCAAGACTCCTCCATGCTTTTTAAGGTTCACAGGCATGGTATAGCTGTTTCCCTAATGGTACTTCTGTCTCTTGCTTAGAGTCTATAAATTTTCAAATTTTTAAGTATCCAAATAGATTTATAATAGAGAGAAATTCTTTTCTGTTAATTAGGGATCCAGTAATGCATGAACATAAGCATCTAACAGATGAATTTGGATTCCAAATAAAGGAACCAGGCACAAAATCTTCTGTATTATATATACACCTGATTAGAAGCCTTTGCAATATCCTACCTAGAATTCAATATATGATTTTCTGATCTGTTTGCCTTGATCCCTCTATGTGAAAATTTAGTTGCCGTAGAAGCACCACAACCACCATCAGATCTAAGAAACTATTCATAGAATATATTTTTTTCCAATGGAATGCACCAAACATCTTGGAAGTAAAATGCAAAACAACATGGAAGGTATGAGCAGAGATTATGACCTATCCATGGTTTTCCAAAAGGACATCAATTATCAGACTAATGTGGTAAGAATCCGACTGTACTCAGAGCCACTAATGATTTTCTTGGGACAAAACATAATAGTTGGTGGGAATATGCTAACAAGGACCCAGATATCTTGGTTTTATAGCTAGGATCAGTTTTTGAATAGATGGAAATGAAAATGATGGCAATGTTTTAGGCCAAGGAAAATTAACTTGTTAATGGCTCCTGCATAAGAGTCAATATAAGATTGACATAAGTTGACATTGCAAAACAAGCATATGTATTCATACTGCTTCAACCACTTCAGGCAGGGGAAACAGAACTTCTGTCAAAGAAAAGGCACTAACTTTAATAAATATTTTTTTAGCTTTACATTAGATATACTTAAACTGAGAGCTTTTAAATCCTTTAGTGACAGAAAAAACATATGTCTGCCTACTAAATGAACAGTCCCTATATATATTAGTATAAATCATTCATCTATTTTCATGCTTCATTTCATCCGATATATTTGGAGAAACTCTGCATACTTCAACATTCTGTATAACAGAAATTCCCCATGGATTTCTAGAATGAGTGTTTAATGTAACTGAGAGCAGCAAATGGAATCTCCTCTAGGCACTCTGCATTAAATGAAACACGAATGTTTTCCATGGGGGATTTTTTAACTCCAAAGTTGAATGCTTTATTATTATAAAAGAAATGTAATTAACACTTTATATTTATAACCATACAGCACCTCAAGGACTTCAGATGGCCAGAGCTGTGTTGTTATACATCTTTTAAATACAGCTAATGCTAGACTTGGAGGAACCAAAGACTGACATAACTGGCCAAGGAAGAATCTACTTTAGTTCATGTCACCAAACCTGGGCGAATAGAAGGAAGCAGTGTTTAAGGGACTGTCACTGCTCTTGCCAGATCGGAATATAGTAGATGACTTGGAAACCACATCAGTCCTTGTATTCACCTACAACTGACCTGGTAGAGCAAAGAAATAAAACCCCCTAAACAGGTAACTAGCAATTTGTTTTTTCTTCTTAACAGAAACGAGGCAAAGGGGAGAGCGATTTTAAACTGTAGATGCTTAAGCAGCACTTCTTTGACAGGAGGCCAATTGCAGGATTATAACATAGTGTAAAGAGATTTGCACAAAGATAAAAAGGGTTATAAGTGGGTAGATTTAGGAAACAACTGAGTTCTAATTGCAGGACGCCTACTCTACTTTATTCTTGACATTACTAAAACTAAGAACCTGTTTTTTTAAAAAAAGGCTCACATTTTCTTCAATAAAGACATAAATACACTCTTTTAGATAATGTTTGGAATGCTCTTGATCCTGTCAAAAGCATTCTCACATTTATCATGTGTAATTTCAGCAGTGTATTTGACAGAATATTTTGTTGAGAAAGACTTGTGCCTCTGACCTTGATGCAATACTGTAGGAGAAGGGATTACAGGCAACCTCACCCCTGATGAGTCACAGCTGTGCTAACTACCAAAAACAGCCTTGCCCTTAATAGGTCACAGCTATATCTGATAAGAATGAGTGTGGTAACAGGGTGGGCTGGCCGGTCAGGGGAAGATCCTGAGGAACGATCCAAAGGAAGACTAAGAGGAGAGGAAGGATGGCCCAAACAGGGACTGACCAAATGGGAGAGAGAATTGCAGCTATGAGGCGTCTGCTTTGAGGTCAGTCTGAGCCTGCTGTGCGAGCCTGCAGTCAGACTTTAGCTAGGTAAGAGCCTGTAGTAGAAGCTTGCTGTAGTCAGAGTCAGTGAGAAGCTGGAGTCTGTAAGCTGAGTTGTGAGGAAGAATAAACTGGGACCCTTTTCACGCTGTTGAACAAAAGTGTGTGTCTTGTCTCATTTCTACCACTAATGCGAGCCCTGCTGTGACCCAATATTAGTTTTCTGTTTGATAACTTTTCTTCTCTTTGTGACAGATTCGGAAATCTGAGGCAAAAATTTTGATTAATTCAGTGATCTTTTCTTGCTGAGTTCTGAGCCTTGATTGAGAGGTGAGTCACTATATGAAAACCACTTGCAAGAACCCTAGTTACCTTTATTGCAGCCATCTATTTTGACTCTGTACTAGGTGACTCAGATCACAGAGATCACAACCAAACTGGTTTCCTAATGTCTGTGTTTCTATTGAATTACTCTACTTAGAACATTGTGTCTGAGGTAACCTTGATGCTACACAACTAATTTTGGCTTGTCTAATGGTCACTATCAAGAAAAAAGTTCATTTTAATTTATGCAATAATAAAAAAATTCAGACAACCTTAAGGATTCCTTATCATCATGACATTGACCCAGTGAGTTTTTATGATGCCTGAAAACCCAAAGGTGGATCTGAGGTAGAAGTGTAGAGTGCATCCATCCTAAAGACAAAATATTGTCACCAGTCTTAGATTGAGTGGGAAGAAAAAAATAGTGATGGTAGGGAGAGAAGGCTCAAGCAAATAAACTTCCTAAGCACAACATTTTGTTTATAGGCAAATTGATTACCTGCAAAGGAGCAACTACAAAATTTCCAGCAAGCTTGTGCAACTGTGTTGATGTTATCTTATGGTCAAAAACCTGTGATTGCAAGATGGGAGTTGTGCCAGTGTTAATTAGTACAATAATTTAGCTTGGATGCAGAAGTGTTTCAAAATATGGTGCTTGACTGAGGAAAAAAATAAGTGCTACAATGTGGATTTCGGCACCTTATTTTTTAAGAATTCTAAAGTGTTGAATGACGACTAGAAGACATGTTGTCACAAATACTTGTACAAATTCAAAAGTGAGTTTCAACTCCACTAAGTGTTTTAAAAGAAGACATTAGGAAATTGAAGGTTTTGTTTGGAATTGCTATGAAAATTCGATCACTGTGGGTTTCAGCATATCACTCTACTGCTAAATAATTTGCTATTTTTGTGTTTTGATTGACAGACAATTTCAGAGTAAGGGATGCAGGATTGTGTTAAAATAAACCAAAACTCTCGATCTGACTGTCTGGTGTAGATATTTGTATTAGCAGTCTGTGGTTTAGAGTGTTTATCTTTTCATGAATATGACTTAGTAGGAAATTAACTTTTCCTTTAGAGACCAATTTTTGCACAAGGTTTAAGCAAATCGGGCCTTTATTAATCATCCCTTTCTCTGTAATAGTCTGCTTTCAATTCAATAAAATCCCTGTGTGCTTTCAGAATGCTGAAGATTAAGCAACTCTACTCTTGAAAGTGAATTTTTTTTTCTGATATTAGTGGAAAAATGTACTGTGTTTCCAGGCATGCTGGTAATAAATATACCTCCATATTGATTTCTTTAGCATAGATATATGTGGTATGTTGGTGAATGGTCTTATTAATATTCATTAAATTCTAAATAGCTCTCTTTTTAATGTATCTATTTAGGAAATGAATAATTCATGTATGCATAGGAAGCTCAGTGCTGTCACTTACAGCATAGACCTTTGCTGATCTAAGGAGGTGTTTGAACTGAAGGACACTCTAAGATGTGCAAAGCAATTGAAACATTGAGCACTGCTCAGCTTCTTACCACCAAGGGCACATTTTTATCCTGAAATTTTCCTGACTCATCACTCCTCTTAAAGCACACATTCTCAAATATGCTTTAGAGGAATCACATATACAATTTTAATATAAATTCATACTTTACCAAAGCTGAAACTGTTATGATTTGTTGACCATATAAAAGACATTTGGAATACTGTAAGGCTTCTTACCCACATGTGTGTTGGTAATTGATGAGAATGCTGGTTTTGGAGAGAATGATATACATGCAAGTTTCTGTCACAGAGGGTTTGCATCATAGAAGACATTCATTTCAGTCCTGCCTTAGGCTTTGTACATCTCTTGCACTAGGTCCTCATTTCTCAGTGTTCCAGTAACCCAAGTCTTGCCTTTAGTTGCCATGCCTAGAACACATGGCATATCTATTTGCTGTGTATTTGAGACTGGTATTTACATCTCTACAATGTATGGTAAGACTTTCTTCATATTTCTGTAACAGGATGGGCCAAAATTGTTGTTGGTTTCTGGTTGTGTATATAATATGACTGATGGTTGTGTGAGTGATTGAAATTATGTACAATATGTATTATATGTAGACCGTAGAATCATAAAATCATTTAGGTTGGAAAAGATCTCTAAGATCATTGAGTCCAACCACAAACCCAGAACTGCCATGTTGGCCACTAAACCATGTCTCTAAGCACCACATCTACTCATATTTTAAATACTCCCAGGAATGGTGGCTCAAAAACATCCCTGAGCAGCCTGTTCCTACCTGGGAGAAGACACCAACCCTCACCTCACTGCAACATCTCAACAGTTGTAGAGAGTGGTAAGGTCGTCCTTGAGTCTCTTTTACTCCAGGCTAAACAACCCCAACTCCCTCATCTGCTCCTCATAAGACTTTTGCTCCAGACCCTTCACCAGCTTCATTGCCCTTCTCTGGACCTGCTCCAGTACCTCAATAACTTTCTAGTGGTGAGGTGCCAAAAATTGGACATAGAATTCAAGGTGTGTGGCCTTACCAGTGCTGAGTACTGGGGGACAATCACTGCCCTGGTCCTTCTGGCCACACTGTTCCTGATACAAATCAGGATGCCATTTGCCTTCTTGGCCACCTGGGCACAAGCTGGATCACATTTAGCTGTTGTGGTGGACTAAATTGNATGGACCCATTCTCTTTTCTCTCTGCTCCTGGCAGGGGTGCTTGCTGCCACCTTGCCCCTTCCCCTGCCTAAGGATGAGTTCTGCATTAAACCAGGATTGCAGCACAGAAGAAGGAGCGTCTCTCCTTTTGTCCATGTGGGATCCACTCAACCTGAAGCTTGTAATATAGCTCTCAGGGCACACAGAGAGAGGATTCCCTCATTTAGCCATCTGTTGGCCAGTATCCCCAGGTTCTTCTCCACCAGGCAGCTTTCCAGACACTCTTCCCTAGATCAACACTCTGGTGAGCCTGGTTATATCCTTTTGCCCCTTCAAATTGGTTTAAAGCTCTTTCAGTGTGCTGTGTTAATATTCCTTCTTTGAGACAGGTCTGTCCCATCTGTCACCAGCAGGACTATTGTCATGCAAACCAACCCATAATAAAAAGACCTTCAAATTATGTGGAGTTACGATTAATAACATACTATTTATGAGTAATTTTTTGTAAAGATGCTAAAAATCTGTTAGTGCTTCTATGACAAAATTAAAATTATGTGATATATTGATGTTTGACTTTATTTGGAATAAATTTTACCTACTGTTTTGAGGTCTTCTTATACATTTTCTCTTTTCTTATTAAAAGCAACAGTCTCAAAGAGACTTCAAATGCCAAAGTGAAGAGTCCAATATAAAATATACAGTAAACATAAATTTCTTGCTTCCTTTCTGTATTTGGAGTCAGCAAGAGTGCTGTATGAAAGGGCAATAAAAAGGCCATGTCAAGGACACCTAAGGCACTTAACAGCTCTCTTACACAAGGTTATAGAGAGCTTAAAAAGCTCTGCAATGTTCTTTTTTTCTTCTCAGCAATGTCTAATTCACAGTATACTTCCCTGTATTTTTGTCTTGATGTGCCTCCAGGATTTGTGTCTCTTTCTGATTAACTTGAACACAAGACTTTATTTTAAATTAAATATTCCCCTACTTCCCCTTAGAAGACTTAAAAGACAGATCACAGACAGAAATGTCCAGTTATCTGGACTGTAATGAAAATATGTGAGATTAAAGGAGGAAGGGAATGTTTTGTGGTCTCAGTTGAGGAATACCTTTAATATGACTTAATAAGAAACCTTGACCTTTGTTTAAAAAGTGTTGAATTTTTTTTAATTTCTGTTTGATATGGTGAAAAAATCAGAATTTCTACAAATACTGAGACTAAAAATGGAAAAAAAAAATAAGGTGTGCACCAAAATATCTTTCCATTTCACACTGCTGAGGGAAGAAAGAAGAAAGAAAGTGATGGCTCTCAGTGTGCACATTTGTTACCTGGTCACTTTTTTTTTTTTTTTAAAAGCAGTTATTTTTATGGTAGCTCATGCAATGAAAAAATGTTGCACTCAGTCTTGCTATACAGAATATTAGAAAATGTCTATGCCATGTGGATTTGTCTATGCTCTTTCTTAAAGATGGCTTGCTCACAGACACAATCATAGTAGAAAAGGTTCTTCAATAATTTTGCTTTTGAGTGTTCAGGGAAAAACTTCAGCTCTATCATTTATGCTTAAGCTGAACAGAGCTGCTTTTCATGTCTAATGTGTGAGACTTCTGTCTCGATTTCAAATGTTTGTAGTCTAGACGTGCCTTGAGAATAAATGAATTAAAAAAAATAATGGTCATATTCAAGTAAAATAAGAAGACCAAATTCATAATAGGGTAAAACTCATTTCACATACACAGAACAAGAAAAATAATGTATTTTATTTCTTTATCTTTGAGAGGAAGGAGAGAAAGAGGGGGAAAAGGAGCATTCCGGAATACTTCCAGCATTCTTGTACTCGTGGTTTCTGCAAAAGATTTATTAATCAGTCCTTTGCAGACCTATGCCTTAATTTGTCTCAAAACAACCTCCTGCTATTGTGCTATACACCTGTGACATTAATAGTGGACTCAGAATGCCTCCAGCAGTCCTTACACATATTTCCAGCTATATGTAGATATGATCTATGTTATGGCCCAGTGAATTTTTCTCACAAGTTTATCCTGTTATTTATTTCATTTCAGTCAGCTTTTTAAGAGTGAGACCAGGTATGGAAATTAACATGAAACCTCCATAATAAGGCTCAGAAATTGAATTGAAAATCATAAAATTAAAGTTCTCCTGGGCAGCTGAAGTGCATGATGTCCAGGAGTTTCCTAGAGAAGATAGAACAAGAGAATTTTTTTTTTCTGAAACCACAAGAAGTTTGATAAAAATAGTGTGACAGTTCTGTCATGTTGCACAAAGAAACCACATTGCAGAAGGCACATACCCCTAAAATAATTATATTAATTTGACTTTGGAATATCTGTAGAAGCTATTGCAATAATAATGCAATGTCAAATTATCCTGAGGGAATTTCTATTGCAACTCGACTGAAAACTTTTGTCAGATCATTAGAGGCTTTCAAAAAGAAATCTGACCACTGTGCCTTATAGTAGAGTGCTGCAGAAAGCAAACTAGCTAGGCAAAGCCAGAGAAGTACTGCAGAGGGAAACATCTTCTGCTAAGCTCATCAATAGTGCCTAATTGGTCATAAGAGATAGAATCAAAGTGTTTGTTTCATTGTTTCTAATTACCTCATTCCATAGACAGTCTGAGTTTTGCCCTCTTTCTATTTTGATATTGCTGTATGTGTGTATGTGGAGGTTCTTAATAGCTGGGTGAAATAGAAATGCTTAGCTCTGCAGAGATTCTGGGGCAAGAAAAACCCTGGGCAGTTAGTATATTTCATTATTATTTTTTTGTTCTCAGTATATAATGTTCACAGGACAAGGATCAGCACGAGATGCTGGCCTGTTGTGTAAAAGAGTGTGGTACAACACTATGACTAATGCATGGTGGAGCTTAGTCCGTAATAATTTATTGTCCTAGTTCAAATGGGCCAGCTAGAAAGACTAAAGAAAAAAGATTGGTTTGCAGTTTGGGTTTATGGTATGCACACCTGGGAGGCAGACAGGTGACTTTGAAAGACCCCAAATGCTGTGAGTCTGGTTTGATTCTGACCCAGGGTCTCCACTATTACTGCTGAGGATAGAGCTGTTATTGCACTATGAACGTGAAACCTCTTCGTTGCTTTTCTTGAATTGCAAACTAAACCCAGAGGAAAACAAGGGAGAGACATATTCCTTCCTGACCTATTGCTAAAAAAGTAGTGCATCTCATGCTTTCAGCTCACAGAGAGATGCCACAAAATTCGACAACTTATTTGCCTCTTACATCTTGTAGAAGCAATTTGCATTCTGTCATGTTCTCTCACACATGGTGTTCAAAACAATTAAAAGAAAATTGCACCCATTTTGCTTAGTGTAGCAAGCTGAAAATTTCAAAGATGAGAAGCACTTCTCAGCATGACTAAACTGTGAAGTGTTTTTGAAAATAAGGTTTTTAATGATAATTGACATTAAAACCTTTATTTTCTAATACATTTCACAGTTTGTGCTTGTCGAGAAGTGCATGTTTTCTTTGAAACTTTCTCATTGCTACACTGAGCAGAAGTGATACGTTCTCTTTAAAATGAAAACTAGTGATCCTTTTTGTTGTTGTTTATGTATTGAAAAAAATTACTATCCAAGGCTTAGAAGAAACTGTCTTAACTTTTCCTCCAATGTCTCATATTAATATTCATTTGGGTAGCTATAAAACACAGAGAATAAGTCTTATACAGACTGCAGTGCAACTCCTTTCAAGTACCTGAGAGAGAAAAATCCTCACTCCATAAATATAACTTAGGTAGCATGTATAAAAACGCCATTCTTTTTCCTTCCTTCAGCCTACAACCTTCTCTCTTGGCAGCTCTGTGATCAACAATGTACCCTGACAACTGAATAACTGCAAAATCAATGAAAACAAAGAAATCTTATGGTACAAGTTTTGAAAATTAGAGTACTGATTGATTTGGAGGAGGATTTGGCACTCAAAAGTGTCAGCTTGTGCAGATGAACTGAGGTTCATGGGTAGAGAATTGTTTTACCAACAAAGCTCATGATTAATGCCTTCTGTGCATAACCAGGCTTGATAGCACAAGGCAGAAATAAACTCCTATCATCAACAAAAATAAATAATTTTGCAGCAAAAAAAAAAATTAATGGAGGAGAGGTGGACAACTCTTTGGGTTTTTTAGCAAAACATTGAATGATCTCAATGAATTAAGCAAATCCCTTTGGAATGAGTACACAGAAACAGGCATTCCTATTCCTCAATAAGTTATCTTGAACAGGTGTTCATTTCTGAGAAGGAAAACCAAAAAGAAAATTACTGGGTAAAATACATTGTGTTACATATGGGTGTTGTGACAACAGAGGGAGCAAACTCTTGCTGAAACTTATGAAAATTTTTTTACAGGACTTCAGTTGTAAGTAAGGATTGAATCTTGACTTCTTCATAAAAGATGGATAGATTTCTTTTGTAAGTTTCTGATTTAACCCTAATTATAGTATAGTTTTCTAATCAATATGTGTCCTGCTTCTGTTATTCATCAAATATACTATAGCTCTGAGTACTGAGATTCCTGAAGGTTTTCCTTCCTTTGGTAAAACATTTAATATTGTGTTAGTAGTGTACAAGCCTATTGATATCATAGTTGAGAATTGAAAATTACCTTTTGGCTTTTTCATTGAGTTCAAATAGTGAAAAGGGAAGATTACAACACATGGTCGATAAGCAAAGATTTTCCTTTAGCATATAAGGAAGGTAAGGATATTGCTCATCCATTTTAGATAGTAGGGGGAAAAAAATCACTCTTTCGTCTATCTCCTGTATATATGTGATGCAGATTTTAACTGCATTTAGCCACAGCTTAAGTATTTTTCCAAGAGGTAATTAAGTCCATTCCCTTGCCATGAACAATATTGACTATATCTTAATCATTCTTTCAATTTCTGTCCAACAGTTTCACAAAACACATGATTGGAGTTTCTGGACTCTCCCAGGCAACTTTTTTCCAGGTTTAACTATATGTTAAGGGTTTGGGGGTTTTTTTGTGATTTCTGACCCAAATCTCTTCATAATATCTTCTTTGAAAGTATTTCCGTCCTCTTTAAAGCAATTTTCATGCTTATGAAGATTCTTTCCCTTCCAATATTTTCCCTTCCAACTTTTCAGGATTAAATCAACTCAATTAATTAACTCTTTCTTCATAGAAATTTTTCATGTTTTCTTTGGTTTTCAAGCTCTCCTGATTTTCCCGTGGATAAACTGGAGAAAGTCGGCATCTTTTTCAAACATGGAATCCTGGCTATGTATACTGGACCAGCTTAAGATCTAGTATCCGTTATGTCCATATGTTATAATGTTTTCTTTTGTGCCTTAGCTTTTCTCATTTTTGTCTCCACATATTTACATCATCTTTCTATTGTTGTTCTATATTGTAATATAGACTTGGTTCCCTGCTGTGTGCATTTCATTAAAGGATGTCATGTTAATAAAGACCTCAGGAGTTTATTATTGGTTATTCCTTATCTTCATATTGTGATATATAGTTATACAATAAATGTTAAGGGAACTCACACTTTGGTACTTCATAGCTGCTAGATGCTTGACTTACCTAATTACCTCTCTTAATATTGTGAGGTTAGCAATATTAGTTGCCCGGCCAGGAACTAAGCTACACACAGCCCTTGCTTACTCTCCCCTGGTGGAATAGGGAAAGAATCTGAAGAGTTGAGATGAAGACAGTTTAATAGATAAAGTAAAGGCTGTGCATGTAAGGAAAACAGCACAAGGAATCTATTCACCAATTCCCATGGGCAGGCAGGTGTTCAGCCATCCTCAGCAGAGCGGGACTCCATCAAGCATGGTGATGACTTGGGAAGACAAACGCCATCACTACAAATGTTTCCCCCTTCCTTCTTCTACCTCCACATCTAAATACTAAGCATGACACCATATAGTATGAAATGTCAAATGTCCCTTTGTCTCTTGGGATCAGCTGTCCTGGTTGTGTCCCCTCCCCTCCCAACTCCTTGTGCCCCATTCCTCACTGGGGGTTGAGACACAGAAAAGGCCTCGAGTCCTTGCAAGAACTGCTCTGTGGAAACAAAAAAACTTTTAACCTTCCCTGTGTTATCAACATTGTTTTCAGCACAAATCAAAAGCACAGCCCCATACCATCTACCGTGAAGAAGATTACTCTAGACAAAATGATCACAAATACAGATCGTATTTTGTTTTGCACATGACAGAGGTTCTGCTTCATTTGTCAAACTATTAAATGAAAAGTATTGAAAGATAAATCAGTCTTCAGATCCTTACTCTTTGTTCTTTTCATTGTTTTCTTGTAGCTCACTGTGGTAAGAAAGATGAGAGCTTAATTGTGCAGTTGACACTTGTCTTAACTGTTTGAGAGAAGAACTAGGGCCAGCTTCATATTCGGTAATTACTGTCTATGTCCATATCCCTGGTCACTTTTTCAGTGTACTCAAGTATTTCTAATTTTTACTACAGGGATTACTCCAGTGACAAAGAGGTGTGAATTCTGGAAGGACATCAGTGTAACAGGATGTAATGACTCCAAAAATTGTGACATTTCAATTGTTACAGTCTGTGTAAAGCAGGCACCAAACAAGTGGGACTTCATGTCTCTGCTTTGGCTAGGAAGCAGACTGCACTGTCACTGAGCAGCTCCACATCCATGCAAGGGGCAATGCCTTGGGCATCTTCCTGTTAACAACGTTAAAAGAAATCTATAATATACACCCTCAACGTTGTCCTATTGAATATTCTTGAAGTGTTAGTAAAATATTTTTTTTTAAGTGCAAGGTCTGAATAGCTTGTAAGAAGACAAGTACTTAATCAGAGTGATATTTACTACACACACAGACAGTCTTGTTCATTTAGCACTCTTCTAATATTGCTTAAACATTGAGCTTGAACTCAGATCACCTCTTTTTTCTAATTTTTGCATAAGGCAAACACATAAAATTCAACTTCTGCATTTGTGACTGTGACTATCTAGGTTACTAGTGTATGTTTATAGGCCAGCAAAGAATTTCTGTAGGGGACACTAAATGCTACAGAGAGTTTACAGTGATTTGAAATGGCTGCTTTTTATTTGCTTTATTGTTTTAAATATTTTCCAATTTAAAAGGTATTTTCCTAGAATTTTCAAAAGAGTCTCAGTCTCGATTGGACTGTAGAAAGTGGATTAAAGACAGAAACCCCTTTCTTTTAGAAGAATATTAACATTGTGTTACTCAAAGAGTAACTTTTGGAATCAAGCTAGGTAATCTTTATGGACAAAAGTCATTATATGAAGTTTCTGCACTTTCTTGTTGTCATACTCCAGAAATCCAAATGGATCTGCTCTTGATTTATTCCTCAAAAAAAGGAGAGTTAAAAATGTGACATATTTTTTTAGATTGTTTATGTTTCTGAAAGAAAAATTGTCAGTTGGCATATATTTACTTACAGATGCTCTTACGTAAAAGGATTCCATGTGTGTGCTGTTTTTTGTTTTGCTGGAGGTTTTTCTGTTTTGTCTAAATCAGAAGCCAATTTTGTTATTTACACAAGTTTTTGCAGATTCTGATACTACACAAAATTAGGAAATAATAAACTATCCAGGCTCTAGCAACAGATGAATTAAATAAATAGATAAATAACTTTTGAAACCCACAGAAGATCATAAATTTTTAGATTAATTATCAAAAGCAATTTGCTGGAATACAAGGAATGCTTTTTATTGAGCTATTATTTTTCTTCATGGTTACTAAATGCACACAGACATGAATCAAAGCACTTACACACAAGAAGTTTTTCTCTCTACCTGTACACAGTGAACTCCCTTTACATCTCATTTTGTTCTTCCTCAGCATAAAATGATTGATTGATTACTCACAGCTTGCACGACTCCCTGCTGCCCTAGATCCATCTCCGCTCTTCACACTCCATACAGTTCCTGCATCATTGACTTTCTGCCAGCCATTTTGCTGCCAGTGCATGAGCTGACATTTAATGATCTTTAGACACGGTAATGTCACATTTATCACTATTTATCAGTTGTGACAGACCTAAATTCAAACGCAAACATGAAATGCAGACTGAATCCAGTCCAAAAAGGGATATGCTTTTGAGTGGCATCCATCAAGGAACGTTGAGAAAGAAGTGAAAAGTTACCTGTTTCCTATTATCTTATAACTACAAATAGCAGGGGTTTAGGTCTACTCTAAAACATTTTTCCTTGCAGTTTTCAGGGAAACTCCATTTGGTTTCCAAAATGTCATCTCTATTTGGATGTTAGAATGTTGCTGAATTTTCAGTATTCCTAGATTTTGCACTTTCAATTTAATTGAATCCAAAGCTTTGCAGGAGAAATCCCAGCGGCACATTGTCACTATGATCACTCTACCTTCATCTGCTGCAGAAGAAACTGTTTCTCCCTTGTGAATTTCAGCATTGCAATCCTGACTCAGCTACTTCTATTGCAAATGCCAAAGAATAAGACAGATTTAATCTACATTTATCTTTCTTCCTGCCTAGCTGGCACCTAAAAGTTTCCAGATGCAGATGCTCTCCCAGAGGACCTTGACATTTCTTTACATGTGGTACTGATCAGTGCCTTTTACTAACACACCTTTAGTACTAGGGCACCACTGTCTAGTTATTATCATGCTCCTCAAGGAATATACGCAGACTTCAAGGCCACAGATATCAGTGCAAGTATCTGTGTCCACTGTTCAGCAATTAGAGGAGAAATGAGATAATTAAACCATGGATTTAAAAAAAAAAAAGCATACTTCAATTTCTTCTCTGTTTTCTTCTGCCCTGGAAAGGGTCAGCCATTGGAAATTTCTAAGGAAATTTGATGATGGGAGATTCATGACCTAATGTGGGAACTCCAGCCAGCAGCACAGTTCCATCTCAGCATATTTTATGGGTTTGTGATATTATGCACCCAGACAACATTCTGTTATGCTGAGTTCACTAACTGAAATCTGTCCTCAGCAAGACTTTTGTGGACTTGTCCTTCATTTCTGATCGAGAAAGTGGCCCTAAGTGGCAGTGAAACGACTGTTTATAGGGTAGTCATAAATTTTCAGAAATATTAATCACCATTGTGTGAGAGTGGGAATTTATCTTTTACAGATGTATTTTGTGGATTTTCTACAGAACCCTAGGAGATAGCATTTATCTCCAGCTTGCTGGTACAAGTAATGCATTGGCTGTTAGTAAGAGCATTAATACCACACTTCAGCCAGGATTTTCCTCAAGCTACCTACCATTACCTTTGCAGAAGCACTGGCTAAAATAGTTTTCATTATATTCTTTATGTCAAAGAAAACTGCATTTAAATTTATTTTTGTATAGATATCAGAGCTGATACATCCTGCACTTCAGAGAAATGGATGCTGCATGAGATTTTTAATTCTATTTGTAATATTTCAGCTAGAACATATCTAGAAGCTCTTCTTTTGCCAAAGAATAGAACGCCATAAGCTAATAACAAACTATCCTTTAATACATTTTAAAGGAACTGTTTAATAAAAACATATTTTTAAAATGCATGAAAATGGCAATTCTTACCTGTAGAGAAAAGAATGTTTAAAGACTAAATTTCAGAGAAAATTCTCCCATAACTCTTTCCCAAAGGTGCTTTGGTGAACAGGATTAGAAAGCTGAATACAGTGGTATTCAGCCAACATATAAAATGCTATGTCCCCTAGCACCTATATAGAGATGTTAGTAATTAGTGTAACATTATATATGATGGAAATCTGAATTGTGTTTTTTTTATTACTGCTTACTACTACAGATCATCTTTAATAAGCTGTTAATTAAATACACCCTGTGATAAGTTGACTCAGTAAAAACACTCTTTCAATGAATGGAAATATGAAGGAAAAAAACCCTGTAGAAATTGGCAATGTAATTCTATGGGCCAGGCATCAAACCAGGTTTTTGGTAACAATTTCCACACACAATGCATGAACATCCATGAGAAAAGCTCAGGGTTGGACCTGAACTTGGGAATCCCTACAGACTCTGAATAGATCAGATATGAAAGCATCATTTTAAAGCATCTCTTCCTTGTGGAGGTTTGTTTCAAACATTTCCCCCGCAATGTACCAACACCTTTCCCTGCTTGCCCCCTTACTTCCTTTTCCTATTGCCTAGAACTTACTCACAGCTTTTCAGCTTTCATTCTTTCATCTTCATACATACCACAATATATCTTCCACCTAGTTCTTTCCTTAATTCTTTGTGCTGAAAGTTCTCAAAGACAGGAAGAGCCTCCTGTGCAGTGAGAATCTGCAGTTTTCCTCCAAGCTGTTACATAATGAGGTGGAGGAAAAAGGACATGTGCTCCCAGAGGCCTGTCTTCCAAACGGTGGTCACTGGCTCTAATCACTACCAACCCCTTGAAGTCCATAGGCAGTCTGGGTAGTAAACAGCCATCAGTTTTGGACTTCTGTATTGTTACTGGGTGTTAACCCTTGCCTTTCTAATATTCTGGTAATTCCTATGGGTTTATGTATTATACACCTGTGACTAGTTTACGACAAAAAAAAATGTTTGCTCTTGCATGGTTGGGAAGAGCAAGCAGTTGAAATTTATCAAGAAACAGCTGAGTTTGAAACAAAGGGTCACCTCTTAAGGAATCACTCTCCTCTGAAAAAATGTGTTTGAGTTGTCTGGAAAATAGAAAAGTTATGCATTGAATAACCAAATTATAATTGATTTTCCTTATTTTTTTAGGTTGGCTGGCACATCTATAATAAAATCTCATTTTTTTCAAACCTCGGAATTTTTACTTGAATATTTTCATATCTCTTGAACAGCACTGGTTTTTCTCGATTCTTATGTGGAAATCCCAGTGTTCAAATGATACTGACCACCTGTAGAACAGTTTTGAAGACAAGGAACTCACATAGGAATTAGAGAAATCAAACAGGGATAGTTCTGCTGCTTCTTGAGAACTGTCAGTTTTTTACATATATATTTTTTTTTCCTTCAGCTATTTGACCTTTACCTTATTAACAACAAGAAAGAAAGTATTCTTTTCATAAACCTGCTTTGGAATGGCATGCATTCGAAATGGCACAAGATGCTATCTTGTGCCATCAAAACGAAGTTGCAGAACTAAGCAGGCATTAAAAGAAGCTTACTTTCCTCAAGCTAGAAATGGCTTAGCTAGGTTAATGATTAATATGAGTATGGAAGCCTATCCCTGTACCCCAGTAAAAGAACTGCTGATGTTGCCCCTACTGTCTGATTTTTCTTTACACATCAGCCAGTACAGGTGTGTTTCATAGTCTCATAATTAATTTTTTCAGTGCGTGTTGCTGCTGAATATTTGCTATTGTTCATCATTAATAGCACAGTCTTTTGCCCTAGATGATTTTCAAGTCCTGGTGCTTAGAACAACTTCAAAGGCATGTGTCTAATATTTTCATTCATTTTATCTTCCTGTGGTGATACTAGTGTGTTGTAAGACCACAGAAAAACAACTGTCCAAACAATGTTACTGCAGAGCTCAGATTTAGCCATGCAGATCAAACTTACCGAAAGGTAGCAGGGTCTCCTTTTCAGTACTTTTGAGGAAAATGTATCCGTAATGTAGAATCCCTTTTAAAAGTATATAAAAAGAGAGATCTTTATAAAAAAACAAGGGGAAATCTATTCTAGAAAGCATTTCTGTAACCACTGCTCTAACAGCCCTGATGGATTTTGCCTTTACCTACTTTCCTAAGTTTATAAAATAGAACTGGAGTGAGACCTGATGCTAACTGAGTTAAAGCTAACTAAAGAAGACAGCACTCATGACACTTAATCTTAATAACTTTTTCTCATAATGACTAAATCAGTAAAAAAATCTTCTCTCGAATAGGAGAGTTTTCTCCACTCTGTATTCTTTTAATACGTTTCAATATGATCCTTCAGGAAAGAAATTGGTTTAAAAAGATGGGTTTGAGATTGATCATGAACTGGTGAGAAGTTTGCACTTTCTTCAAACTCGAATCCTGTTTCTTCTCTCCCTGCTGCTCTCTGCTCTACCAGGTAAAATCCTTACACACAAACCCACAAACAAAATCAAAATAAAAACACAACACAAGCAAAATCTAACAATCAAACTTGAATATTTATTCTCCCCATAAAATGTGCTTGTTTTTATATCACTAGATTTTAAAGTGTAAACGCTAACAGTCACTAATGTCAAACCTGTGTTGGCCCCTGCAGGTTGGACTGATGGGCTGTGATTTGGAATGCTTTGGCTGCTGTGAGACTGTGCTCAGGTTCACAATAATTTACACTGGGGTATGCTCTAGAGACCTCTGTTCTTATTTTCCCCTTTCTCTCAGGGCATGACGTCCTGTTATACAAAACCTCTTCTGTTTTGGAAAGACGAATACATTGATCCACTGACCTAAAAACAGGAAGTCATATTTCATTACCCAGAAGCGTTCTAAAAAGTTATTATATACATTTCATGGTGCTATAGCATTCTGTCTGAGGCATTTTATAATTATTTAGTGAGATTTAAAACATGTTTCTGTTGGTTTTCCAGGGTCACTCAATAAATTTTTCTCAAGCTGGATTAAATCTTGTTGATTTTAACTGAAGTGCGTATAGAATTGATACACATGGAAAATTTAAGTCTCAGTATATTTTTCTCACAAAAAGCTGGATTAAATCTTGTTGATTTTAACTGAAGTGCGTATAGAATTGATACACATGGAAAATTTAAGTCTCAGTATATTTTTCTCACAAAAATGAGTAAAATATTTGCTTAATTATATGATTTGTTTTGAGACAAATCATTTATAATGTGTTTTATAATTGGGGTGACTTGAGATAACCTTAAGAGATGACAGACAATTTCCAACTGCAAAGATACCAACCTCATCTTTCATTTTGAGTGCATTTGGAGGGATGCTTTTCCCCTCATTTATTATCCCTTAGGCAATAACCCTTTACCATGCTTACATATGCCAGATGTCTAAAGCCTCTCTACTGGATGTAAACATTTTCTGAAGACAAAAATCAACAGCTCATTACCATAACATGAACTTTAGTTAAAAGTAAAGTCTTAAATCTGTACAAAGATTACTATATTCTATTTCCTTCTGGAGAATGGGTGTGCATAAATTTCCTCTTTCTGTTTCATTTAAAATCTTACATTCCAATTTTGTACATTGGAAGTACCTTTACATTGCTGAAATGAACTCTTAAATGTACATCGAATTCATATTTTTAAATATATTGGTGTTGGAATGTAGCTATATATGTAACCCATCGGTATAAATGTATGCACAAATCATCTTTAATACTTGTTTCAGCTGAAGAGTTGATGAAGATGAAAAAGAATAAGCAGGATGATGTAAACACCCTGATGTCTTTGGTCACTGTATCACAAAATAGGGCAAATTCTTATGTCTCCATTTTATGTCACAAGTTATAACATGAGACAGATCTCCAAAGTAGTTCAGGGAAATTTTGTGTGTTGGTTGCATTTGTTCTTTTGTTCATTTAAGCTTGTATTTTTGGGGGTGTTCATTAATTCTTGCAGCCAAGCTGAAATCCTGATTTGAAAAACTCTTTGGCCCTTAGCATCCACGTTCGCTTTGAGTAAAATTCTGTCTGCATGGTCTCAGATTCAGTGTTTGCCGATCCAAATACCCACGTAGGACACGTGGTACAAAATATGAATTCAGCCACCAAAATAGGCCATCCAGCATTGCAAAATCAATGCCTACTTCACAGACCATCTCTCAATGTTCAAGGTTCACATTTTGACATCTTACCACATTTTGTATTTGACATCACTAAGTGAAATATGATAATAATGATATATCATTTTTAAGACTGTATCTGAATATCTGGTGAGGACAATTCCTGTAAAGTTTCAGTGACAGGGCCCCATTAACCTTCATAGGCAGAAAAATTTTTGATCCACTTCTGTTTTGTTTTTCTTAACTCTTTTCAAAATTATATAAGAGCTAAGCTATTTATTTAATAATAGTTCAAAGCTTGCGTTTTAATGTCAGTATCCCTCATGCAATTATTTTAAAATAGAAGATTGGCAATGCCAAGTTTGGGCACTGTTCATAGCTCATGTCTTCTGCAATGCTTTGATGCTTTCTTGGAATCACAGTACTGAAGATAAATGACTGAACACCTAGCTAAGAAAGAACAAAAATAAAGTTACATGGCTGATGCACAGCAAAATGCAAAAAATATCTTTAGGATGGCTACTACTAAAGGGAAATGGTATTAATTGGACAACTGGGAAAGGGTCTTGATATTGAAGAATATGTCGTGCCTGTTGGCTCATGGTTATATGGGTTATGTGAATGTTTATTTCTTGAAGCTCTGTTTCATGAGGTTTCAGTTTTCTCTCTCTCTGCTTGCACATCTCTATTCTTATATTACTTGTGCAATCTACTTCTGCAGTGGAAAACAGTGATTAATCTGGTTGAAAAGGGAGTGGATCACCTAATGCCCACACCTATACCTACACAAAAAATTTTGATTAAACAGGTTTTAAAATTTTTACAAAAAGATGAAAACATATTTAACTTATATCTTTGGATTTTGTTTGTTTCTCCTAGTGGCTCCTCACATATTAATTTTATTCTGACCATGCAGAAGCATAGAACCATTTATCAGGTTTAAGTCCAGGCATGGGAGTCCTTGCTCTATGCTGCCACTAGGGAGTGTGCCTTACAGGAGGAAGACCTTTTATTTGCAGGATCTGACTTCAATATGCACCCCTGTTTGAAGTACAGAGCACCTGCTTTGTTCCACTTTGCTAAACACCAAGCATGGGTAAGTGCAGGTAACAGATCCAGCAGGTTACATCTGCAGAGGAAGCCTGTGGGCTTCTCCGACAGGAGAAAGGTCTGTGGTTTCACCATTTAAAAACTTGAAGAAAAACTGACAGCAGGGAAACACCCGAAATACTTTTGCGAATCTATTACCAAGCAAAACATGATAGCTCTGAAGCTATGCCCTGCTAGGAGGAGAGGGAATAGTGAGATGAACTGCAGTGCAGAGGGAAGGTTTGCTAATCACCCCTGCTGCTGGCAGGAGGATGTAAGAGGAAGAGAGAGTGAGAGAGATCATAAGTCTTAGGGAACCTCTTGGCCTTGTGGGAAGAAGGACTGGAGTTGCCAAGTCTATGACACCAGACAGAGGGAGGGCAGAGAGCTCGCTGACCTGTACAGCAAACTGTTTCAGTCAGACAATTAAGGCATGAAAACCATTCGGTGTCCACACATTTAAGAGCATAGAAAATGTAAGTGGTCAAGATAGTTTTCAAAATACAGATTTATCTCAGACCATTCCATTTTTAGCTCCCGTTTACTCCTTCTCTCAAAGTATGTGAGGATGTATCAACCTTTTCCTTTTTTTAGTGCTTTTTTTAATGAGCAGTAAGAGTCATTTCTGCAACATTTCATAATGCTATCCCTTCTGTGGGGAAAAAAATCATTTGCATATTCAAACCTTTAAAATGTCATCTCTTCCTTGCAGCACATCTAATCAATGTCACCTGCAGAAAAGGATGCCCAAGGCTCCTGTAAGGGCCAAACTCCATTTGCCAGCTGGACAATCCAGGTAATGCCCTTTATGACAGTATTCACAAGGTTCAGAACACAGTAGCTTTGTTAATTATGAGACAACTTCAGTAAAGAAGTGCAGACAGGTCACGGATTGCAGAGTGACAATGACAATTCAACTGGAACAAACAGTAATCTCTAAGGTGCTTTAGTTCCTGCCACTCTCAATGAAGTTCTTTACTTGATTTAGAATAAACCATAACCTATTCCTGTGAGTACAGGGCATTGTGCTCCCTGTCCTTGTGAAATGCAGACATTCACTTCTTTGTTCACGTTGTTTTTTGTGAAGAATAAAAGAAGCATACTGGATTTGTTCAGACATCCTTGTCATTCATGGCTTGTAGCAAACATTATTAATATAAGGAACAGGGAAAAAGAATCACTGTGAGGCCAAAAGCAAATCATGAAACATGCAGAAAATGAAATGGCAGAGGGAATAGGAAAGAAGAAGTAGTAAGAGCATAGGAGAGAGAAATAGATTATAGGATGAAAGAATATTGCGAAGCAGAGGAGTTCAGGGGGCAAGAGATTTGCGAGGAGTAGCTCAAGAACACGTGAATGAATGATTGAGAGTAAAAATGTGCTGTGAAGAAAAAATGATAGTACTCTGAATTCAGGATTTCTTTACATCTGAAAAATTTAGAACAAAATATTCCATGAGAGTTTCTGTTCGCTTATGAGACATCTTTTAATGCTAAATCCTTAAAGCTAAATCTGCCAAATCCTTATGTAGCACAAACCCACAAGAGTTGGTCAAAGCACATGGAGAAGAGGAACATATTTCTGGCAAAGATTTTTTTATGACCATAAGGCTCTAAGCTAAATATCTTTACATGAATTAGTGATGTAATATTATTACACTGGCCTTGACTTTAATTAGTTATATTGCCATAGGCTCCAAGAAAAGTTTCAAATGCCTTTTCAGAGGCAAGGTTTTCAGAAAGGAGCTTCAGCTGCTATTTATAACCTAAAATTTCTCTGTGACGCTAGAAAGTCACTAAACAACAGGTTTTTGAAACTTATGCCTGTGACTAATGATACAACTAAATGTTATTTTTTAAAATGTCTATATATTTAATTTCCATTGCTTCATAATGATTGACATATCTTTGAGTTATATGTCTAGCTTTCACCTACTTTTGACAAATATCACATTTTCATCTTTAAATACCTTTATATCTTTAAAAAAATCTGTTTTCACCTCTATGATGCACTGTACTTTTACTAAATGAGGCGTAGTAGCAGTTCTCTACCTATCACAGATATTGAGAGATTCCAAAGAACTTGAGAACATATATTGTTAACAGATTTTTATTAAGAAAAGTGCTTAAAGGCTGTTACAGTCCTCTCTTAAAAAATTAACCTATATACAAACTATAAAAAGATTTTTGCTTATTTGTTTGTTTGAGAGCCATAGTAGCTACTATGTAGTCAGCTCTACTGCTTATGGAGTTAATGTCATAACTTTCTTTAGACTTCAGTAGAAAGATCACTGGGAACACAAGCTGCTTCCCATTTAATTATCAGTTTCTTGCTGAGACAAAGCAAACTTTCCTCAGTGCAAACATGAGAGTCAGACTTTTTTTTCCCTCATTCTCTTCTGTTTTTCCTCAGTGGTAAAATAGTTTATTATCTATCTCTGCCACTCTCCCCTCTCTTATTTCTTGGCTGGAATCCATTGAGCTCTTTAAGATATTCACTCTGCCTCTCATTGGCATCTTGATGATAACCCCATCAGTGAATATCGACAGGCTTGACCACCATATATTAATTAGTAGTCAGTAAATTAATCAAACCTTTTTTTTTTTTTTGTGGTTCAAAAAGCCTCCATTACAATGGGGAGAGCAAGACCACATTGCTTGCAATTGCTGATGATGGTATTAACCCATTGTTTGCTGCTTAAAGACAGTGATGCATTAACATTCCCAGGCATTTATGCAGGCTGCAACACTGTATAGACATATTACTGCTTGCTGAAGCTACAGAAGCAGTAATACAGGGCATTCACAATCCTTATGAATCCTTATGGAGATGCCTTAAAGAAAATAAAACACATTATTTTGTCATGATATCCAAATTCAAGTATCCATTCGTGTGCTGACTTCTTAAATAAGAAGGTTAGTATATGTGTATTGGCACTCAGTCAGGGAGATAAGGCACTCGGGTACCACCATTAACGCTTGTCTGGGATCTCATCTAGATAAGGAAGCAGGATCAGACCTCAGCAGCACCAGCAGGAGATAACTGGATAAAGTGGCTGACTGTCAATCATTCTGAAACTCAGTGAGGGGTATGAATACAGTTTAGCTAAATCAGCTCTGCTACATGTTTGTCGAACCTTAATATCACTCCATGAAGGGAGAGTTTCTGGTAGTTTAGTAATGAGACAGTGTAACATTTCACAAGGAAATATTGACCTTGATGTTTCTTTGGAATTCCAGCACAAATTCCAGCACAAATTATGTTCTGCTTACTTAGGATTTTACCTGTAGTTTGACTTCCACAGGAATTATTCTTCACCTTTCTTACACCATCAAGTACATTTGACTGGTATACAAAATTCTGTTGTTTATATGTAATAAATGTATATAATCAGTATCTCTATGTATTATAGATATGAATACTACAGGACACATGAGGATCCCTTTCTGCTGAAATATGTTACATATAAATATAATCTCCCCTTTATCTTTAGTTTTACAGCCAACAGCTATGAATATGAGAGTTACCCAAGAAAAGCATTGTAATCTACCTAGATTTATATTTCCCCACCAAAATTCTTTAAATATTTGTCAAGTTACGGGAAAGTGTCATACTTTTAATTTCTGTTATTTGTACTGGGTTAACCAATTAGGTTAAAACAAGAATATTTTCTCAAGATAAAATTTGAGACCAAAACAAATAAAACTCACATAGTAAAACATGGATACAGGATACAAATAAATTTGTGAGTGAGATAATAATTTCGCATCCCCCGAGAGCCATTTAGCATTAGAAGGCTTTAATTTTCTTTTCTGGTTCTCAGAGTAGATGAGTAAAATTAAAGCAATCTTGGACGAACACCAAAATTAAATTGCAATGTGTTTCATGTTTCCCCCTTCTTCTGCCTCCCTCCCTGGCATAGCTTGGCAATTCCATTATTATGGCAATCAAGTTGTCATGTTCTTACATCATATATAGTCACCAAGAAAACTAATTTCAGACTCTCAGCATGTTTGCAACTCCTTAGAAATAGTTCATGCTGGTGATGATGAATGGATTGTAGAAATACAGAGACATCGTATGGTCTAGGAACACTTAGGTCTAAGAAAAAGTCTTGGATAATGTTCAGAATAGGTCCCTATGTTACCAGATATTCCTAGGCAGGAGAAACAATTACCCTTGTTGCTTCCCTCTCCACTTAAATGAGATTACAACCTACTGCAGATCTTCTCTAGATGTTATAAGGCTTCAATCACACTTAAAGGCTGTTAGAGAAAATTGGAACAACTGTTTAATTATTTTGTGATTACCCCAGTTTGATCTACAGTGCATTTTGCTTCAGTAGATTTATGGAACACAGATAAATCTGAGCATGACTTCAGTTTGTCATACACAAATATTTTAGGGAGAAAGCTCAGGACACTTGTCTAGCACTTGTAAAATGCAGTAATCAGTCATTGGAGCCAAATTTCTGCCCCCCCCCCTTCCCCTCCCCAATACACACACAAAAAAAAAGCTTTAAATATGGCTTTGAGGCATTAAAAATGAAAATAAGTCATATCCCAATCTTTTTGTAATGCAAAGTGTAAAAGGAAGTCTAGCCTTGTATATTGTACACCTCATCACCTTGTACAACCTTTACTTACATATTGTAAGTTGCATCTCTTTCTGAAAGGAAGAAAGATATTCTAACAAAACATGCTAATTCTCAATAAAGATCATGGAAATTATGTGCTTTTGTGTGCTGAAATCACTGATTGATTATATTTTTTGTTGTGAGACAACGATTTTTTATTTAGCAGAACTGTTTGATAGGTACATGAGCTATAACACAACCTTATCAATGCAGGGTGCATCTTTCAGTCTATGAAAACTTTCACCTTCCTTATGTGAGAGTGAAATTGTGAAATTGGTATGTTTACCCAGAAGATCAGTGAGGCAGTAGTCCCCATTCCTGATCTTGCTTCCAAAGGCTGCTAATACACTTCCTGACACCACATTGCCCTGTTCCTCTGCACTGTCACATTGCACCACAACTGCACATCTGCATGAGAAGAGGTACATTACACAAACATATATAGGCAAAGTTTTTTCCCCAAAAAGAATTGCAAAGTTAGAAGATAAATTACCCTTTTTGTCTTCTGCCTTGAGAAACCCTTCAGTAATAAAAAACAACATGGTAAAAAGCATAAAACTGTGTTATTTTCCTCAAAGTCTGTGGGAAAAAATCTCTCAAGAGACTCTTTTACATACATTTATTTATATGTTTATTCTAAGTTTGCTTTCCATTTTATATTTTATTTCAAATTAAAAGCATTGTACCATACCCTGGGAAAATTTACCTGCAAAGAAGTGTTTCCATGTTAAGAATTTTGGGCATCAGTGGAACTTTTAGATACCACTGTATTTAAATAGCCATACAGCAAGACAAAATTGTTTTCATGTATTTGTAAGATGGACCAGATAAAAGATGAAGAGGAAGGGTACATAGTATTTAGATCCAGTATATAAAGTAAACCACTACTGTAACTGAAAATAATTTATTATACAAATTTTTCCTCATGGAAAAATCAGTTCCTGCTGTTCTTATCACTCAAAGGAAATTAATTCCTTGTCAAAATGAGCTTTTTGAAAAATAGTAAGAGAAAGATTAAATTGTCTTAAATTGTTAAAAGTTTTCTTTTCTCTGAGGAGGAAATAGAAATTGAAATGATACCCATGGACAGTTTTGTCTAATATTGGGATTTGACATTTGATTGTTCTAAACCAGGAAAATTGTCACGCTCTTCTAATGACAATTGGTGTTAACATTGAAGGATGCAGCTTTTTGTCCTATTTTTCTTCCTGTTTTGAAACAGCTTTTTTAAAGCCTACATATATATTCAGTGGGAGCCAAAAGGGTTCAGGTAAAGGTACACAAGGTCTGCCTGCACAGAGTCATTTTCTGAACAAGAACATTAGATTGTAAGAAAAGTAAATACAAAATTCAATTCATTGTTCTTTTCTTGCTAATCACATCAAACGGAGAAAGACTCTGAAGGTTTTATTATCTAAGCTGGGGATTCTACAAATACTTGACTTCAAAGAGTATCTTCATTCACAGAAGCAGCATCGCAGAGGCAGTTACTAAGCACACCTATGGAGTTATTATTGCAAATCATTTGTAGGATCAAGACCAGCAAAAGATGAGCAGAGAAAAAAAAAATGCATCTGGAGTTTTTATTTCTGTACTCCTCCAGTAAAAAATTATATGAGCTGCCATATAGAAGAGAGCAACCACTGGCTCTAACTACACATTTATCCTGCATAAAGGTGTTTGAACCTGATGGGCATGGAGGTCCTTTCCAGTGTCCCCAGCATCATTTACAGAAATGGGATGGTATGCATACAAGAAAAAGTATCCAAGGACTAAATAAAACTGTGCTGATGCTAAGGACTCCTTTGCATTCTTCCTGCTGCTTTATTGGAAGATGCTGGTGGTGGACCAATATTTAAGGCATTCTGCAGCCCTTTGGCCTCACATTCTGCTTTCACTGAAACTATCGGGACTTAAGGTATAAATCAGAGTCACAAGTATAGGAACATAGTGGTGGTTATAAGAGAGTAATTTCTAGGTGTTGATGCTTCTAGAATTTCATGTTTGCTTGTTTGACCTCCGACATGATATTGACCTTTGGAAAATTTTATCTTCTTTTTTCTTACCCCTCAACTGGTAGAACATTGGGTAGGTGCAACCTCTTTAAAAATGTTTATGTGGGCTGGTTTTTTTTAATTGTTAGCATTTCTATTTTTGGTAGAAGAAGACATGTTTGTTTTTCCATCTGTATAGACCTATAAACATATATGCACTCTCATATAAATAAATTGTTTATCAGCTCATATTGACTTAATATTTTCCATCGCAAAGGAAGTGGCTAATAGGCTGTCATGGCAAAACACTAAAACATTATTATTAGCTCAGATAGGTACTCTGCATTCTAAGCTTGAAAACATGTTGTTTCACTTTGTTCTTTGCTATCTCAAAGAAAATTATTATTCAGCTTTCTCAAGTTCTTCGGCTGATACATGAGGATATTTTCAAGCATCAGCTACTTGAAAAATATAAATTCCTATGAGAATTAAATAAAGTAACGTTAGTTTAGTTGTCTGCCATGCTATTCTGGAGAGTAATGTAAATTCTACTGGCAATTTCAACCTGGTTTAAATCAAATGAAAATAAAATAACATTTTGCAGAAAAGAATTTTCAGTAACATGAGCAATGACAGCTCAATTAGCAAGCGGGAAAGAAAGGAGTATTTGAGAGAAATGATCTTTGGATTACAAGGAAAACACGAACACCTCCAAAACACAGACAATAAAACATTTAAATAACAGAGAAATGGTGCTTGGATAGAGTATAAAAGGACCTAAGTTATGTTTGGCTCTAATGCTTGTCGGACATTTGTGAGAGACAAGTAAGTGATCACTAAAACTAGGGTTTGTTTGTTTACCTGTTGGCAATGAAGCCTGACTTCAGTCAAATAATCCAGTCAGTACATATTGCAGAGCCAGTGATGCCTTTTCTTCCTCATGCTAAATTGATGCTTCTCTGCAATGATCTGTTTTCAGACAGAGCAAACAAACTTCTTTAGAATTCCAGTCTGTTGGGAGGCTTAAGTTATTTACTCTGTCACATGATAATTTCATCAAATTCATACAAAAAGTTATAGATTTTGGCACTTTGCTGGTGTTTCAAATTTCTGCTTTCAATGACTAATGTCAAGAATGAAGCTTAAAGAACCCCTTAGCAATGGTGGGGGAGGAGTGGCCTTGCTTTTACTGGAATTTCAGTGGCTGTAAACTAGAGTGAGAATTAGTATATTTCTCAAGACACCTGTTATAATCTATAAAGGATCCTCTTCTTCCTCACACACCATTAAAAACATCAATAAATTAATTAACTTCTGAAAACAGGTCAGCTTTAGAGGTGTTTTTGATTTAACTACTTGGCAAGTACTTCTGTGTTACCAGGAGAAACAGCCCAAACAGCATGAAAAGGGAGAGAGAATTGTTAATATCTTATTTGGAAAGAATGTGCAAAATCATTTCAAAATATATAAAGACAAAATTTCACAACTAGCAAGGACAGAAAATGTGCTGGAGCAAAGGGACAATTATGAAAGTTGTCATAACTGCACATTCTCCATTAGTCTAGTGCTGTGACCCCAGCACTCTGCATAAGATCAGTACTTTTCAACATATATTCAGACTATAAGAAGTCTGAAGTATGAGGGTTGCTAGGAGTGCAAACTCAGGCTTTAAACTGAAATCCTGTGGTGCAAAGGAAGCAATATCTTCAGCATTCTCTTTTTCATTTACATTCTCAGTGGTATATATATACATTGCTGTTGGTCATTCTGAATCTCAAAAACTAGTTAACAGATTAATTTATACAAGTGTATTTTTGGAATTGCTATTTTTTATATTTCCTTACTAGTTATAAAACACTTTTGTTTTTAATTTATGTGACATTCTTCATTTGTTTTTACTGCATATAATCCAAAACTTTAGCAGAGAATCTGTTTCTATCCATGTTGTAGATTAGTTTGATTTGGAAGGAACCTTTAAAGGACATGTAGCACAACCCCCCCTACAACGGGCACGGACATATTCAGCTAGATCAGGTTGCTGACCTTGAATGTTTCCAGAGTTTTCCCAAAGAGGGGCATTTACCACCTCTTTGGGAAACATGTTCCTGTGCTTTACCACCCTCATTGTAAAAAAATTCTTTGTTACATCTAATCTAAATCCATCCTCTTTCAGTTTAAAACCATTGCCCCTTGCCATAATGTCGTTATGTAAACAATCTTCTCAGAAAATATTAGGCAAGTAGTAAAAATATGTGAACAGCTTGTGCAAATTATGGCCCCAAAAATCCTTAGTTTGAGCTAGCAAACAAAAATGCAAAAAATGAAGCCAAACAAGAAAAAAAACCCAAACCAAACAGGAGAAAAAGAATAATATAACATTTGAAAAAAAAGAGGTTTAGAAAATCCTTTAAAAATCGAGAAAACAATGCCGAGCAAAACAATCTCCACCCAGATTAGAGCTGAGAGCTCATTTTCATATAATACTTCTTTTAGATGAGGTGAAAAAAAGAAGCTAAGGCACATTCTTTTGACTAAAGAGGTTGTTGGGGTCTTTTTAGAAGTAGGAAATAGAAAATAATTTCATTATACTGACAGCACAGGGACAGTAATTTCTGATGCGATGACTTTCAAGGGACAGAGCCCAGCAGGTGTTGATTGTCACACTGCCAATAGACTCCCCAGTCTACTGCAATTTATACCAGCTGAGGACTGGTCTCTGTGTTTCCTGTGTAAGAACAGAAGAAAATTAACCATTTAAAATATTTCACAAAATTTCATGCATTAAAGTCCAATAAATCTGAGCAATGTTGAGTATGATGTACTGCAGCGTGAGTATGATGTTTCTTTGAGCGTGAGGGGATATATTTTACATATTAACTAGATGTAGAATCTAGGTTGCAATGTAAATAATTCCCAGCCTTTTCTGACAGTTGAACCTGAAAATTAAAGAGTTTTGTAAGTACAGAAAAAAAGAAAAAAAAATCAATGGCTGTGATAAGCCTTTAGATTTATATGTTTTAATAGGTTTTTTTGATAATGTATGAGTTTTAAAGTAAAAGAAGAGTATTTGCTTAATACTGTATTAAGTATTTCAATATTGTCTGAATGTCTTTTCATGACTCTCACAAACCTCAGGGAAAGTAATCTGTCTAGTGAAAAAAACACAATTAATTCATAAGCTAGCAGATGAAATCAAAAGTCAACTTTAAGTAATCAAGAGGAGGTTACCTTTTAACCTCACTGAACTGAAAGTTTCTGGGTCCTGCTTAGGTAGCCTACAGACAGCTGAATTGATAAGGTTCTTATCTCAGCATCCATTAAGCCAAATCCTCATTTCTGACATAAGTCAACCCAGAGACTCAAAGATAGCTGAATATCAAAATCCAGTCATTTTGTTGAAAATGAGGTAACAGGAAATTTCGGATTTTCACATCTAATTGGCCACCCTTGGAAGGAAATGGAAATACTTCTAGAAATCACCACTTCACACAGGTTGGGGTTTTTTTTTCTTACTTATAGGGAAACCCACAGATGCAAAGGAGTAAGCAGGAAGGTGGAAAATCAAGTTTCTTCCAGTGAGTTATACACTGTTGGAGTTATTCAATATTTACACTGCAACAACAACAAAAAAATTATGTATCTAAAATAAACACTTTGAAATGGGTTTAGAGCAAACACATGCTTTCCCACAGAGAGGGAAACAGCTCAAACCATGCAACAGGAAAAAAAGATTTCATCACCATTTACCTCAGAGAAGTTATTTCAGAACTGCTGAAAAGACCATCTTTGTAGCTTGCCTCCTGTTATGTCTATCTTTTTTTATCAAGATGTCCTACTGTTAAGATCAGGTTACCATGACTACTGTGATGTTAAGGTTATGTGTAAAGGGGTTTTTTTGGAGAATCTTTCTTACTATCAAAATAATTGTTTTCTGTAAGGAAAATGAGGGGAAAAATGAAAATGTTTGGGATTGATTGTACTTTTTCTGCTCCAAGTAATCTAATGTTAGACCTATTTGATCTAAGTCATCTGAGGTCACTTGGACTTTCATTATGTTCTGAATGTGGGAAACATCTTGTATTTTTTATGTAAACCATATGAGGGAATTTGGGAACTGGATTAAGATGTGAACAGGTGAAGTTTTCTTGTGAATATCTGTTGTTGTTTGGTTTTTTTTCCTCATGACTATGTTAGCTAAACAAATGTTTCACTTTTCTCTGTCTCAGTTTGAAAAGTTAATTAAAATATGAGCAGAGATGGACCTACAACAGTAATCCACATCTGAATAAACTCAGACATTTTCGGAATTAACATTTACTCTTAAAGAATTTCAAAGCTGTCTTTTATCCTTGTGAGGATATTTAAACCATCAAATGAGTTATGAAATAAGATTGGATGAGACTTACCTCAGACCTTACAGCAATATAGACTTCAAGTGCTACAAAAACTTTGAGTTTAATTTTGACCATGATCAACACCACCTATTTGGGAAGGAATTTGAAAGATAATGCACAAAGGTTCACTGAAAGGTACCAGTTTTTCCGGTGAACTTCAACACCCTGCATTTGTGCTGTTGGAAGGGCAGTAACACAGGTTGAGTGGATTTTCTGATAGGCTTCTACAATATAAGCTATAGTAAGTGTATTTGTCAAGGAAGTGACTACAACTGCCAAAAAAAAAAAAGCTGAAAAGATTAATTTTCTCCTCAAAGCAAGGAATAACATTGCAGCTCCATTTTCTTTCTTCACAGGTATAAAATGAGATTTCTCAGAGGTTTTTGACAGAAGTATATTCCACTGAGATTATTTGATTGAACACAAAAATAGATGAGGAGTATTGGTACCCTTCAAAATTAAAATTTATGTACTAGAATATCTTGAAAAGTAAATGTATTTATATGAATTGCAGAAGCTCATGGAATGAAAGTGTTTCTGCTTCAAATATTTCGATGCCATAATCCCATTGCTTGCAATAATAATTTAAGTACTGGCCATGAAATGTGCTGTCCCCTCTTTGATTTTCTTATACAGTCCTGGGTAGCCTTAATATAAATCCTTTAAATTTGAAGTGCACAGTCCCATTACTTTCGTGTTGGAAGCAGATATTCTATGCTACTATAAAATCATTAAGGTTAAACATTTTCTTATGAATAACTTTCTTATAATTGACAGATCCTTAAACATAAAAAACTAAGCATTGCAACTAAAGTTGTACTTATAGTCTTTGCACTATCTGTGACTAATTTTTTAATTTGTACTTCATTATAACTGTTCCATTTGAGAAATTTTAATAAATAATTAACATAGATTGTAATAAGCATACTGTGGAGCACAGCTCATGTGTTTTAATTACATATAAGCTCAGCTGCAAAATGTGTTGCAACTGCTTATCAATCTGTTTTATAACCAAACTTTCTCGAGTCAGATGCTGTAACGTGAAATTAACCAGCGGCAATAACAATTATTGAAAATTGATAACCTACTTAAAAATGTATTCTTAATATAAAGTGTGTCCAAGAAAACCTTTGTACAGAAAAACTATTTTTAAGAAACAAAATACAAATACTTTCTCAATTGGCTTTATTATTTACACTACAATCTAAGGACAAATAAAAGTTCAGGCAAAATTGAATATACAGATTTGTATATTTTTGCTATAATATAAGTTAAAATAGTATTTTTCCACTCTCTTTTATAACTAACATGCTGAGGTACAGGAACAAAAATTTGCTGATTTCAAGGGCAGTTTTTCATTTGATCAATATAATCATTTTCACAAAGAATGGGTCAGGTTTGAAGGCACCACAGTGAGTCCCTTGGTCCAACCTCCCTGTTCAAGCAGGGTCATCCCAGAGCACATGGCACAGAGTTGCATCCAGACAGTTCTTGAGTATCTCCACTGAGGGAGACTCCACCACCTCTCTGGGAAACCTGTTCCTGTGCTCAGTCACTTTTGCAGACAAAGCAAATAACATTAGCTACTATATTCTTGAAAATATAATTTTTCCAATATCTTGTGTCAGATGAGAAGGAAGCTTAACATTTTTGCCAAAATTAAAGTTTTCCATACTGATAAAATATGGATTTTGTACCACTGGAGAAAATGTTCCTTGGACAGTGTAGGTCTATGTCTTTCTGCCAAGCAGCAAAACAGACATAGAGATGACACAGAATTTATATAATATCTGTACAGTTTAGAGCAAATTTATGTAAAGTCTGAGAGCCAGAAGTGGAGATTTTGTACTTTAATGTGGCACTTACCAATCCAACTTTACCTGTAAGAAAAGAAATTATCATCTTATAAAATCTAGATGCTATGCTTGGGCAATTCATTTTTAGGTCATATGTGAGTGGAATAGGTTGAAATACAGCTTGGGGAAATATAACCACTTTTTTATATTACCTCACTTTGCCTTCTCTTCTGGGCTATGTAAAAGTGTAATCATCTTCAAGAAAGGTCATATTTTTTCAGTATTGATATAACAATTTACACCATTTTTGCTTGCATTTCTCAGGTATGGGTATTTTGTCTTCACATCTTGAGCATTTTTACACCGTAAGCTGAAAAGGATGCAAGTGGTATCGTCTTTTATGTCAGAGGTGGGGATCTGTTGAAAATCTCATATTTATACACATTAAAAAAAGTGGATGTGCTTTCTACAAATGACTTATAGCACAGGTTCAGCTCTATATTGAATAATGATTGATGGTTAATGTCTCTTAGTTGACTATAGTCACTCTTGATCACTGGTCATGGCCACAGAAACAAATACCTATGATAGAAATAGGCAGAAATTATGCGTTCTTAAAATAACATTTTTTCATTATAGATGTATTTAGTCAAAGAGTAGCTAGATTATAGTAGTAATCTATTATCTTTGTATGACATCCAGGAGAATGGTTTCAAGTGCTTTATTGAAATGTATTTATTGCAAAAGTAATGCACTGTAGAGATGGACAGCATCAAAAAGTAGTCCATGGAAGTTGTCAATAGTCTAGAATTACAGCATGTCACTGAATATAAAGAAATGTAGCTTATTTTGGTGTGATATAAATTTGCTCTTTTATCTCTGTTACATATTGATGCAATTGAAAATTAGCTTTCTTACAGTACCAAAGATCTCTACAAATACTGATGTTTGTTTAATGACTGTGAAGGGAGTCATTGACCAGTTTTGAACATGTAAAATGTTTTCAAGTCAGAAAGTTGTGAAGATGGATCATCAAAGCTAACTGGAACCATTTTTCATACTGATCACTCTGAGAGTAAGCTTTGGGTTTTTTCTGTTGATTCATACTCTGTGCATCAATAAAAGTCATTATTACTAAGTTCTTTTGAGGACTGTTACTGTTTTTTGATGAGAAATGAGAAATGTTTATTGTGATTTTAATACCATCAAAATCATAGAATCATGGAGTGGCTTGGATAGGAAGGTACCTTAAAAATCATCTAGTTCCACCCGCCCTGGGTAGGGACACATTCCACTAGCTCAGGTTGCTTCAAGCACTATCCAACTGGGCTTTGGAGTTAGTATTGTCTCAAAAGCATTCATCCCATACCTAGTAGAAAAAAGTGCATTTCAGGTTAAAGGGCCCCTGCTTGTCTTTTAAAAACCTGAATTACTCTATGGTTTGATATCAGGTACCCACCAAAGCCACTCTATCACTCCCCTCTGCAACTGGACAGGGTAGAGAAGATATAACAAAAGGTTCAGGGGTTGAGATAAAGACTGGGAGAGATCTCTCCTCAAATACCATCACAGGCAAAACAGACTCAGCTTAGGGATATTAACTGAATTTATTACTAACAAAATCAGAGCAGGATAGTCAGAAGTAAAATAAATATTAAAAACACCTTCCCCCCCAACCCCTCCCTCATATCCAAGCTCTACCTCCTCCCCCTCCAGCAGTGCAGGATAATGAAAAACAGGGATTATGGTCAGTTCATCATATGTTGTCCTTGCTGCTGTTCAGGGAGAGGACTCTTTTCCCAGCTCTAGAATGGAGTCCCTCTCATGGGAGACAATTCTCCATGAATTTCTCCAGTGTGAGTTCATTCCACAGGTAACAGCTGTCCATGAACTACTGGAATATGGGTCACTCTTCCATGGGGTGCAGCCCTTCAGGCACAGCCTGCTCCGGTGTGGGTTCCCCACAGGGTCACAAGTCCTACCAGGAAACCTGCTCCAGCATGGGATCCCCTCTCCATGGGTCTGCAGGTCGTTGCCAGGAGCTTGCTCCAGCATGGGCCCCCCACGATTTCACAGCCTCCTCTCAGGTATCCACCTGCTCTGGTGTGGGTCTCCTCCACAGGCTGGAGGTGGATCTCTGCATCTCTGTGGTTCTCCAAGGGCTGCAGGGGCACAGCTGCCTCACCATGGGCTGCACCATGGGCTGCAGATGAACCTCTGCTCTAGTGCCTGGAGCACCTCCTGTCCCGCCTTCTCCAGTGACCTTGGAGTCTGCAGGGCTGTTCCTCTCCCATATTCTCACCCCGCTCTTCTCTGGCCTCAATTACATCTGTGCAATAACTGGTTTTTTTGTTCTTCTTGAATATGTTGTCACAGAGGTATCTCCATAATTCCTAATGGGCTCAGCCTTGGGCAGCAGCACATCCACCTTGGAGCCAGCTGGCATTGGCTCTGCTGGACATGGAGGAAGCTTCTGGCAGCTTCTCACAGAAGCTGTGCCTGTAGCCCCCCAGCTACAAAAACCTGGCCATGCAAGCCAATACAATTACATAGGCACGTTCCACTAAATATTTTGGGAGCAGGGGAAGTGTGTTTGGGTTCTTTTTAAAAACTTACATGAAATGAAATTATACATTGTAATATATTGAAATTGAAAGCTTTCTGTTTTAAAATAAATCAATCAGACTATCCTCATGACTAGCTGTGATAAAAGTAGGACTTTTGACACTGAAATTCATCAGGGCCTGGGACACCTAATTTCTCTCTGCCTCTAAAAATAGCCTTAAATTAACTTGAATTCATGCATAGACTTCAGGGTTGATGAGATTGCACCTTTGTATATACCCAGAAGAAAACTAACTTTTATAAAGAGAGGGGACCTAAATCTCCTGCAACCTGGCAACTAGTTTGATGGCCATGCCACTACAGTTGATTCTGTTTGCAGAATGTACTCTGTATTGCTTCCCAGTAAGCCAATAAATAAAATGTTTCATGATCTGAAAGTCTCTTAGGTACCAGGGTGTAAAATTTTTTTCAGCTTTCACACAGTAAGAGAATCTAGATGGCAGCATACATCTGGAATAATAGTAAAATATATAAAAATGGTCATAAAGTCCAAGAGAGAAATGTGATGAGCATTTAAAATCCCGGTGGTCAGTCATCTATGAGACAAACCTTAAATAGGATAATTGTCAATAGCACAGTTATCTATGTTTTATGCCAACTCAATTAATTTTTTCCCCTCATCCCCTCAGTCTTTCTGTGGTATTGGCAGATATAATGCAAGTTCTGAATCTCATACAGGACTGAGACATATAATATACACGAGACCAAATACTGTTCTCTTGAAAGGGAAATAAGGACCCACATAGTCTCATAATATTCTGGCTAATCTAGATTAGTAGAGGTTTTGGATGGATGGGTCTCCTACATGAGTATTCAAGAATTTTCCTGGATGAAACTGCCATGGGTATATTTCATGTTTAAAATCAAAAAGTAATATTTTTTTGTTTGGCCTTAACTGAAAATCTGATAATCAGAATTTTTAAAATCTGACTCCTGAAAATCAACTTAGAATCTAAATATCAGGCTAATAAATATCATGACACATGACAGATAATTATTTTAGCTATGCAAAAATACACTTCAAGTTTTTTCTACCTGTTTTAACAGCTCTAAAGGAGACATAAATATGAAGAAGGAACTGAAGCTAGGATAGGTCCTCCAGTAGTTTTAATTAATGGATTTTAGTGGAGTTCAGTTATAGCTGTTTTGGTAAATTATGAAAGTATGCCCTAAAGAAGCATATCCTCTAAGACAATATAAATTTTCACTGAGCTACCATTTTAACAACCATGACCAATAATACAAAATTCAATCCAACTGTTGTATTTGGCAAGGAGAAGATTTCTAACATCAACTAGCTCTATGACATGCTCTATCCGCCTTTGCTCAGGACTATAAAAACTGCAACAGTATTGCGTCTATGCCATTTGTTCTCCTTTAATACATCTTTAAAAATCAATATACACTGCTGGATCACTCTTATTCTCTTTCTCTCTCTCTCTCTCTCTCTCTCTCTCTCTCTCTTTCTAAGGCAAAACTTTTCTCATTCTCTTTTAGAGGAACAGACCAACCACAAACATCAAATGATTTTAGACTTTCACACACTAGATAGAGGATGCAGAGGCATAAGAGGTGTGAAAAGCTTTTCTCTAACTGTTACAAAGCCTGAGGTGAGACTATTCTACCCATGGACTTTTACATCTCTCTTCCCATTGTATTTGGAAGCAATCTGGCAGATTCATACAGCCTACAGTTGTGCTGCATGCAGTTCTCATATATGACTGATACACCTTCAGAAGGTCCTTCCTTGGTTCTCACTATTTCATGCAGGGAATCCGCATCTTTCTCTCAAAGCAGATAACTATTGGAGCTTTGGGCTCTGACAAAGCACTCTGTAGCCATAAAATAGAGCCTGAATCTAGCCCCAAAAAATTACAAACCTCAAACAAGTCTATGCTAAGTGCTTGGGTAATTCTATGTTGCAGGCAACAGATAGCTATGAAATCAAATTTTAAGATAAGCGAAAGATGAATATTCATCAAAGGAACTGCTGATTGAACAGGTTCTTAAATCAGTCCAACTCTTTTAAATCATTGTATTAAATCCCATGGATTCAGAATGTAGAAAGTAATTTTAAAAGTTCTGTTAGAAAATAACTTTTTCTTCATGACTGGTTTAAAAGTTGCTGGCAAGACAATTTCAAAAAGCAGAATAGCACTTGTGGAATAACACAAGTGCAAGGTTGAAAGGATGATGAGCAAACAGCTATGTCAGTCATCATGTAGCCCTGCTTGAGTTTGACATTGCTAGGTAGAGTGCAAGTCATCAGTTCTTTGATTTAAATGCTTCAGGATTACAGCTAATCCTTCCAAATTCAGCTTGAGTCACTCAAACACTTAAGATTTTTGAGGGCCATAGTATGTTATGGGAAATATTTTCAAAAGTACCTAAATTCAGTGTTTGTAGTCTATTTTTAGTCTTCAATTGTTGTATGTATGTGTTTCTACACTAATGCAGAAAACAGAGATTAATGTGTATGCTTGCATATGCTTCATATCCTGTATAACTTGGTAGTCAATGCACAGCTCTATTTCAGCTGAGAAGAACTGCTGCAGGAAGGAAAATGTGTTGATGGAGATAAATGAAAGGGTCAAAGTTTCTAGTCCAGAAATCAGTGATAGAGGTAACGATATCTGAGACAGATATCAACAATCAAGTCCAAGTTGTGTGACATGAAATAGAATGAGAAAACAACATACAGAGAAGCAGAAGCAACTCAAGATGGAGACTGGATGCTAAGGAAATCACTGTCTGAAAAAGAGTTATAATTTGCCTATTATGCATCTATGTGCATGAGAGTTATTTTAAAATAAAAAAGAAAATATGCCCTGTTTATTTGAATTTTTAGAAGTGTTTGCTAAAGCACTTCTTTTTTATATTCACTTTAAAAAAAAAAAAAGTGAATGAAAAAGCTCACACTCCTCAGCAATTTACAAAAGTAAAAAAATAAAATATGCCTGAGTAGACCACTAGCTTTGCATTTTTGTGTTATATTCACTATCACTTGTAATGTGAAAAGTTCTGACTGTCTTACCTTTATAAATGTTTCAAATTAGTTCTGACCTGTATTTTCTCAGTAGTCTTTCAAGCAGAAGTACAGAGTTTCTGACTGAAAGAAAACAATTCAGGTATGTAAATTGCTCAAAATACTTATTTTTAACACTCTAGAAGATTTCAGGACATTTCAATAAACTTTTCTGGACTTACAGACGTAAAAAATTTTGTAAGTTTTAGCACTTCATTTTCTTTGCAATGCCTATTAATTCGATAAATAGCAGTTGGTTTTCTGTTAGTTATTCATGTTTATTGCTTTCCAGTGCAGGAAAAAAAACATAATAGAATATTCAGACAAAAATGCCTCTACTGAGAAAATACAAGTGTCTACAAGCTATTAGGATAGATCTTTACATTTCATCTAGACTCTTGCCATTCAAGGCAAGAGCACTGGCTACTCAGATAGTCTATTCCAGCCTTTTTTCATTTTCTTTGAAAGCCTTTGAAAAGTTTATTATCTTTCAGTTTAAGAGGGAGGTTGAAGAGGATTGAATTTGAAACTTTGAAATCTTTCATGAAATATCTTTCAGTCTTTCTTACCCTAAGAGTTTTCATGTTGATTTCTGCCTTCAAAACTGAAGTAGTTGGAGAGCTGTTGTGGAGGAGACGTATTGGGAATGGATAGAAGGGAACCCTTTCCATCTTATACCCCTGTTGTGGAGTCTCATAGCTCAAGGACCTTCTCTGAAAGAAAGCAGCAGGAACCTGGTAGAATAATTGTACCTTATTTGAAAAAAATCTCTAAAATATTTGGAAGAAATTAGATATTTCACTTCTTTTTCTATTATTTTATTTGAAGCCTAACTTTTTTCTCTTTTTTTCCTTCTTTTTATGCACAGTATAATGCATTCCACTCATTCCAATGCACTGACTTCTAGTACTTGTGATATATAAAATCACAACAAAAATCACCTTCAAGAAAGTTGTTTCTTAGAGAAAAGGGAGAACTTTTCCAACCTTAACTCTTCCATGGTTCTGTGTAAAGACCTCCAAGACCGTTGAGTCCAACCTTTGATTGCAAAGCACCTCACTAATTAACCATTGCAGTAAGTGCCATGTCATTTCTTACACACTTCCAGGGATTGTGATTCCACCACCTCCCTGGGCAGTATGCTCCAATGCTTAAGCACTCCTCCCATGAAGAAATTCTACCTAATGTCCAACCTGAACCTCTCCTGGTGCAGCTTGAGGCTATATCCTCTCATTCTGTCACTTGTTTTCTGACACCCAGCTGGCTACAACCTCTGTTGCGGGTAAAGTGCAAGCTCCAGACAAAGTTTATTAAAGAATAACCTCCTGTTGAGTCATGAGGTGCAGAAAAGGACCCCTTTGTTTTCTAAATTCCTCCCCAGAGAGATGAGCCTGGGGCTGGCTGGATCCAGTCCTAGCCTCAGACTTTGTCAACAGTTTAAGTTTTACAATTTTGTCCCTCAGGTTTTAATGATGGCAAATCAGATATATTTACAAAAAAATATTTATTATGATAAATGATTAGACAAAAATAACTTAATCAGAATTATTTACTACGCAATATTAAATCTAAAGCTACTATTATAGTATGAGACAGGATAGTGAATAAATCAAAGCAATATTAAAGCAATTATACTAAAGCTAGCAAAAAGAAACAATTATTAGAGATTGATGTAACTCACTCATAGCAACAATCACAGAAAAGTCTCTTTCTCTTAACTTTGGGGACTGTTCTTGGTGGGCATCCCCACAACCCAGGGGAGGAATTTCCACACACCTCAAGGAGAAATATGTTAGAAAAATCTACCCTGTGGAGAGTGGACTTTCACAGTGTAAAGGGGTTGACAGCCAGTCATATGCCTCCAGGTCAGTTTCAGCACCCTTAGCTGCAAAATCTTTGCCTCATCCTGTAGATGTTGATTTGAGATTGATGTGCCAGAAGGGTTTTAGTTAATTCAACACAAAAAAACCAGTCCACTATACCTTTCTCAGCCTACAAAATGGTCTTGTAAATAAGGCATTGTTCGTGATGCTTGACCACATTCTGAGTAGAGCATTCTCCTACAGCCCCCTTTCAGGCAGTTGTAGAAAGTGATAAGGTGTCCCCTGAGGTTTCTCCTCTCCCCCTCAACTGCTGCCCTTGGATCTACCCAACAATGTACAAATAAAAGTAAACTTCTTTTATTCCTTGCTTTTTAGTCCTATAGGAACTGAAAATTAGCAGTTGCAATGAGAGTAATCCTAACCTACTAGATCATGCTCACAAATGCTTTGGCTTTGCTGCCAAATCTACCATCAAGTCAACTTATTGATGAGGAGTGTGCTGACTTGAGGGGGAATAAAAATTAGAAGTGGACAGTGGCAAAATGTTCTCGAGAATACACAACACAATTTTCAAATGAAATAGCTTGCCTTTTCCCATTTTTTGCTTCTTATTCCTTATCCGAAAGATAAATGACCTTGCTGTCAGAGTAATGCAAAAAGAAAAATGAAATCAGTGGCATGCAGTACGTCTCTGTGTGCCCTGGTTCCTAATATACTCAGACATAAAACTAGCAAACTTCTGAAAAATGACAAAGTTGGGCTTTTTGTCTTCACTAACATTTTTAAATACAGCCTCACTTGAGAATAACAGCAGCTAGAGGAGAATAACTCATAAAATAAACACCTCTGATTTTTATCATGTACTCTGCAAGCAATTCAGTACCCGTATTATTGGAAAGTGTGATAAATTTTTTACTAGCTATAATCAGGCTAAGTAAACAAAATACTCTGCGGCCAAATTCAGCTGTTAAGTGTGGAGGGTATTTTGTTTGGGGGATAAGGCTTTTTAGAGGCCTTGTCATAAGCAGGACAACTCTGAAGAAAATATATTCTTCCTCTGACAGATCCATTTAAAAAACCTGAATCCTAGAAACCTTAATAGTTTTGTATCTTCTATATTGTGTTTATACTCAGCACCGTCATTGAGCACTCTCAATTTAAATAAAAAATCCACTACCTTGTATTGCAAGATTAGGCAGTAAGTCAAGCTTTCAATTAGAACTGGCTGTTAATTAAAAAGTGAATAGCTGTGTTTCTGTAGTACACAGGCTACAAGGCCCACTGTCCTCACAATTCTCCATTCAGGTTTTTTAAATATTCTCATTGTAGAGAATAAGCATTGATTGCTCTTTCATTTCTACAAAGCATAGCTGATTGTGGGTGCTTTTGGGCACAAAGGAGAATTTCAGTTTTTATGTTCCAAAGGTAAGCAAATATTTATTTAGATATATTTAAAAGTAGTAAGCAAGTAAATAAAAACCTCCACATTCTTCAAAAAATAGACAGTTACTTGTGCAGGTAAGTTGAATGCTCAATTCTTAGTCTCAGACAAACTAAATTATTCAATAGGGCTTCAAATAATCATGTGAGCCTTACCTTTCAGAATATCTTGCTTATGAGGTGTCCATATACTGCAGTATTACTTTATCAGATATAAGAGATAAGTAGCTGAAATAAGCACAACCAGGGGAGTGTTTCTAAAGTTTTGGAAAAGTTTTGTATCCCTAGAATCTTATAAAATATTTTGCATGGAGTTTAATTCAATCTGCAGTGAGCTGTTTCTTCATGCTTAAAACTGTTCCTGCCTTCCCACTCCTTGAGTATTTACAGAGGCTTATGCACTGCTTTTAAAGGAAACCTGACAATGACTTTCCAGATCACCTGTCAAACCACCTGAAAACTCTCCTCATTTTATTTCTTCCCTCTGGAAAAGCCTCAGAGAACAAATGGGTCTTGCAGCATGCCTGAGAAATCAGCAAGATTCAGGCTCCGCTGAACCGAGGCGGGGAACAAATCCTGTGGTTAAGGACCCATCACTGATTATGCCCTGGCTCCAGCCCCTTGTGATTAAGGCAGGAATATGCTACCTTGAGCATGTTAGATGATCTCAACTGTCATGGTGTCATTTTTAAACACCCCAATGCACACTTCCCGGCGCAGCTTGACAGGGACAGGTGTTACAGCTAAAACTATTTGCATGCAGAAGGCTGTGCGTGTGGCATTGAGGCATTTGCAGCCTAATCCTCACGGAATGGAAAGGACAAACAATAAGCCAGTTGTTTTAATGTAGGAACAATCAAACTTTTGTGGATCAAATTATTTCTCATCCATATGTTGGCAAGTCTGTAATTTTTGCTACAATCTGCAAATCTGTACTCGTATTATTGTACATTTATAGGTGTTTGTATAGCAGCATCAGAGCATTAGAGGAACACAGTTACTTAGAGAAGCTGAGTTGAACCATGCTAAAAACAGGTATCACTAAAAGCTGCCTGAAGCTGAACAGGCCCACCTTGCAAATCTGCACCTTTGTCAGACTGGGAACAACAGTGATTAAAAGACTCCATCCTGTACTATGCAGTGCTCTGTGAAGACCAGGTCACTTCAACACTGCAAGAAAGGGTCTGATATTCCTTATACATATATAATCATTCAAATAATAATGCTTCTATTAAAAAAGTAGAGCCTTTATCATTAACAGTGGGCCAACTGCTTAGTGTGAAATTCCCATTTATTTCCAGAAAACTTCTGTCTAGTTAAAATTTTATAACACCTCAGAACATTACTCCTTAAGCAATTTAAATGAAATATACTTTGTATTTGTTTATGTTTGAGAACACTTCCTTTGCCTGCAGTTTTTCATACTCATAATAGCCCACATGTCCATGAATATAATTAAGGAACAAATTTTTATATGTTGTCAAATTTCCAAAACAAGGTTGTTAGGTACAATACTAACCATACATTGAACAAGTAGCTCAATGGTTTCACTTGTCATTTCCACTGTGGCACTCTGATCATCTGCAATTTTCCTCTAGTAATATTGCTACTCACAATAGGATATTTAGTATACTTTAAAAATTAAAATTATTAGACTGTATTTCTGAGGAATCAGGTCAAGTTGTTCAGGCTCAGGAGTCAAATTTCTGAGTTCAAGTCATTATAGGGATAAAAATTGAAGTTCAGAATCATATATCAGATTTTCCCAAATTTATGGTCTTATGGAGAGTAGGCATAGTCCAGTCCTGCCTATATTAGTCCAATTTTGAAATAAATTATGTTAATTATCAATGTTGTTAAGCAGATTTTTTTACTCAGTTGATTATATTCTAAAATGTACCTGTACTGAGACTGTGGAATCAGGTTACAGTGAAGGTAAAGCTTAGATGTGTGTCCTAATTAACTAGACTCATTGAAATGATGACTTCAGATAATTTTAAAATGAAATAAAAAGCAAGCATATATGCTTATAAGTGAATAAAACCCCAGGAACCTCATATACCCATAAACAATGGTTTTAATATAATCAGGAGAATATGAGAATGTTTAATATTAGTTAAAATTAGCAATATTTTCTAATGATTGTCATCATGTTTTAGATTAACTCCTTTATTCTAGTAATACTTCCATAATTATTTGTGATTGTACCTTACAACAGATATCTATATTTTTCCCTAAGAAAATTAGAAGATATAAAGATATGACTAAGAATAATAAAATACAGTACAGAGAAAAACTGCTAAATTATAATCCTTATTATGATAATGATTAATATTTTTCACTTATTATAAGTTAAATCTATCACAACAAGTGTTATAAACCTTCCTATAATTAGGATGAACCAAAATTTGTTAAAAACATGTTTCTTGTTAATTATTCTTGATAATCAAAATGATACTCCAGAATGTGAATCTTATGTTGTTTTACTATTGCTACGGATGCAATTTACATAAGAATAAATCATCAAGTAATGTTTCATTCTGGTCAGTGTGAGAGAAACTCAGTCTAATTCTAGTACTTTTAGCCTCTTTTCAATCTCTATAAATGAAATTTTCCTTGATGATCCTTTATTTATGATATTAGTTCTCAGTCCCATTTGTCTAACAGATAACACAACAGCACCCCTAAAAAACACTTCTCCATTTCCTCTCCAGAGGAAAGGGAAAAGACTGTGAAGCAAATCCTTATGTATTTGGAAAGAATAGCTAGGAAGAGATAAAAAAGAAAGGGAAGGTTTTAGTTGTATGATGTCAATTGGATGACGATTTGTAACTTGTAGCTTTCAGCTGCCGCTGTTGGTTCTGGAAATTTTACTTGCTCCCTGTTGAATTGTTCATCTGGCATTGAATACAACCAGATTCAGACAGGTGTAAAAACCAGGCTACATGACCCTATGCTCCAAATACCCTCAATTTCAGAATTAAGAACCATGTGGCTCAGATGAAAACCAATATGTTGTTTGTGTCAGAAATATTAACTGTGAAGTTAGATTTCACTAGAGATATACTCATAAAGTAACTGAAGTTTCATGGCAAATAGGTGGGTGTGGAACATGTTTCTGGTTTTACATATTGGAGTACATACCCATAATAAAATACATGTTGTTTCCTGAGGAAAGACAATACTCAATGAAAAAAAAAAAAAAAGGTGAAGTAAATAACACTCTCTGGGAAATATTAAGGGATGATGAAGAACTCCGTGAAATAAAAATGTAGCAGAAAAGAGTAAATCACAGAGAAATATTATGAAGGATATCAAAGGGCAAAGCTAAATATGTTTCCACAGAATGTGAAGGATTCTTGGAAACAAATTTGAAAAATTGGAAGATAGAATCAAATACAAGAAACGTAATAATGCTTGTCTTTTTGAAAGCTGTTTCAAAGTGTGCTCTACTTAACCACTGAACGATAAGATCATTTGTAAATTATTAATTCCAAACATAGATTAGATACATTCTGGAGAAAAATTTACTGTAGTAAGTGTTTTTTTTATCAAATCTTCCAAGATTTCAGAAAAAATAAATAGAGAAGGTAAATATGACAGGAAAGTTTTACTGAACACAATGTCTTAAATAGGACTGCAGTTATCAGGTATTTTTCTAGAGAGTAATTTCAACAGGACACCTTAGTATATCAGGATCGATTCTTTTTTCTTTGACTTTTCTCTAGTTGTAAATCCATTATGAGAAGCGTGGCCTGAGAAACACCATCTAGCCAGGTTACTGATCCTCAAGAAAAATGACCAGCTCTGGAAATAGTTGAACTAGCTTTATGTCATATGGGAACCTGAAGGCTTTAACAGGATGGCACTGTATACATTTTACTATTGTTGTGTAATTTTTCAGGTTGTTTAACCTTAAAGTGTTTTGCTAACAGTTGTTTTGTTTTTATAAAATATCCATTAACAATACTACATAAGATGATTTTAACCTATTTTGATGAGTTTTAAATTTATTTCCAGAATTCTGTATTCTGTACATAATGTAACTGGGTTTTAAAATTCTTGCGACTAGTTCCATTCTGATTTTAGAAAAAAAATAATTACGTTTATGTCATATTGTGAACAATGATATATGATGCTTTTTTCTGAAGTACACTCAGATACTTAGTTCCTGGATCCACTGAATCTTTGATCTGGATCTTTGATCTCTGAATCTTGCATCTTTGTTTATCTGTTGTCTTACCTGCTGGCATCAGTACTTAGAAACATTTTGTACTTCCTGAAAAATGCTGTTGGACAAAGAGTGTGTCAATAGCTTTTTCAAAAGTGAATGCAATTAGTAGATTTAATTTGTACATGCCGCTCCTGAAGTAGCCAGCTACTCCTGTCAAAACAGCTTGACAAGAGCAGAAGTTTTACATAGATATGTTGAATACAGTGTCTGAAAACATCATCAAAAGGACAGAAATAGCCTATACCTGACTGGCAGTAATTGTGTCATCAAAGAAGAAGACTCGATAAACAAAGTGGGGATCAGAAATTTCACTCTGATAACAGAACAAGAGGGAAGTGAATTGCAGTAATCACAAAGTTCATTGGGGTTTTGCACCAAAATTGTCACAGCTGAAATGTAATTGCTGAAATATGCCAACTACATCACCTAATTAGGTAAATTGAAAATTACTCTGGTCAATCTTGGAAAGAAATATTACAGCTTTTAGCATTAACCTCAGGAAAGTATTTGGGTTGCATGACATAGCTCAATAGTTATAAGTATTCCTTTGTTTGGGTTGTCACTGATGCTGGCTAGGTCCAGGGGGTCAGTCAGACCTCCTGCTGCCGCAGATGTTCCCAGATAGCAAAGGTCCCGGGAGGGATTGCTTGTCCTGGAGATCTCCAGCAGGGTCCCTTCCTAGCAAGCTCAGCCTGAGTGAATCAGGCGGTTCAGCTCTTTCGGTGATTCCTAGCTTTCTTAAGATTTCAGCTCTTAGTCTGCTAGGAATTTGCCTTGGCTGACTCAGGGAAGAAGAGACGAGAAGCGCCGTATGGAGGTTCCACAGAATGGTTTAATGACGGTTCCGCGAAGGGGTGTCCAGTGACGGTGTCTTCTGCTGAACTGGGCAGGAGCAGGGGTTTTTATAGGGTTAGTGAGGATTGGGAATCTATCCAGCGATTTTAGGGTCGGGGTGAGATAACCTATAGTCTTAGGACATCTGGAATGTAGCCAATGGCATTACAAAGAGACAAGAGAGGTTCTTGAGGAAGGAAGCAGAGCCTAGTCCATGACTAGGCATTTCCTATCTCCAAGGAGGCCTAGCAGTGGGCTCTGCAACTGCAACAGTCACTATACGTTAGGAAATCTAGAATTAGGCATTTTTCTTCCTTCATGAAAAGTGTAGCACTATACACCAGTGGAATAAATTAAAAATGTGCAAAGTAGTTCAGGCACATTTCCCATTTTCTGCATATGTAAATCAAGAGCAGCGAACAATGATCCCACAATGTCAAGCCAGCTATGATAAAGAGGAAAACGTGGTCTTAATATGTCCAGTGGAATTTACAAAAGTTGTTTCACTTACAGTGAGAGCTGATACATGTTCCTCACACCCGCTTTGTGGATGCACTTTTACTCCTTGAATATACACTTGGTTTTCTTGGTAGCCTTTCTGTAAAAGGAGCTGAAGTAGGGATCTTTTTGGCTCCTGCAGTATGTGTTCTTAATTTACTGTGGTTTAGTATTTCTCTATTTTGTCGTGCAGGTTTTTATATTGTGTAATTTTGCCCTGGCAGAGGTCTGCAGAGGCTGCTTCCTCAGGGCACTGGAGTTCATAGAATCATAAAATAGTTTGGGTTGGAAGAGAGCTTAAAAATCATCTATTTCCAACCCCACTGCAATGGACAGGGATACCTTCCACTGAAACATTTTTTCATAGCCCCATCCAGCCTGGCCTTGAACGCTTCCAGGTATGGGACTGATACAACAGAAAATGGAGTTCTTTCTCCTTGTTGGAAGATGAAAGGTGTAATGATAACTATGTTTAAAAAGCAGTTTAAAACCTGTGAGACTTTTTGGAGACCTGAGTAATATACATGAAAACCTTATAGTTTGTAGCTTTTCTCCCAAGTATCAACACATACATGGAACAACCATATCAGTTCTTGAAGTAAATATGTGTTTAAACTCATGTCATGTGAACTCAAATAAATGGCCTTTGTATCTGACATAAAAAATTTAGGGGAAATTAAAAGACATCAAACAACCCCCACCCCCCACCCCTCCCAATAAACAAACAAACAAAAAACCAAAAAGAAGTAGACGAGTAGAAGAGAGAGAGACTGGATTTCTTTAGTATTTCATTAGCTGAAATTTCAAGGACATTTAAAGAAGATGAAAATTAATTAGCTAAATTAAAATTTGGCCCTTTCTTGCAGTTAAAGGAGTTAATATCATGGCAATTCTTTTAAATTTTCATGCAACTATTAATCACGATTAGCTGGGATGTATGTAAATATTAAAGTGTGTGTGCACTTCTGTGTGCACACACTGCGTATGTTCTGTAACACCACGCTAGACCTGGAAAAAAAAATATGTTTTGCAACTTGAAAAGGCAAGATACTGGAAGTAGTTAAAATTGAATTTAAAATGAACTTTTTTTTTTTTAAAAAAAGCTACCCGAGAACATCATGTCTTCTTAATATCCATTCTACTGCTGTTAAGTGTGGCTTTCTTATACAGATCTGAACACAGGCTCCTACAGTACCCATAAGGAGCTGCAATGCTAGATGATGAGGCACCCTGGGGTTATACCAATGGATCCAGCCAAGTGCCTGCACTGACCTACCAATGATAATAAGCAGAATAGTAGAATCAGACAGCTGCTTTGTCTTAATAATATATTTGGAACAAAGCTAAGTTTTAAAACTCATCACTTTCATTTATTATAAGGAAAATATGTTTGACTAACAGTGGGGGGAAAATATTGTACACTACTGATACTAAATTATATATTTGTTTAAAAATATGTTCCTTATAAAAATATATTCCTTATATTTCTACACATTTTCCTTCTTCTAAAATGACATTTTTCTTCATGTTTCTTTTTAAAATTAGCTGGCCTAGAGCCGGCATAATTTATTTTTCTGGTTCTAGGGTGTTTTTTAATAAAAATAGAATTGTACTCCACATAGAGAGATGATGAAATTGCTCCAATTCACAATTCAGCTGTTTTGCTTCACATGCGTTTCTAGTACCCAACAGTTAAGAAATTGTTGTTGACATCGGCCCATACTTTAGGTTCTGTATGGGGAACACTGAAGTCTCTGAAAATAAACTGCATCTGGTCTTTTGATAAACCCTTAGGAACTTGTATGTTTCTTTCACTAAGGACATCTTAGAGAAAGAGGATCAAACAAAGAAGACAGTGAAAATTGGAACAAAATAAATGCTCACTTAAGAATAGTGGAGTGTTCCCCCTTGAGGTGCAGCAGATGCAGTCATTCATATTCACTAATCTGTGTGTTGACGTAGAGTTGCTGATTGCCCAATGGAAATGAGAAAATAATTAGTCATCTAAAGATGTTATATTTATTTACAAAACCAGTAAAGTATGTTCACAGTAATAATTTATATACGATACTAATTAACAGATAATTATGTACTGAGATAAAAATAAGGCTATATTTATTGTTTGCAAATTTTAGGAAAAATCCCCCAGCCAAACATTTTCATAGATTTCTTTTCATGGATTTTTTTTTAATTCCCCCAAATTAGCTCCTGCTTTCTTACTAAGATAATGGTAGCTGTCACAACCTGAGAATGTTTAGGAACAGTGGATAAAATGGTTTGCTAAAGAAAAATAGCATCTTTCTCTTAGTCTCAAATTAACTAGAATTTAATTTCTCTTGTGCTTAAATTTATTCTAGCATGGAGTAGACTAAGCATGACTCATGCATCTCTGTATTGAAAAAATAGTCATTGGAATAAATAGGTGACATTCATAATAATTGGGCTAACTTATCAAAAGAAATAGAAGAAATGCCCCATGTGACTACTGCTAGAACAGTTTCAGGTAAAACACAGAATGATAGAAGTGGCAAGATATTAAACAGATGTATTGTCTTCCAGGTGCAAGGTTTATAGAGGAAAAAATTATTTCCAATTTCATTTCAGTTGTAATTCAACTATTCCCAATGAAAGATAAATTTTCACTAAATGGCACCATGGCATTTTCATGTCTTTGATTTGGCTTAACACCGTGTGAATTAAGTGCCTGCAATATTCAATTCTTTTCAGTACAGGGACATGCATATTGAGTTCAGAAAACTTAAAATTTAAATTAGGTATAAGTCACAGAAACATTCATTTGCTTTCAAAGGAAAAATCTCTAAACTCAAATATTAAACAAAAAATCACCTGTTCCTGCTCCCTTTTAGATAACTTAGTATTTAATTCTTTCTTAGTCTGTCTTATTAGAGAACTCATTTTTTTGCCTTCGATTCACACATCAGATTGGAGAAGTCAGCATGTGTCATCCTGAGCTCATTTTTTATTCAATATTACAATTTCTTTTGTGATTTCATCCTATTATGAACTGTGTATCACTGTAACAAACCAAGATGCTACATTTCTTTTCTGATATATTAATCTGTTGCAGAATTCATAACTAGTAATTACTCTATTGCATTTCTTTTCTTTCCCAGAAATTCTATCAGATACTCAAAATGTGTCTCCCTATTTCAAGAAAAAGGACTTTAGAGGATTATGATATATTTTGAACAGCAAATTGTGAGTTTTGGTTATGAATAAAAAAATCCCCAGTGACAGCAGCTCAGAAAACTTTTTTTGTTTCCCTCAGCCAATTAAGGTTCTAAGCAAACTTCATTTAGACCATATTTTCCATTGCTTTATTGCTTTTTTGCTTTAGGCCATAAACAATGCCCTATCTGTTCCGATGGCACCGACCTCTCTCTCCTGCACCGTAGGTCAGGATTGCCGTGGCCCCAGTGGCTGGCTGGCCAGAAGTAGCCTGGTCAAAGTGGAGCAGGATCAAGCCCTGGACGTGCGGGGATGGGCAAGTATGGCATTGCTAGCGGAAGTTCCAGCCCGTGGCAGTGCATGTGTTTCATGAATGAGTGGTTTTAGTTGCTTAAAGGACCATTGCCAACTGCATCTGTCACAACATGTCACCCTGCTCTGAGCCACTTTGCCTGGTGATGGCAAAGAGGGGATTTTGCCAGATGCATAGACCTCAACCCAGCCTTCTGCTAAATGTCTGTGGGCAAGGACCAGGTTTTTCCTTGTAATATTTGCTTTTCAACCTGCAAGGCAGGAACAGAAACACAGTTTCTGAATTTATCCTTTACTAAAAGTTCAATTTACCAGTGACACTTAATCTGCCTTAGTCCCTCATTTTGCTGAGATGTGAAGCTGCAAAATGAACCTTTACAACAGAAAGCTCACATGATACAAACAGCATCTGTGCATCTGCGAGTTGAGAAATATGTGAAATCACATTTGTATTTTACGGTACTTTCTTTTCTGTTCAAGTTCAAGATTTTTATGAATTCTCCTTGTAAATCTTTCTCTGTTTTAGTGTTAATCCCACAGCTGGGACACAATTAACTGTGGTCCTATTTTATGCCACAGTTAGTGGTGAACAAATAATGTTTTAATTGTTGAACAGCAACAAAACTCTTTTAATGCTTTTGCTCACACTTCTTTCAAACATGATTTCAGTCTGACCCAATGCACAATATTTTCATTTCATTTCATCTGTTAGCAGTGAAGGGGAAATTATGAAAATGAGGATGTGAACTTCATGTTTTTCATTAAGCTAGAGATTGTAGCAGTGGTCCTGTGCTTCCACAGAACTTAAAATCTCAGAGCACCAACCAACGGTTGCATTATATTATTAATTTCCTTGTCTTTGTCCGAGGAGGTTTATATTCACACTGTCTACACCCAGGAATATGTAAAATTCACTATAATGAAATGTGGACAGATTTTAGATGCTCCAGTTGCTTCTTTTCCAAGTGGGGTTTGTAGGTTTTTTGGTGGTCTTTTTGTTGTTGTTGTTGTTTATTTGTTTATCTGTTTGTTTTTAATACAGTGACATGTTTGCAGATATATATATATATATATATTTAATATACATGTAATGCCTAGGTTTTCAACCAAGAAGGTAAAAAATAATTAGAATTATTTTTCTGTAGCAACACTTCCATCAGGAAGAAATATGCAAAATCTATAAGTTTCCCAATCCTTTGCTTATGCTCAAATTTACTAAAAATGTTATATTTCAGATCCCATAAAAAGAAGGTTTTCTTCCTTGTTCAGTTTGAGCAAAATTTGCAGGTTTTGGCTTATATTTTGACACTAGACATAAGAATCAATTTCTACAAAAATATGTAGGAGTATTCCAACTTATTTCATTTAGTGCACTGGGAGGCTAGGAAGAAGTAATTCTTTCTTTTTCTCAATTAAGACATGAGTTCTTTATTTCTTAAGGTTTTAAACCGTAAATTTATATTTCACATATATAAATTGTGCTTTCAGACTATCTATTAATTTTGAATGTGTTTATATGTTATTGCATAACCAGAAATTCAATACTTTTCAGAATCTCAATTATTTTTTCATCTTTGCACTAATAATAGATAAAAAGATCTGAGACAGTGTTTTTTGTTATGAAGGGCAGAGTACTTAGCAATTATTGAATAGCAGTTGCTCTGAAATGTTCTGAACTTCATCTTATTAAAAAAAGGAATTCCCTTGGAAGTCGTAATATGATTAATTCCATAATATTTTAAAATAAACCCCCAGTTCTGTGATTGTCTCTTGCTCACAGTAACAAATCAAATTGTAACTTGCTATGCTGTGAGATTTATCTGACTCCTTAGGTAAAACTTGTTCCCTTGTTCCTCCTCCAGTTTTTCAAAGCCAAGCATGATGTAACAACATTTAAGTCTTAGTTGTTGGATCCATATGCTAGTTAAAAATTTCATTGTGCATTTCAGCACTATCATCCCTCAGCTGCTTAATGGACTTGATGTGGTCTGGTAGCAGGTTCTGGTAGTTGACTTCTCTAAGAGGATGCTGCAACCAGCCCTGAAGGCAAGGCTGACTGGGCTTCTTGTTGCTAAGTCCTTTGGGGTGGATTACAGTGAAATGACACAGAATAATTAGCGTTTATAAATAAATAAAAAATTTAAAATAAAAATAACTCACAAAAATATAAATGTAACTATAAATATGTATGTTTTAGAACTACTTGGTTGCACTAGAAAGTAGGTCCATTTGGTTATCTACAGTAATATGACAATATAAAAGTATAAACGTGATGAAAACCACTTAAGGAAATAGGCAAGGGAAAGAAAAAAAGAGAAATAGGGGACAAGAGGAGATAGTGGAAAGTTATCAGCACCTGTGGATCTGATGATGATATTTGATTGTTGCAACTTAGATGCCTGTTGGTCAAAGGGATGGTCACAAGTCTTGATCCATCGAGTGTGGGGGAAGCCTGCAAAACAAGGAGCTCAAGAGGTTAATATAGGTTCACGCTCAGGTGGGAATGCCCTGCTACCTGACCGGGGAGGGGAGGAGTTTTAATGCTGTGGATCACACCCAGTCCTCTGGTATAAGGCCCCAGAAATGAGTCTGGGGGTGCTTCAGTGGTTGTTGGTGGTTGCATGTGCCATCTGTCCCATAACTTGGAGTGATATGTGTACAAGCAGCTTCCACACAGTTTGTTGTTGTGGGAATTTTTGCCAGACGCATTGACCAGGATGTGCTAAGCAGGTCTCACCTCTGACAGGCCTGGAATTAGCAACTTCTTGTCACAATTCCTCCCTTCTGAGCTTATCTCAAATTCCTGCTGTGGTAGCTTCTCTTATGGCAGCTTTCTTTTGTGGCCTTGACAGTATCTGAAACAGGCAACTGTGCTCCTTAAGTCCTTGCAGAGAGAAAATTTACTTATTTCCAAAAGGACGTGTTGTCTTTCAAAGTTCCTATTTAATGTATAGGTTGCATTTCTGCAGTCCTGTGTCTTTTTTTAACCACATCTACAGTTACATTAATTGCAAGAATTAGAGGTGGATTTAATACTGAGGAGTACAACACTTTTCCATGAAATTGTAGTGTAGCCCAGATTTATGGTGTTGACGCTGTCAAAAATCAATAACATGATAAAGAAATGTAGCAGTTTTCACAAAGGGCAGTTCCGAGCAAGGTACCCTAATGATATTTATAGGTTCTCTGACATGTAGGATATAGCTAATTATTGCAGAGAACATATTACAAGTGAGGGGACAGAAATCATCAAAATTAATGCATTTGGTCTTGTCACTGAATATAAACCTCAAAGAGGTGCAAAAATCTGCCATGTTACTGAGAGGTTATGCAATGAAAGGGCAGATGGAACCCGAAGACATTTAATGCAAAGTAATGCCCACAAAAGAAAACATTTCAGTCCTACATGGAAACACAGTGATGAGTTCCAAATTAGTTATCACCTCTCAGGAAAAAGATATTGAAATCTTTGTGAATAAAGATGAAAATACACTTATCTTGGTCATAGAGTCAGCTCAGGCCCCTGAAAATAAAGGATGAAATAGAAGTAGGAAATATACAGAAAAGGATACAGAATGGTCTGTGTAGCAACAAAGCTGATATATTAAAAACAATACGTTTGGAAAAGAGCAGAACATATTTAGATTATGACTTCTCTGTATTTTGAAATTTCAAGATGTTGACAATACTTACTGAAATAACAAGTCTTTTTAGAGTAAACTACAATTTAAAAACCCACACAATTTTCATGCTCATTCTGTGGCACATTTTTTCCGAAAGGCTTTATGAAGAAACCTACTCAAGCACAGCTGTTGAACATTGTATTCTGCATGGAACAGCCAGTACACGACCTTCTAATTGGCAAAATCTTTAAGGACAGTACAAGGGAGAATCACTGTGTCCTTGCTTTGCTCATCAGCTCTATCCCTCTGTGTTTGACTACTGCAGATTCTCCATCTAGATGGATATCTGAATCCCACCCAGTTTGGCAGGTCCTGTGCATAGAGCTTATCCTAAAAAGAATTAAAAAAAAAAAATAAAGGAGATCATCCCCTATATCTAGCATTTACAAACCTACAAGCGATTTAACATTTATTTTAGAACTAGCATTTATTTATATACAAATGAAAAAATTTTGCACCGATTTGTTAGGGTACGATTTGAAAGCATAGCAGTACTAAATATTCAAATGTACATAACTGAGTAGAGCATTTTGCATCTTGCAATTTTGATCTTTCTAAACTTAAAGAAGGTCCCAGTAAGCAGCAGGTTGTATTCTACTTTAAATTCAGAGAAGTTTCAAAAAGAGGGAAGATTGCCTGGAACTCTGTAAGCTTTAATGCTCAGATTCAGACCATTTTGACTCAAGGGCTTTTGAAAGCTGCTGAAGGCCATAGATGAATTGCAAAACAACTAAATCAGAAAATTGATGTACAATTATGCATCTGCATTTATTGGATTTGGACTCGGCAGGGAACAAGTCCAGCTGAAGAGGCTGTAACAATCAGATGGCACATGAAATTTGGTTAGCTCTGCTTGGCAGAAAGAGTGAAGAATTACCTGTATATCCAGATTGAAATGTCTTGGATTAATGCTGTTTCCAAAATTCCTCCTTGCCTATATAGTACAGGAAAGTTTTAGAAATTGTGTTAATGATCTACATTAATGTTACACTGTCTGGATATTATTCACTTCTAAGTCCTTGAAAAAAAATTTAATCATTATTATGCATATGCTTTTTTGGATTAAATAGTTTGTACTAAGAATTGTGTACTAGTAAATTATTGAGGGTTTTTTTTTGCTTGTTTGTTTGTTGTTGTTGGGGTTTGGGGTTTTTTTCCATTCTAAATTCATGGCTTTCTCTTTACTGGTGAAAGGTATTTCTGCTCTGCTGCTTCCTTGGGAGAATTCATCATGCAGAATAAATTATGTGGGTCCCTCAAATTAGATTGGGTTTATGCCCTACACTGCCAGCTAATTCATGAATTAGGCTGCTTAAAATGGACCTCATCAAATAAAATACCTTCAGGACAAAATAGGGCTGTAATCTCTAAGTATGCAAACCAAAATGCACCTAGTGCATTCATCCAATAAACAGGCAGCTAATCTGCAGCTAAGATTAGGAAGTTTATAAAATCTATTTCAAAAAGTTTTAATTAAAATGGGTTCAATGAGCTGTGTCTTGAAATGATACTTCTATTTTCTTTTTTACAACATCATGGGATTGTAGCTTGCATAAAAGCAGGGAATATGCTGAGCAGACTTCAGAGCGTACAGGACACTGACAGATGGACACACATTAAGTTTGAAGCACAAAACAGAGTGGAATATGGATGTGTTGCACTGATGAATTCCTAAGGAAATTATGCACCAGCTTGGTAGAGTTGTACACACTAAGGACGTACTTATTCAAAATGTTGGTTTCTTTAAATAAAAGCATGAGGATGTTAGGGCTCAAGTGAATATAAGAACTATTTTTTGCTGACTGCAGATAATTCCAGATCCATTACTGACTCTATTTTGGAGTTTATGGGATTCCTATCTCCTTCCAGAGTTTGATTTGGAACAGCGAAATCAAAATATTAGTAAACAATTGCTGCACAAGAATGTAATAAGAGCTGCCTGGCAACTGCTTATTTCAGAGCTTTGAAGATACTGGGTCAAATTTTCTCTTTTCTTTCACTGTTTTTGTTGTAACTCTTAGGCAGTGAATTGTTATTATTAGAATTTAATCACTGAGGACAAAATTTTTAAGTTTTTTCCTCTTTTCTGTCCCAAAACAGAAAAGCTGTAGAGATGAAATTAAATCGTATTGTTTACATGGCATCCTAGAGTAGCTGAGCAAGTAGAACAAGGTAGGATAGATGAAATTCACTGAACTACAACTAGAGTTTGTAAGGATGGACCCACTGTATATATTTATTAACAGTCTAGTTCCTCATCTAAGAGATAATGGAATCTGAAATTCTTCACCAAAATTAAGACGATTTTTTTACAATTTTAGAGAAATTATAATATAACCATGATGATCCATCCAGATATATATTTAATAATTTTTTAAAATTAATAATTCTTTGGGTGTTTTTCATACTGGAAAATGCTGTAGCATAGCTATAAATCTGCTTGGAGTATACCTGCCACAGCAAATGCCCTTTATGCAAAATTTTTAATGCCAGAATGTGCTGATGCCCTTTTTCTCCTCCATTGCTAAATAGCCTTTAAAATGTGCCTTTGGTAATAAAAGATTTTGGGTTTTTTCCTGACAACCTCAGATCTTATTTTGAAATCAGCAAAACAGCTCATGTCTCCTGCCCTGCTGGTTTCATACTGTAGTCCAACTTCCTTTCAACCCTACTGTCCCTAAAGGCCTAGGAAATATCAAAAAAATCCTACAGGGAAGGGAATGAAATATGTTCAAAGGAAGAGATCTCAAACTTGTAGATAGCAAACTATAAATCCCTTGATGTTTCCTCTCTCTTTTGTTTTACAGATGCTTGGGGACCTACACCTCTTTACATTAAAAAAATAGGGAAAAAGAAAAAAGAAATGGAGATCTAATTCTTTATAAAGGAAAATCTTCCTTTCTACATGAAAGTTTATTTTCTTTTAAAATATTTTGATATATTACCTTTAGAAACAATTCAATGTTAATCCAGAGAAGTCAATAAATGACAATCATCTTGCTTATATTTTTACTGGAACTAAATCAGCTTGGGCAAGTGCTACTAAAACAGTTCAAGCAAGGTTGCATGTAATTTTTCCCTTTCTATCTGGAAAGTGGTAAAGATGAAGTTTTTTCCTTCTTCAGAAATTTTCTAAACTTATAGCTCAAAAATTAAGATGGTAATGCAGATCAGATCCAATTTCATCAGAAGACCACAATCCATGAGGTTCCCAGGCAGGATTGCCCATAATAACTGTGACTCAATAGAATTGTTGATATGTCAATCACACTCTAGCCTGTATCATTCTGTGTGTTTTTCTTTCTGACCAACAAGTGGTGAAGAGAGATTAATTTATAAGCCTTAGCCTCTCTCCCCAGTGGGCAACCCTGACCTCCGTGAAGGACTTGTCCTTGTAACCAGGTTGTCAAACTGGTTTGGGATGAACACCGTGGGCTGAATTAATGACCCTGAGCTCAGGCCGGGTGCTGGCAGAAAGGAACGTTAGCCTGAGGTGTGTGTGCTGCTCCTGCTGAGAGCAACATTAATACGTGTGAGCCGGAGAGGGTTTTTGACCTGACGCTGAAAATCCCTGCCTTACTCACCAGGACTGCTAGCAAGGGAGACTGACTGTTTGCTATGACTGACTGATGTATTAAAAATGGCAAAATATAGAAATCGTGCTCAAGAAAGGGCTCCTTTTTCTGCAGTGCATCATTCACAAGGAGATGCATGTACAAACCTGGCTTTCAAAAAAACATCATTCTAGAGGTCGCACAAAATGTGGTAAAATACTAAAGGAAACAAATAAGGAAGGATTTAGTATTTAGCATTAATGACAGAAATTTTCCCATGTGTGTTCATTTTACCGGTTGTCTTTCAATAAAGGCAGCTCTTTATTAGTAATCCATGCTAGGAACCTATCCTGTCATCACCTAGTGACAATATTCTCCTCTCCTGTAATACCCATAAAGAAATTTAAAATATATAAAATGTTGAGAGAAAAAGAATGGATTAATCTATCCTGCTCGAATTTCCTATATAACCTATTTTACATTGTAAGACAAAATGGATTAATCCATACACTCAAATTCCTTCTGCACAAGCAGCAGGAAAGTTTCATTTGTTTCTCACTGAGACACTGATTTGTTTCTTCTTGACTCTCATCTACAGCTAGGCTATGAAGTTAAAGAAATATAAGACACTGCAAGAGAAAATATGAATCATCTATAAAAAATAATTTAAAATGTGTCTTATACACTACATTTGAATGTGATTATGAATTTACCTTCTTTTGACTTCAGTTATCTATACTCTTTGATATGTCTCGGGAATAAAAGCTGTAGCAGTCAGCAAAACTACAAAGGGTAAAAAAATGACAAAAAGTTATACAAGTATACATACTGCTAGAAAGCAGACACTTTTGAAGCTGCCATGACTTCTGAAAAGCCTTTAAGGTGTCAGAAAGTATAAATTCACTGTTGTGTGTGTCTGTGTATATGCACTGCATAACTTACATCACACGGAGACTTTCGTAAGTGATATAGTTGCTTACTTGGCAATCTCTCCTTCAACAAGTTAGAATGCGGCAGAGGCATAATCATAAGGCTTAGGAGGCTGAGTCTAGATCAGGTGGAAGTGATTTTTCCTCTGCAAAGTACAGCTATCATCATTCAAATATTGGAAGAGTACATATCTCTGAAGAGTTTGATTTGTTCAAAAATCTGTTAGAAAGAGTATGACTTGTTTTTATATATCAATATTTTATAATAACCGTAGGAGTAGTATTCTGATTTTCCCTCCTCTTCCTGTCCCAGCCTCCTCCAGGAAGTACCCACACAGGATATGTCTAAAGTACAGACACTGCATCTAATTTTTAATCTTATGTATTTGATTCAATTGATGGGGTATTGGTCCATAAAGAGCATTGAACATCTTGAACTTCTATATCACATCTCATATAGTCACTTTAAGGTTTCGTCCAGTTTCCTTGTGTGTTAAAGACAGGCAATGTTAAAAAAATGAAATTGCCTGTAGTTCTACTCTATGTAGTCACAGACTTGTCGTATGTTTCTGTCAGTAGGGTCTTTGATAGTTTACTCCTGGGAGTAATATTGCCGTGCAAGAAAAATCAATGCCAGGCACTTTGGTGTCTTCTTTGGACATAACAGCTTAAGATAAAAGTTCCACAAATGACCTTTTCAGAGATACCCTCAGTCAGTGACTCAAGATGTAGCAAGAGAAATCATCAAACAGATGATATTAAGTCTCCCAAGGACTACGTGCTTTGCTCACAAGTAGCGAAGTGCTGGAAACTGGATTTGGTACATCCTTGGTATTAGTTCCCTTCAATTTCACAGTGTAAAATATTATTGATGCTGCAAAGAAAAAGCTTTTAATAAATATACCAAAAAAGCCCAAATCAATAGTCCTCTCTCCCTTGCAGAAAGATACCTGGAAAATAGAATACAGAGAATCAATTGTCCTTTAGTGGTGTGAGATTTCTGTTCTCCATCTTTCAAAATATGACAGAAGTACTATCAGCAACTGCTTCTGACACCTGAGCTGCCAGGTAATCCATACTCATCTGGAATGTTTCAATTGCAAATCTGTTTGTGCATCTGCTGGAAAGCATTCACTGATGGATGAAAGAGAGGTGGCATGAAGTTACATCCTGCCCTGGACTGCATAACAAGGAGTGTGTGTCATTCTGGTGAGAGCGACTGGAAGAACTACACTCTTACTCACTCATCCTTCCCTCCATCCCTTGGTAAATCTAATTCTGTACAGAAAATTCCAGTGTTGGGTTTTTTCCCGATAGAGAATTACAGCATAGGCAGAGCTGCATGAAGTGCTACTCCCTGAGCATATTTTTTTATTCATACATTTTAGAAATATCACTAGAAAAGCCATAAGAGCAGATAGCAACTACTTTTGATAGCAAATATCCATCCAGTAACCATCATCATTTGATTAAGAGGGTGGGAAGGTTGGGGTAGGGTGAGGGGGTTTGTTTTGGGGGTTTTGCCTTTTTTTTTAATATAAACATGGTACAGACAAACTAGCAGGACCATAATATTGATCTTTTGTGGTTTTTGTCAATGTTTATCAATGGTTCACTGTCAAGATTGTAACCTTGATGCAATTGTAGATAATGTCTAAGTAATGTGAAATACATTAAATATTAAATTCTATTTTTAAGCATATAGAAGACTGGAGAGACTTAAGGGTAAGTGTTCATAGGCAGAAAACAACATGAATTTCATGTGAGAACTTCGTTATTTTGCAAGGCTAATTAAACCTGTATGGACACACCTACAGACAAGTTCTTAACGAGTCTGTCAAACTCATTTCACTCAAAAAGAAAAACATCTAAATGGAAAAAACCCAGATCACAAGTTTTGAAGTATAAATTGATTTCATCTTTTGGTCAATGAAACTGTGCTTTTGGACCTTGTAGCACCTTACTTGAGGATTCTCCTATTTGTATGCCCTGACCATGAAAGAGAAAAGGCATCACCAGCCTCACATGCAGCAAGTTTGGAATCAAACAGCATCAGTATTTTCTTTCTTATCTCGCCTTAGAAAGCCAAGATCATTGTATACTTAAATGATTTGATTAAGATTGGCCCTTCGGCAATATGATGTGAAGAGATTATCTGGGATTTGCTTTGAGAGAGAAGATGTTCTAATTAGTAGGTTCTTGAATGAATCACAGTAACATTTAGTACTGATAATGGATTTAAACCCTGAGTTACTCAGATAAAGCAGAGAATCCTACTTTCACCTCAAGTAAATCTGTACAGGAATTTAATATTCTGATATTTAATGACCACATATATTTTTATTTACTTCAGTATAGAAAAAACCAAAACCCACAAACCGTGCTAAGACTAATTAAAGGCTCTCAATGTTTGTAACAAAAATTATGATATTTTCTCATTCAAACTCCATTCACAAATGATAATTTATAGAGAGATATTTTGGAAGGTATAAAAGATCCTACACTTAATTTTAAATTACTTCTGAATTCGTTTCTGTTGTCACCTTTAAAAAACAAGCATAAAGAAGCACTATAAGCATATAATCTGACTGTCTTTAGTGGCAGGCGTTGTTCTGACAGAAACACAAACCTAAGGGCACATTGAATATTCTGCACTGAGGCCCTCTGTAAGCCACTCAAAGCAGTAGTTTGAAGGTCACAAGTACCTCACATGAAGAGTTAATTCACCTTCATAGGTAAAAGTGACAGCTGTTCCTGGCCTGCCCTAAATATAAGCACAAGTGGCCTATATCAGAAACAGAAGGAAAAAGCCTTTTTATTTTATATTTCTTCTTGCAATCTTTGCATGCACTTCAGTCAGCATTTATGTCTTACTCCATAGTTTTCTGTATGGCTATGTTGAGAGTACACAAACCAGTCCTTTTCTTGTGATATTTAAGAGAGCAAAAATTCTATGTTGGTGGTATATTAACCTGCTGAATACATGTAGAACTTTACTGAAAAAACTGGCATTATATCTTACTTTTAATACTAGTTTTTTCTACTTCTTTGCGTTAGGTAGTTAATTAACTAAGGCCTAATGCCAGACTATATTGAAAACCAGCAGTTACTGTCTTCAAGCTTATGAAAAAAAAATAAATTGGAATATGATGCCTGGGATTTTGCTTTCTTTTGTTTCTATTTTAATATTATTAACTCATTTTAAAAAAAAGAAAAAAATGTAATTTTCCAGTAAATTCTTTAGGACTAGTTAATTTATTTGGTTTAAAGAGTTATAAACATATTTCTGTAAATTTGTTTGCCAATTAATTTTTGTCATGGTCAAAGCCAAAGTGAGCCTGAGCCTCAGTGACACACTGCATTATCTAGTTGTTTGATGTTACATAGTAATACCAATAACATACTAGCATTATCCAGCTATACCTATAACAGAAAAACAATCTCTGTAAAATTTTCTTCTACCGCAACACTTGCATTCTACGCATTCTATTGGTATCTTAAAGATAAACAGATTTAATCTGTTAGGACTGGAGGAACAAAAGTGTCGGTGTTGGTGCTTGGCATCTCTGGACTGTGGTCCTAAACTGACTGACACATCAGTTTATTATCCTATAGTAAAAACCTGCATGCCTTTTCTCTGTAAACTTCCCAGGCAGTTCCACACAACATTGACCCCTTCTCCCCTTCCCTCTCCCTCCTGCATGACTGGCTAATTCCTTCCTGTCCCTTACATGATCACCTACCTCTCTCTGTCCCTCATATGACAGCCTAAACCTTCCTGACACTTACATGACCACCAGACCCTTCCTCCTTGAAGCACAGCCAGTAAACTCTCTCTTTTCTGCCCTCCTGACTCTTTATACCTTTCTTTCTGACATACATAACACCTGCGTGCCCTTTTACTCTTTTGTAATTGGTCAATACACCTCAGCATTCCACACTTCTCCTTCAGTGCTGTTCACCAGTCTTATACGGCTGCACCCCATTAGGGATGAGGCTCACCCACAGATCCATTCCTAAACTTCCACAATCTATTCTCCCAAACAGAAGGACACCTATCTTTTGAGAGAGAATTCAGGAAATCAAAACAAAGTGCCCAGTAAGAGCAATAGGGTTGAAACAGTATCATCACAGGCATTCTCTCAGACACCTCTTTGCCAGAAGACCTTCTTCATTTTAGTTGCTGGAATTGATGGAGGAATTTGAGAGGCAATTTCCCAATGATCCCACTTAACACAAGCAGGAATCATACTGCACTTCTTGTAAATTTGCTGCTGTTGTTTTGCTTCTTTGTTTTGTTTTGTTTTGTAGCAGATGAAAGTCAGAGATGCAAGAGCCTAGGGCTTTTTTTAAATCAATGTTGTCCCATCTCTACTGTCATGAAGGTTTAACCCTCGCATGAGTGGGAGTGCATATACTGCAGTCATCATTTCTGTTAACAGGCTTACTCATTGGATTAATTTGTAATTATATAGTATATACTTCTTCCTAATAAAGATTTTGGGGCATCTTAAAAACTGAGGACATTTAGATATCTGAAAGACTTCTAACAGTTTCAAGCTTCATATGTTTTACAAGTAGACTTGCGCCCAGGAAAACGCTGAAACCTGTTATAAACCACCTAGAGCATTCTGCTGTCTTCCCACTCCATAGAATTTAACAAGGGCTAAAAGAAGGATAGTTTTAATATGTTTCTACAGAATTATTCTCCAAGTAATGTATAGAATTGACTAGAGAATAAGGTTCTTTCTCTCATTCCTAAACGCAAACTTAGAAACTTCTGTTTTATTCTGCACACAGATACTTTCCTAGTATGTTTCAAAGGCAGGAAAAAGACAGAAAAATTATCACTTTCTATTAGATTCTAGACTGCTTTCTCATAAATATAAAAAATATGGCAAACAAATTAATCTCAAAAAAGAAGCTTCCTGAAGGATTACTAATGTTAACCAAAGCCCTGAGGATGAAACCCATCAAGCCATAAAGAAATCGTCTCACATTAAGACTGCCCTGCAGAAAATATAAATTAATCTGACGCATTCTGAGTTAGTCAGATTTTGGTGTTTGTTGAATTGGAGAAAATATAGCAGATTGACTATTTGAGCATGTAGTATTTCCATTACAGGAGAATTGCAAAGTACACATATATGATTTTAAGAAGGACAGAATTATCCTCTACAAGCTCAGAAGACATAAAAGAGGTGGGGTTGTCAATTTGCTTTTACCACCTGATAAGAACCGCCTAGCATGAGAGTGTTCTTAACTTTTAGTCCCCTTCCTATTCACTACATGCATTAGAGAGATATAACTGCAGTGCTCCTCTGGGAAGGTTAACATTTACTTATTTAATATTGTGTGCTAAAAATATCAAGTAAATCGGTCTCTGGACAAAAAAGGATTAAAGTTCACAAAAATGGTTGTTCATGGGAGAGAAGCCATGAACAACTCTCTCAAGTTTTCCCTTTGTTTGAGTCATGAAAAGCAACTTATTGCATGGATAGATTTGTCTCAGTTTGGAGTAGCATACATTTTTGGTTTAGCAGATGTGAAATGAACAAAATAAAACAAATCAGAAGGGGAAAAACTCCAGGGCTAAAATTTAGGTTTGATATTAGGAAATAACTTTTAGAAAATAGGTGGAATAATCAACCTGAGAAAAATGAAAATTCTCCATCAATCACTATATATTAAGATTAGACATTGAATTAGGAAAATTCTCATGAGCAGTCTTGGAAGAGAAACAGGTAATATTATTTCTCAGCATGTTCCATAACTATTTTCCATAATCCTTAGTTAAAGACCAGTAGCCCAACCTATCTTTTGTAGGTGCTTAACTTTTCCTAGCCACAGATCTGTAAAGAAGCTTCGTAGAGAATGAGCCTTATACAATATTTAAAGCATTCTCAGGGCCCAAAGATCTTTATTCAACATTAAACTATCTGAGAAGAAGCAAACTAAGAATCTTTGGAAAGGAAGAGAATGCAGATATGTAATGCAAAAGAAGATGAGGCACAATGAGGAAAGTAGAAAAGAAATAGTGGTATATTACATTTATAAACAGTACTATTTAAAACACTCTTGTGGCAGAGGTTGTTTCCTAATGTGTGTTTAAACAGTAATTCCTCCGGTGCTGGCAGTTTCAGTTTGGGTACTAACACACTCTTCTTTTATATAACCCAATAACCATGTTATAACCAGTCAAAAAAAATTCGCTTATAGTTGAGATGAAGTAGTTGTGTGGGGCTCAGTTCCTATATTGTAACGTCTCTTTTGTTCTGACTGGCAAAAATGTATCCATATATTTTGTCCCAGGCTTAATATGATAAAAAATTTCTTTTGCATCAGTGCATCCATTTCTGAATATGTTCTTAGAAGAGTGCCTATTTTCTCTAGTTTAGTCTAGAAATTATTTTCCTGGATCAGACATATTTCTCCCAGTCAAATATCAATTATTGTCAAAATAAAAGAACTACTTACAAGTACATTTACTTCCAACTTCATATTCCTTAATGCTTCATTGTTTTAACTTTTGAGTTGTGTCTCTGGACCCCTCTTCCTTTGTAAATAATGGAAATGAAAATTGCTACAAGATTTTGAACAAATTGAAATATTTCTTTTTTTTTAGTTTCTTCCTCCACTTTGCTGGCAAGTGAATTGATGTTTCCATTAATTTTTTCTTTTCCTAGGTGTCTTAGAGTGACAGATTATGAGAAGGATATTCAACGAACTGCATGATTTTTTGTGTCTTTGCCAAAAAAGAAATGATCGTAAATGAACATGAAGATTTAAAGAGGTATGAAGTATATGATAGAAGGGAAATTTCTACTAGAGCACTAGTAGCAGATAGTGTATGTATTAAAGTATTAATGGATAACCAGGTAAGAATCACTTGAATAGCAGCACACACTTGAATAGCTATCATTCCAGACAACAGTTAAAACCTTCACTTTTCATATTCTTTCAACTCACTTTCTTTGATGACATTTTTCTTGTGTTCTAGTTCACACAAGTTGCCCAAGAACAATCCAAAGTGATAAAGATTTCCTCTTTTCTCACTGAAAGGCTTTGTTTTCCTTTGTGCAAAAAACATACTAAGAAACAGATATGCTCACTTCCACCCCTTAACCTAATAAAATTATTCCTATACTAATTGTGCTCCACCTCTCCAATTTTTTCTTTTTTCATAGCTAGTAATTTAATGTTAAAAATGCTTTTGGTTGTTGCAGTCTACTATTATTATCCAAAATAGAATCATAGAATAGTTTGGATTGGATGGACCTTTTACGGTCCTCGAGCCCAACCTCTCTGCAATGAGCAGGGACATTCAGCTAGATCAGGTTGCTCTCATAATGAGCTATCTGATTTTGTTTTGATGACATAAAATGCTGCCAGAGCAGGAAATAGACAACTTCTTCAAAAATCTTTTCTACATCAGTACCAACAAAAAGTATACTTTCTCAAACTTTGCTTTAGATGATTGAAGGTATCGACTCCCTGTGTTTAAAGTGACACCAAAACACCAAGAAACTCCTGCTAAGTGCAGCAAGTGGCAATATATTTAGGACTTCTTCACAACTTCCAGCAAACATTTCAGATTGACCATCACAGAAAGTCTTATGGTGCATCACAGAATAAATGCTTGAAATATGACATCTTAAGAGGCATTTCTGTCATCCATTATTAATATTCTCCCAGGTCAAGAAGGTAGCACAGCTTGGCCATTCAATCTTTCTCTTGCACATTAATACTTTCAGCCTGCGTGAAAATTCACACCGATGATGAAGATGGCCTTGATGTTATCGGAGACATGGTCAGGCAGAAAGAGGCTGAGATGACAGGCTATTTAATACAGCATCCTGGTTAGCTCTCTGGCACCCCTCCTGTCGACATGATCGCTGTATGTCCTTTGTAGGTTATAACTGCTTGAGACAACTGACACATAAAACTTGCTTTTCTAGTAGTTTGCATTTCATGTAGCTACTCCCACATAAAAATAAGAGCAAAGAAATTGAAAAATGCTTCCTGTTTGTAGCCTTTGCAGGTTCTCTACCATATTTATGGCTTGTTTCTTTCCTTCCCTGTGAAAAATTTTGTACTCATTTTTCATTGGTGTAATGGAAGAGAATAAGTGCTTTCAGTGACCCCAATTTTTTACTTGACAATAAAGAAACATTTCTTTCATTTTCAAACACCTTGAGAGAAAACAACAAAATAGCAAGACGAGACTTAGATTAAGCTCTCCAGTTAGGATCAATCCAGAGTATTCAGTCATTTAATTTAGCCAATAATTGCATGAATACAATATTCATGCAGGATAAGGAAGATAGACATTTTGTTCCTTGCTATTTTCAGACACCTGAACCTCCATTTTCTATTTCCTAGTAACACTAAGTTCAAGGCTTTACGTAATATTGCTGTGGGTTACTTTGTCTTCTCTGATGAATCTGTTTCAGTCTCTTCATATTGGATAAATGAATACAGCCAAGGACTAAAAGTTTAAGCATTTACCTAGTGTATAGGATATGTATATCCTTCCTCCTAATCCAGTAAGTAATTTTAGAATTCTTTTTAGAAAAAAGAGCAGGAAAGATTGAAAACAAGCTTTCTCAGAGTAGCTTGGAACACTCTTAAAAATGAATTACATGTCTTCAAATATTTGTGCTACGTTGTCAAGGGAGGAAAGTGGCAAGTAATGCCATGTTTTAGGTCTGTGAACTTAGCTCATTTCCTGTTTATCTCAGAGTACTGTTGCATCCAATCAATTTTTCAAGCTGCTTCAGCTCCTTAAAAAATCCATTTTTCAACCAACACACTTTCCATCCCCATTTATGTCTTCATCCACATATTGTGCCAAGTGACATCAAATCTGGGGGAAAAAAAACACCTACAACAATAAAATAACCTCTAACATCCAAAAAACTACACCATCACAATGACAATATAAAACATAATTTTAGCAAGGAAACAGAAGTGTTTCTGATTGAGACATTATTCTGTACTTTGTACATGAACTCTGCCTCCCCAGGTGAACAAAATTTAAGAAGGAAGAATGATTCTGGGTGCTGTGGTTTGAATAGGTCACAATGAAATGGGCAAGTGGACCAAGGAGAAAATTTGAGGTCAAAAAAGAGGATAATAATGTCTTTGGCATGAGTGGGTGGAGGAAAAAAAAACATAGTCACATGGAAAAATGAGCAGCAATAATGAGGTTGCTACTAGGTGGTGAACAGCACTATATCTATTTTACTTCACAGTAAAAAGAAATTCTTCATGCAGAGTCACTGCTCTCCTGATCCATTCTTTCCTTTCCATACCTCCTGAAACCCAGGGCAGGGCCCAGCAAGGCAAGGCAAAGCAAGACAAGATCAGGAAGGATATCTGTCAGACAAAAGGACAACACAGTTTAACCACTTTACCGAGAGGATGCTTCCATTGTATCTATGTGGTGCTTAGATGCCACCTTAGATTTTTTCTGAATATAGCTGTCAAAACAGAGTTAATTCCTCCCCTCGTTCAATGCCTTGTTTTTTATCAAAAACAATCCCTGAGTCAAGGAAAAGAGAAGAATGATTTGTATTAGAGAGATCCTTTTTATGGTGATCCACGTCACTCTTATTTTTCAGGTGAAAGATACATTCCACTTCATGGAGTCAAGTTTATTGTGATTTCAATGGTTCTCACATATTTAGTGATAGTTTTTAAAATTTTTAGCAAAGATAATACTTCTTTAGATTTTTCAGCCCTTATCCCATAGGACAATCATTAACATCACACATTAAATACATTTCATAGTTGCCTTTGTTGCCCACTTCCTCTTCAAGTGCAATAAACCAAACATTATAAATGTTACCTCTAAATCTGAGGGCATATTAACAACTGACTTCTCTGTGTGACTTATTTGATGCAAATCCTTTTATAGGAAAGAGGGAGCTATTACACAGAACTAAGAACTTACTATAAGTTTAAAAATTTTATAATACAATCAAACCACAAGTTATTGTTAGTCCTGCTATGACAGAACTATTACTTAAAGTACAAATTAATGCAGAAAAGCCTTATTAGAAATACCCTTAAATGCATTATAAAAGAATATTTATGAGTCTCTTTCTCTTGTGTTATGCTCACCCTTCGATTTTCCCTGTGGGTCCCAAGACTGATGGTTCCAACCTTTCTCAAGAAGAAGAGGGGGAAGGTACTGGGTGATTTTGGTGTAAGAACCATTGGTGCTTCCGACAAATTATTGCCGTCCTGAGATACTTATAAGTAGGAGTTTCCTCTTTCTTGGTCTTGTGTCACTTTTAAGCCTTCTTTCACTACAACATACTGTCTTCCCATCAGTTTCCTTTTGTTGTCAGGTTTCTTTTTTGTTGTCATTGCTATGAAGGGTTGCCGTTTTTAACCCACTGCTTCCCAACCATTCTCTGACAGGTGTTGAACTGGGACTCACAGAGAAAAGCTAAACAAGGGCAGTCCATGGCCACTGCTCCTGTCAACAGCTGATAAACCAGTCTGAGCCCAGCTGTGGCCAGCAAGCCCAAAGAGCCCTGAGACACTGTGCTGCTGGGGCAATGCAGAGCCTGCAGCCTTTCACTAGTCACGTCAAATAGTGTTTACCAGGCTACATTGTGAGCTCTTGATCAAGTATCACTTGAGAGAGAATTGACCAGCAGAAAGCAGAAATGTGGCGAGTTCCTTGTAGAAAGACAGCCACTTCAGCACTTCTCCAGCTCAGTAAGAAGTTCACAGAAGTAGCTGGGATTTGTATGGTTGTTGAATATTATGTTTCAGCTCCTCCTGTAAAGCTGACTGAAAATGTAGGTTAGTACTTTTGCTGTTGCTGACTTTTTTGGTCCTTGGGATTTTCTTGGTCACACAATTTTTTCGTCTGCATTATGTCTGATAAGATAGAACAAGCGACGTCTAAGACAGGGGTCACGCTTTTCTGAGTTGCAACAGTTAATGTGAACTGTCAGCCTGCAGCTGTTACGTTAGCACTGCTTTTGGCAGAACAAATCTTCAGTTAATGCATAGAGTATAAGGGTTTGAGAGGTTTAGAGGACAGTCAGCAGAGAATTTAAACGTATTTTACTTTGTATTTTGTTTTTTTATCTTAAGTGTCCCTTTAATAAAGCTTTATAAAGCATTGCATATAAGGTGAACATTAAATAGCTGTTATTCTTCCTTTGAAAATGAAGATTTTGGCTCCAATAATTATTTGGAAAGTAATTTAAATTTCCCTAGTGAGTAGTTAATATGAATTTATTTAAGCCTTTGAGTTGGATTTTTGTTTTTTTCTTCTTCTTCTTTTCTCTTTAAAAATATTTGAAAATACTTCCAAATGGCATCTGAGGCTGTTGAAATTTGTAAAAAATTTTTTTCTTTCCTGTTTCTAACGTTTCTAGGTAGTATATGTTTCTTACTTTTTGGCTGAAATGTTTCTGCACATTGGGGCAATAGAACCAGAAGTTCAGAGAAGCTCCTTGAAATTCTTAAGTGATTGATCACTGAAAGTCAGCAATCATCAGTGAATATCTGAGAACCAGGGTGACACCCGAAGACAGCAGGGATTGCAGGCTCCCATCTTAGATGTTTCCCCTCATTCAATGTCTTCCTTAGGAAGAGCAAACAAGAAAGAAAAAAGCCTGTCTGCTCCTGACTTCAGCTTCAGAACAGGAAAATAAGTGAGCTTTTACCCCTGAGAAAAGAAGAGTCAGGTCCTTTAGTGTATGTCTATGGAAAATCTCAGACTGGTACTTTCTGGGCCAGAAGACAGCACTCCTTTACATCTCCAGCTATCCCTCTGTGAATGAAACACTCTCCCAAAATGGCAGGATTTTTTTCACCTGTAGTAAACACTTGAGTCTTATTTTGAGAACTATAACATGTCATAAAAGACAATGTTATCTTTTTCACAGAAATGAGAGCATCGTGATCACTATTTGTGAACTGGTTTTTAAACTTGGGCTATTATGCCTGGAAAGTAAGTAAAAAGTCATAAAAACAAAGCTGAGTATTTTATGTAAATTGGGTTTAAGTATTTGTGCTGATGAGTCTTTTAAGATCTTAAACATAGATAGGCTATATAAAAAACTTGTTTTTCAAGTTTTTCAGGCTATATTTTTATAAATTGCAAAAAGAAGAGATGGCAATATGAAGCATTTTGTGTCCAATTGCAGTCTACAGAGATCAAAGCTAGAAGTCATGTCAGCTTCTTAAATAAATGTGAGAGAAGAATTACTTGAAAGAAGAAACGTTGTACCATAAAAAAATATATAAGCAAAAGCAACTAATTACTGTATATTCTAGAAAGCAAAAAACGGTTCAGAGGAAGATGCACATAAGAGACTCAGAACTGCACAGGAATCTACCAACAGCAGTGACATAAAAGGAATCAGATGCAAAAATCAGGGGGATGCTTATAAGAAGAGAAAATTGGTTCAAACAATGTGGTAGTGAGTCTTTTATAGCAATTCACACACTTAATGTTGGCTTTATTCCCTCTGGGGTTAGGGGAAAAATATACAAAACTCATTCTCTGTATTTTTAAACCCCAAGTTTTTCATCTGATCTTCACATAAGATTTTGCACATAGATTGTTGAAAATAATCCATACGGACTTTTTAATCTTCCATATGTTTGGGTTTTTTTAATTCTCACCTAGACATAATTTTCTGCATTATTTGTAGTACTGCCTTTGGCCCTGATTTTCCTTTCACAGGAAACTTGTTTTACTCTCACACGTTAACCTAATTTTTCCTTACGGTGTTCAATTCTGATTTAGTGGCTTGGAGAGAATTCTGTAAACATTACAAAAGTATTTCATATGCAAGGAATTGTTTCCTTACAAATAGAAAAAATGAAAATTATGTGATTTTTACTTATTTATATACATCTAAAATTAGTTAATGTTTTAAATAACCTTCTGGCCCTAATATTTTCATTAAATGTGAGACAACATTATGTAGTATCACCTGCAGGTTTTTTCCTCCAGGAGTAGCATTTTCTCTCCAGACCAAATGGGAAAATTTTAAAGGCATATTCTTCAACATGTCACCAATAACAGGAGCTATTTTTAAGTATCAATTTTCCTACTATTAATTCTATTTCCTAGTACAAATAAAAACATGAAGGCCAGTGACACTCCTACTTTTAATTATAAAATAATCCAGAATACAAAACAATGGAAAAAGCAAGCTGGTCTGGGACTCTGGTCCAAGTTATCTTCACTCTGTTTGGTAACCAAAGAAGAAAACAAGTGGGTACCACACCATGCTGATTCATCCAGAAAAGATAATAATTTGATTGTATAACATTATAAGTTTCTTTAATCGTATCTTTAGAATTCTGACTTGGCTAAAATTACTCTGTAAACTGCTCAAAGCCTTCACCTTCCCAAGGCTGAGTCAGTAATTTCCTGTAAGAATTGAGGTAGTGTCACTTTAGTTATATTTCGTTGCAGTCACACAAGCCGATATTTTGCTGAGAAATAAATAACAAGTGGTTCTTTGCCAAGAACATTAGTCTCTCCACAAAACATAGCAATTTGAAAAAACTGGAGAGGAAATAAACTAACAGTTATCTAATCCACTGATTCAGAACTGCTCATTGTAATGTTTTTAGTCTTTTGTTCAATTTTGTTTTAAAAGTTCCATACAACATGGCTTCCATCATTTCCATGGGGAGGCCATTCAATTTAGAAAAGAAATAATGACAGCTCGTAAGTGGGTTCTCCCCACCCCCAACCTTAATTTAGGCTCACTGAGTGATCTGCTTCCTTTGGGCATATTTGCTCAAGGTGACATTGGAGAACACAGGAAAGTGAGCAAACAGCTTCAAAATATTCAGCCTAAAAATTCCACCCAAATCCATTGAATTTTAATGCAGTTACTGCCTTGCATGGAGTTAGATTTGAGATGTGTATTTTAAAGTACATTCTTCTTATAAAGAGCATCCTGCCACCCACATGTGTAGGAATTTCATTCTATAAACTAATAAAAATAAAAATAAAACCCAGTTTTATTAACATCTTTAATAACTGTCACAGAAGCTTAAACTTGCAAGCTGCAATAGCCCCAAGTTGTATTTTGCTGGTTTGGGATAGTAGTATGTTAGACATACTCTTTCATCCTCTTCTTTTGAATCTTTTTACTTGACTGTGGATAGGTTTTTTTTTCCAGTACTTTATTTCTAATGGTAGCTCAGAGTTACTCTCTGACCTGTCCTGGTTGCCCTGCCTTTCCCAGTCAGTCACATCTGCGTGTAGAAATTCTGCCGCCTCCATGAAAATGACCCAAAAGACGTCTTAGGCTTTGTCTATTCCACTACATCAGCAGAACCTGGGGAATGTTTTGGGGCCTGGTATTCAGTCATCCATAAGGCTAAATTTATGGAGCAGTCCCTGACTACTTATGAAGGCTCTCTTCTCTTCTCTTCTCTTCTCTTCTCTTCTCTTCTCTTCTCTTCTCTTCTCTTCTCTTCTCTTCTCTTGTCTTCTCTTCTCTTCTCTTCTCTTCTCTTCTCTTCTCTTCTCTTCTCTTCTCTTCTCTTCTCTTCTCTTCTCTTCTCTTCTCTTCTCTTCTCTTCTCTTCTCTTCTCTTCTCTTCTCTTCTCTTCTCTTCTCTTCTCTTCTCTTCTCTTCTCTTCTCTTCTCTTCTCTTCTCTTCTCTTCTCTTCTCTTCTCTTCTCTTCTCTTCTCTTCTCTTCTCTTCTCTTCTCTTCTCTTCTCTTCTCTTCTCTTCTCTTCTCTTCTCTTCTCTTCTCTTCTCTTCTCTTCTCTTCTCTTCTCTTCTCTTCTCTTCTCTTCTCTTCTCTTCTCTTCTCTTCTCTTCTCTTCTCTTCTCTTCTCTTCTCTTCTCTTCTCTTCTCTTCTCTTCTCTTCTCTTCTCTTCTCTTCTCTTCTCTTCTCTTCTCTTCTCTTCTCTTCTCTTCTCTTCTCTTCTCTTCTCTTCTCTTCTCTTCTCTTCTCTTCTCTTCTCTTCTCTTCTCTTCTCTTCTCTTCTCTTCTCTTCTCTTCTCTTCTCTTCTCTTCTCTTCTCTTCTCTTCTCTTCTCTTCTCTTCTCTTCTCTTCTCTTCTCTTCTCTTCTCTTCTCTTCTCAATGCCCATCATCTGCTGCTAAACATTTGACTTCTATTCCTATCAGTGCTGATAGCCTTTATTGCCTTCTCAAGGTGCACTGTAATGAATCCTTCTGTATGTTTCCTCAGGCAGCCACTCACACTTGGGAATCTCACTGTGAGCCCCAGAAAAGCCACCTCTCTGTTGTCTTCTGAATTTTTCAAATTTCTCCTCTGTGACATAGCCAGAGGAATAAAATAAAGTAATAAAATAAAATAAGATAAAGCAAATAGCAGGTAGACTGTTTTTGTGCTGAGATCATTGCACATCATGCTGGTCCCTGGTACATAATACTTCCTTTTCCTTCCCTTCTGAAAGTATCCATTTCATTTATTGTCTCTGCTCCGAGGAGTCATGGCCCTCCACCTCAGATAAAGGCTTTGCCTTACTATAAATAACAATCCAGGCTGATATGACCATGGATGACATGAGGGACTGTCACAACATTCTTAAACAGAAAAGTTGCCTTTATTTTATTTATCTATTCTTCTACAGGTACACACACGATGAAACAATGTAATATTTCAGAGATGGTCCTTGTATAGCTATATCTTGGCTGCTCATTCCTCTGAGGAATTAGGAATTAAATATATGTACACATACATGGGACTTTCACTGATAACAGAATACATGACAGGTACCTAAAGATTCAAAAATGTTAGATTCAAATAGGTTTTATTTTCATTAGAGAGTGTTACATTTCAAGAACTCTATTTCAAATCCTTATTTGTTATATCACAGGAATTAGCAAGTTTCAAAATTTTTAGAATGCCAAACCATCTTAATTGGCATTATTAAATGAGAAAAACTGGCTTGTCAATTATAAATGAGTGAAAGATAATTTTAATGAAAAAGAAACATACACAAAAGAAAAAAAATTGTTTTCAAAATATCTAATTCAATATGATTTTTCTTTGTTTATTAACACTTCTTTTCAAAATATTGATCTTTTGCTAATAAAAAATAGTCAAGATAGGGCATTTATTATCTAAATCACATGAGAAGAGAAAGAAAGGAAAGCAAATTCTAAAGGAACCTAATACTCATTTTATCAAGAAGAACCTTGTAACACTTTCTCAAATTATTGAATGTTTCTTTCTATTTATATATTTATTTTTAGACAGAGATTTCATATTTTATTGATATTATTATACATTCTCCTGTAACTGTGTGTGGTTCAGTTACTGCAAATACATAGGGAAGACCCTGTAGAATCAAATGGACAACAGCAGATGAAACAGAAATCTGAAAATTCACTGTAGTTCTTAAGAAATAAATATATAGAGAGAATGTAAATTAGCTCCCATTAGCTAATCAGCAGACAGGGGTTTTCATAAATGAGCAAAAAAATTTATATGGTATTCCTAAGTCTCCGTGCTTTATCTGTGTTTTGTGATTGGCTGAGACAAATCAATTTCAGTAGAATAATTAAAACCTACATGGCCTAAAGGGAACATTCAGACATTTAAGAAGATAGTAAATGTTCCTTATCATTATAAGTTAGAAAAATACATTCAATTAGTATATTAAAATATTATTCATGACCACAATATATTTGAATTAGTCAAACAGGTAAAATGTGCTTCAATCACATTTCAATATTTTACCCAGATATAGTTGTTTACACAGTAATAAATTTTCAGTAAAGGAAAAATAGAAAATAAACCCTCCAGTGTATTTTGAAAAGCAACTTCTGTGAAGTTCTTCCTTTTTTTCCCTCTCCTTATTTTCTGGGCAAGGGTACCTGGAGCACCTGCCGGCTACTTCATCAGAGTGCTGTTTGACTGAATTCTATTTCTAAGACTTTAGACCAAATTTGAACCAAATGATCCAGTTCAGGAATCTTTTAATAGTAAAGCAGACATTCAGCATGTAATTCCTTCTTAAGATGTGCTGAAGATTACACAATGTCATTCTGAATCTGGTTTCCTTTAGATGCCCATGCATGCGTCTGCAAGCATGAAGGCCACTGAAAAAATGATTGTGTTTCTGCTTACTGCAAGTATTGTGGTTGAGGAATGGTGTTCTCCAATTTAGTGTTTTCACTAAAACCACTGCAAACCATGCACCCCTCGTTCACTCCCCCTCCTCCTCACTCTCCCCTGGGTTGTGCTGGAGAGGAGACTTGGAGGCACAGAGGTAAAGATCACAGCTTGAGCTAAGAAAATTTCACTGGAAACAGCAATGAGATAAGAAAATGAACACTAATAGCAATGTTATTAATAACAGAAGATTACAAGAGAGGGGAATAATTCATATGCAAATGCTCGCCACACCCAATCACTGCTACACTAGACCTGGAAGGAACTCCTTTCCCCATTCCGGGAAAATTACATGATATGGTATAGAATAAGTTCTGGGTCCTAGCCATGCCTACTCCTGGTAACCGCAAAAATTGACTCTGTCCTGGCCAGAACCCTCACAGCAGGGTCTTTCAAATGCCAATTCGATGATATTATAATTTTCTTGATTTGGGAAGAGCATGATATCTAGGGAAGAGGACACCACTCAAGAAGCTACTTAATCAAACACAGGGCTTTCAGTTATCATGTGGTTTGCAGTTGCCTTATAGGTATGTAAGATGATTTTGCCATTTCTAGACTGATCAAAGAGTATGTGGAGAATTGCTAGTTGTCTAGCTTTTTTCCTTCTATGCCTCTTCCCTGTTGTATAATTTATAAATATATACATTATAAATATTGAGATCTTTTAAAAATAGTATCATCTCATATGTATTACTGTACAACACAAGAGACTTGGAAGTAATAAATATACTAAAAAATTTAAACAAGAATTTGACCTGCTCTTGAACTTAGACTTTTATTACATAGAAAATGCTTTTCAAATCTGTGTAGCAGCTATTATTGGAGTTTTTTTTACAAAAAAAACTTTCTCCTTGCTCTGAAAGTCTATGCACAATGTCATATGTGCATATAGAATTTTAATCAGGAATGCATTTATGCTAATTTAAAACTGCCATTTTCAGCTAAATAGAAATCAATCTGTAACAGTGTTGCTATTGTGTGTGTCTGTCATATTATCCAGTGCCAGATCAATTTGTGGTAAAGGCTAGAAATGACCACGGGTTCGCAATTTATGCATATGCAGTATAAGTGTAGGTAATTTCTACTACAAACCAAGACCGATGGTTTGTGCTCAAAAATTAAAAATATTATTAAATATAAGTGCTCTATTGAATGATGTCCCTCTCCATGGCATGAAGGTTGGAACTAGAAGATAATTTTAGGGTGCCTTCAAACCCAGGTGACTCTACCATTTAATGACTTGGTAAAACTTTATAAATCATAACTTGTGTTGTAAGATTTTTCCTGTGTGAAGAAGTCATTTGTTTTCAATAGCAGCTGATTATATTGCAGATTTCCAGATTTCTTTTTGAAGTCCTTACTCTGTTTGAGATATGTAAGTGCTCTAAGTTTGTTAGTAGTTACACATAAGGAAAAAGAATTTTAAATGCAGGAGTCAAATTTTCTACTAATGGGAACGGCTGTAGTACCATGGATTTTGATGAAGCTGAAAACACAAACACCAGCTGGGAATTCATCTCAGATATTTAATGACATCCTTGTCTAAAAGTCATTTAAAAACCTTAATATATGAACTTCAAAAGAAATATCAACATTTTTCAATAGCAAAAACATGCTACTAAAATTGTTCTAAGACTCTAGTGCATTGACCTTGGCTGTCTGTCAGGTGCCAACCCAGCTGCTTTCTCATTCCCATTCCACAATGGGATAGGTGGAAAAAATTAGATCAAAAAACTTAGGGGCTCAGAAAAAAATAGGGAAATTCCATGCCAATTACAGTCATGGGCAAAATAGACTGACCTTGAAGAAGATTAATTTAATTTATTGCCAATTAAAACTAGAGAATGATAGTGAGAAACAGACAAAACCCCACACCCTGCTTCATACCAAGGTCAACTTTACTCCTTTAATCACAACTCCTTTACCTTCTTCTCTCATTCAAGCTGAGCAGTTTTCTGGAGAATGAGGGCTATGGTCAGTCCACAGCAGTTCCTCCTTCCTTCTCATGCTTTTTTTCCCCCTGCTTATGAGTTTATCCCACAGGCTGCAGTTCTGCATAAACTGGTCCAGCATAGTTCTGCTCCACCAGGTACATGCCTTCATAGACAGACTGCTCCAGTGTGAGTCCCCCACAGGACACAGGTCCCATCAGAAAACCTCCTCTGAGAGATCTTCTCGTATGTGATCACATCTCCTGCCAGGAGCCTGCTCCTGAGTGGGCTCTGCATGGGCTGCAGCTTCTATAAAGGGATGTTCATTTGCTGTGTTGTGGGTTCTTGTGTGAGCCGCAGTGTCTGTGAGCTGTCAGTATCTGTTCTAGTGTGGTCCTCCATGGGCTGCAAGGAGACAACCCTGTGTCACCATAAGGTTCTCCATGGGCTGAAGGAGAATCTCTGCTCTGGCACTTGGAGCACTGCCTGCCTTTCCTTCTCCACTGACCTTGGTGTCTGCAGGGCTGTTTCTCTCACACTTAATCACTCTCATGTAACTCACAGCTGATGTGCAATGTTTTTTTACCCTTAAATATGTTTGCCCAGAGGCATCACCATGTGAACAGAGGGGCTGCACTGAGCCCTGTGGTGAGTGTGTTGGAGCTGACTGGAGCTGTCTGGATTGGACATGGAGCAGCCCTGGTCTGTTTTCACAGAAGCAGCCCTGCTGTGCCACTGAGCTGCCAACACTTGGATATGTGCAACCTGTAAAAACAACTCCTTCCTTTCCTGCAGCACCTAATGTAAAAAAAAAAACCAAAAACCAAAATAATACCATTAAAAAACCCAAACAAAAACAAAACAAAAAAAACCCTGGGTAATTAAAATCATTAATTCACTAAATATAATTATTTTTCTGAGATTGAAAATGTGAATGATGCACATTTGTAACTCAATGGGCTTATACATACTTGCCATTTTTACTGGTGCGGGCTTCATAACAGAGGGAGCTGGTCTCCAAAAAGTCTTTTCTATTTTGATTTACCTAATAAAGAAGAGGCTTTCCTATAATTTCCTGAAATATAGTTAAGCTACTAAACACATCTCTTATTTACAGTAATTCTACTAGAAAGAGGTATCAGAAGAAAATCTGTAGGAAGAAAGAACAATTATTAGGGAGGAGAACCTGATTTCATAGAGAAAGTAAGAATCTGTTTTACTAAAATATGGTGTTCACAAAAAAGATGTCTTCTGCAACTTGATTCCAAAAGTTAATATGTATCAGGTACTTTGCACGGAGTTAGGATGACTGATGGGCTTTACACACTGTTTGAAAGCATGCTTTTTGCCTTTATGCATCAAATTTAGGAGACTGACTTCCTCTTAATAGTCAGAAACTGAAAGTCTTGCAGTTTAAAAATTAAAAATTAAAATCTTTTTGATTGATGTTGCTTTTAATTTAGTTAGAGCCATAAATCATCCTATGACTTTCTGTGAAGGATGTTGTATAAATGTTTTGTATTCATGACTAGGTCACAAAGTGACCCCCTGTCTTGGTCCCTTGGCTGCCCTTTTTTTTCCACATGAAACATGATGTAATGAAATTGGTCTCAGAGCATATGTAGGGTGAATACAGATGTCTTATGACTGATTGTCAATATATTACAGTAAGCACAATATCCAGCATTATTCTTGATGTTCAGACATTACTGTGTTTCTACAGAGGAAATAGTACCAATAATTTGGTCTATGGTTACAATAGCATGCAATTTGAATTTAAATCCTGTAAGCAGAGAAAACGCGTGAAGATTTACCTAGAAAGGTGTACTTCTTCTTCACAATGAAGATTCATGCAAATTCAAGTCTTAGGACAGCCACATTTTTGTTTGGATAACAAAAAACTGTAATAGAACTCACAGGAAAGAAAACAGAGAGAAGGTAAATTCCAGCTCATCATCAGTATCAAACACCTCTCAAGAATGTCAAGAATTTTTGTTAATAATCATAAACGATCCATGGTCAACTTTGTCAGTCAAGTTGATCTTAAAGCATAGTAACTATAAATAATCGGTAGAATTAGTTAAAAAAACCCCTACACTACACACATTTCTCTTATTGTAGTTTCATTTCCATGTCCATTCTATTATGGTGTTTTCATCTGCACAGCTCTTCAGCAATGTGGTTAAGGGTTTGTAAGGAACTGTTTTTTGAAACTATTACTCTTTTCTGGTTTTTAATCTCAGACATGGTTAGGCTGACACTGTACCTTTGTCTTTAGTCAGAAATGTAAGGGTAACCACATTAGATAGTGGATAACTGGCACATTTACTCTGGTCTCTTCTCTCAGTTAACAATAAAGAGAAAAAAAAAAAAAAGTACAAGGAAAATAATAATCCGATTTTCTGAGTATTCACAAATGACCTGACCTTATAGTGTAAGAAATTCTTTTTAACACCAGGAAAATGAGAATGCAATGTGCCTTAAAGTATCGGGAACACTCTCTAATCATACATATATATACATATATATACATATACATATATATACACATATGTAGTAGTATTACTACTACAAAAGCAGTACTTTTGTCGCCTTTTTATGGAAAAAGAAAAAAAGAATCACCCTGAGGGTGGTCGAACACAGGGACATATTGCTCACTAAGGTTGTGGGTTCTGTCTTTGAAGATACTCACAGCTTGACTGAATAATGCCCTGAGCAACCTGACCTAGTTGGACCTGCTTCGAGCAGGATGTTGGAATAGATGATTTCCAGAGGTGCCCTCCTGCCTAAATTATTATATGAATCAGTGATTTCATACCTGGCCTCATGGCTCCATCCCTATTTCATATGAAAGCATGCAGGTCTTCTGTATAATATTTCATCAGAAGTTTCAGGTTGTATTTCTCTGCTCTACTTGATATTTCATCCATACAGAGAAATATATTCAATAACATTTTGAACTATATCAATTTCTCTATTTGAAAGGTTTTTGTTTACTAAATAGCCAGATACATTTGAAGTCCTTGAGAGATGGGGAGCAAATACAGAATATCATATTGCAAAGCTTTTCCTGAGTAGCCAAAGATTGGGAACAGAATGCATTCAGATTACTGGAGAAAAAACTGCCGGAAATGAATGTTTTAAGTAAATTATTTCCAGAGATTTTTTTTCATTTCAGTGTCCTCTTGCTATGCTCCCTTTCTCCTCTCTCTTATAACGCCTTCCAGATAGTTATTGGGACAAAAACTGGTGGAAATCTATGTCTCTTCCAGGAGAACAATTCTAATGTCATTGCCATTCTGTTCCCTTACAACAGTAGTAAGGAATGTTCAGCATTTTTGAAATAAGGTCTTATTTACATAGGAGCCAATGTCAGATGGACCTTAGTCTTTTCCAAAGTGTATCTTTTCATGTTTTTTTAAATGCAAAATAACCCTAACCGAGAAATACACGAGGAATAAACAGAAAACAAAACAAAACAAAAAAACAAACAAAACAAAACAAAAAGAAAAGGAAAGAGAAAAAAAGAAGTCTGACTTTTCCTCTTCACATCTCAGTGATAATATCCACATTTTATATTTTATTAGGTAAGGCTGCCATATTAAGGCAGCTAATTTGTTTTTACAACTTCTAAAATTAACTGTCATTGTACTTGTTCTTTTCTTCATGTTAACCTCATCATTGTGTCTAATCTTCTGTATATTTATTCTGAGTCAACATTCTTTGTTCTTTGAGTCTCTGTACTCTCATCATTGTTTTAATATTTTTATAAATTAAAGGGAAGATGTGACAAAAGTATCTACAAAGCTTAATGAATAAGATATTCTGTTTAGCCTGATAATCCTTGTCAGTTCTCCTGTCTCCCCTTTTTGAATTTTCTTTTTCCTCTAACTGTAATGAATAGGATGGGGGTTAGCTATGTTTCAGAATATGTATATGATGTGTTCTGTGAACCTTGTGATTGTCTCAACATTCTCATTTCAACTAGTCTGAAAAAGCTCCTATTTAAAAGCTTCTGCTCATTCGAAGGTATCACTAGTACTTACCTTTCAGATTAGAATAAACTTTTAATGTCCATTGCATCTCCTGAAGTATTCTGTACAGAGCTTCCAGAACTGTTTTCTACTTCCACTACATCAAGGATTTTTTACACTCCATAAAAGATGTACTTGCAGCTGTCCTCTTCAGGACCTGACTTACCATCTCCAGATGACCCGTGACTGATAAATTACTTATGAATCCTGCTAGCTGTCATGACTTGTTAGTGTCCAAAGGCCCTTTTAGTCTCTTACCAAACATTTTCATGAAGACCTGGTTGTAGAACACTAAAAATAAGCTATTGAAAGGGCAGCTTTTGAGTTCCTTGGCATTTCATTTCTTAAATAAAAACCGTGTCTCAGAATTTCTTTCACACTCACATATTTACCTTCTGCATATGTTACAGTCTTAATTCAGAGTGCCTTGAACAATGGATAGGAGAAAGCAAGCTTTTTAGGAATTTCCTAAAATTTAGCTGGGGTCTTAACAGCCAATAGGAGACGTGAGGCAAGATCCAGAAAAAAGTATAGAGACAGTAAAGTAAGGAACAGGTAAATATATTCTGCTGAGTAATGGAGTTTCTTAAGGGTCCTGCTTCATCCCTTCTGATTTTTCAAATGGGTGATTATTTCAGTCATCAGCCTTCAACATTTCAGTGTCTCACAAATGTCCAGCTGGGCATGACAGGACATGAGGCTGCACCTACATTTCCCATGTTCAGGCCATGCATTGTAGACATGCTCTAAGATATCAGAGACATCCACATGGGACTGGCCAATAGGACACAGGATTTACAAAAACCCGTGCTGTTTTGGAGCCATGATGAGATGACAGGCTGAAATACTGCAAGGTATTTGGTGTGATTCTACTATCTTATATTTAAACAAATTAAAACACTAGTAGTTTCTTCTTTAAGTAATATTAATATAAAATAAGTGAAGTTCAGATAGTTTTAGAGAGGTTTCATCAGAAGATGTATACAGTCTATTACTTTCTTAATCGAATTATTGTTTTAACAAGTCAAATGCTATGACACTTCCTAAGAGGTCTTCACAACAACTGAAGAACAATAACATAGGCCGGTTCCAGATGAAAAAGCAGTTTGGATCACCCTCCTGTAATGTGACAATTCTTGGCAATATCCACTATGAAGTCTCACAAAGGCCAAATACTCTTCTATCCTGAAAAGCATTGGTGGGCAGGTGGGTCTGTTGAAGCTTCTCTAGCCCAAGGATAAAGACTAGAAAGTGTAGGTAGGACCAACATTATTTTAAAAATTTAAGTGTATTTATGACTACTTTAAGTTTTGTTTTTTAGAAAGTATATTCAGTCATAATGAAAAACTTAATCTGAGAGATTGGATAGCAGTCTAGAAACTTCCTTGGAAGAAGCACAGTCTGCTGAAGAATTTCTGTGCTGCCCCCAGCAACTACACTCCTCTGAGCACCTCAGATCTCTGTGATGATAAATATGACAAATTTATCCTATGCTGGGACTTTGGTGTGTGACTGCTACAGAAAGAAAAAAAAATCAGGATTTTACATTTTTCTGGGGTACCAAGGAAAAGAATAATTAGCGCAGTTTAAATTTTATTAAAACTTTTAACAATTCTTGTTACATTCTTATTTATCGCCAAGATATTATATGCAGAATTAGCTACATCTGAGCCATAATTTCCCTGATATTAACCTAGAAGCAGTGTTGAGTGTACCACTCAGTATCAATCCCATTTAAAAATAGACAAAATATCTGGAAAATATTTTCATTAAGGACAATATTTGAACATATACCTTTTTAAAACCATTTAGAGTCAGATAAATGCTTTGTAAGGACTGAACTCAGGCAGGTACAAGATGCACAGACAGGGAAATATTCAGCTTTGAATTATCCTGCCTTCTCCTAAGGCAGGAGATGCTAAGTATAGAAAGCTATAGTCTCCTAAGTGCTGTGGGTTTCTCAAGGGTACTACTTCATCCCATGTGAACTTTTAATAGTATTTCCAACCTCAAGAAAGTTACCAAACCAAATATGTGAACTGAAATCTTCCTAGCTCTGATGCTTGTGAACTTTTTCCCATCACTGTTAAAAATATACTGAAGTCATTAAAATAGACTTCTTAAGAGGTCAAAATTTTTAATCAAGAATACTTATGCTTAAGTCATTTTAGATCACTAAAGTCTAAATCTGTTTTAATTATGCATTCTCAATCACACCAATGCTGGTCTTCATTAACAAATGAAATACCTTTTTTTGTGTATTTATCTTCATTAAAAATAAACTAAAGTTCAAAATAAATTTTTTAAAACTCAAGTTTAGAGGTTTATCCAGGAAGAATAAATTACTTAAAACTGAGACAATGATAATGAGTTCTAATTGTGAAAGCACTGAGCTACCTGAAAAGTTTCCATGCCTCCATCTCTATGATATTATTGCTCAAGCATTATATTAATAGCATGTCAAAATAAACTAATGTTCCTTAATCATATTTCCTCAATAGCTTATGCAAAAACAAAACCTTCCCAACATTTCTCTTGAGCAATTGTTGTTACTATATGTTACTTACTAATGCCACTTATAATTTGATGAAAAGCAGGTCACAAAAAAAATAAACACACAATTTCCTTCAACTCTAGAGAAGAGGAAACTGAGAGGAGGCCTCATCACAGCCTAGAACTTTCTCCCAAGAGCAGGCACTGTTCTCTTCTCTGTGGTGACCAGTGCCAAGAGCTGTGGAACAGCGTAAAGCTCTGTCAGGGGAAGTTTAGGTTGAATATTAGGAAAAAGGCCTTCCCCCAGAGGTTGGGGCACAGACTCCCCAGGGAAGTGATTACAGCATCAAGCCTGACAGAGTTCAAGAAGCTTTTGGACAGTGCTCTCAGGCACAAGGTGTGACTGTTGGGGTGTCCTATGCAGGGCCCAGAGTTGGACTTGATGATCCTTGTGGGTTCCTTCCAATCCAGGATATTCTGTGTTTCTACTACTAAAGAAATCAAAACGAAAAGCTAACAAGCATTTTGTTTTGATGTGTGGAACCTTAATTAATTAACAGTGGTTTGAACAGTGCTCTCTAAACAACAGATTTTTAATGCAGGTGAAGAGCTTCCAGTTAAAATGATAAGGCTTGCAGTCATCTTTTTAGACACTAAATTCTTTTAATTAATGTCACTAAGATTTACCTGAAAACAGTCTTCAAAAATGAAATTATATATAAATCTGAAACATCTATGCTCTGGTTTATTTAATTTTTAAATTACTGTCTGAATTTTACTTGAAATGGAAAAGTTTATCATCCTTGACATTTATTTACGTAGGAAACTAAAACAGTAATATTTAAGGCTCTTATTCAGATTGGGAGCTTTTTCCAACAGTTTTCTGAAAACAAGAAATGGTAGCTATCAGGTCATGAATTGAACATGCCATTTTCCATTTTGCCTCAAAGAAGACATAGATATTACATTAAAAGTTAGATCAATAAAATGCATGTCTAAGTTTATTTTTAAAGAATCTGTGTAAGCAGAAGGAAGTTCAGTTCTTCCTCTAAGCAATAACATTAAAGTTATTTTTTTCCTTTTTTTAAAAAGTATTTTTTTAATCCTCATTAGTAATATCTTCCATCAAAATATGTCTGTTTTGCATCTTCCTCAACCACCAGATCTCACTCCAACTAACACACAGATACATCTGCCCTACTAAGGTTAGGCTTTGTACTAAAATTGTGAAATGTTCTACAATCATTAAAGGATTAATAGGACAGAAAAGTATTTTACTATACCAGCAACTGAACCTTGCAGAAATAAAGTCAATACATCCCGCACAGTCACAGTCATCCGAGATTTTTTGCAGCCCTCAATAATAAATGCAACTCATGTCTATAGGAAGTTTATAACAGCTCTTAATCCTTAATCTAATTATAAACGTTTCTATTAAAACATATCTGAAAGGCAAAACTTGCAGTTACAAAAGTAAAGAGGAAGATATTCCCAAGTGTCTGAAGTGTTTTCTTCAACTATATACTTCCTTTAGGCTGCTAAAATTACAGCTATATCCAGACAATGCATTATCTTAGGCTTCATTACCCTTTAAGTTCAACAAAGACTGTAAACGAACAATATCAGTAAATAGTCATGGCCTATTCATTTTCTTTTCATTCTGCTTAAATGCCATAAATAATATCATAATATACACTGAATTATAATCACACGCTAATTAAAAATAGATGGTCCTTTGGGGAACAAACTATAAATTGTATTTCATTAAAACTAACTTATAGGGAAAATGGTTATAAAGAAAATCCAACAGAGCTCGGCTCTAACACCTATCAATAATGCATTATAAAAAGTTGTCCTCCTGTCAATACAAGGATCCCTGAATGAGTTACTAAAGGCACTCATCCAATAAACTCTGTCCTATGATAACTTTCTAGGGATTTCCCCTTGCTAATTACTGCAAAGTATTTTGTTAAGTTACAAATTACTGCAATTTGTTCCATGACAAAGAACTCATCTTTTGTGAATCAGTATGGGCCCAAAGATCTCTTTGTGTATTCCTTTTGCAGGAATTTACTGGAAAACATTAGACTCAATAATAGAAGAAAAAGCAACAACTCTGTTTCTAATTTTTTCTATAACATGAATTTTCAGAATATAAATTGAAAATGCAGATTTAATGGTAGTGGTTTTCAAGTCAAAAAGTCCATTTTTTTCAGGAAAAGTTCTTACTAGAGTAAGACTGTTTCTGTATTTCCAAATGAGTTTTAATTCCATTTCGGCTTAATCATAAAATTAGTATTGAAAGAAGTGAACACTTTCCTTCCTTCAAAGCACATGGAAAAAAATGTTGTCACTATATTGACAAATTCTTCATTGCTTTAATTATATCATGTAGGGTGGTTGAATAAGGCATGAGAAACACATGAAGTACTCTACCAAGGACAGACTCAATAGGGGGTTTTTGGTTGTTTGGTTTGGTTTGGTTTTCTCCCCTTTTGCACCAAATTGAAGAATCAGTTACTTGCACAGCATTAATCCCCACCATCATCTCAGTCTCATTATGTTAGATTTACACTAGGGCTGTATTAGGTTTGATTTCACAAAGAATGGATTAGAACAGACCTCTTTCTAAGGATTAGGCTTGGCTTTCACGACAATTTCATAGAGAAATGTATTCTACTTGGCCTACAAATTGTTTTTACGACAGATAATCAAGTGGCCTTCTTTATCCACATCATGTGGTTGACTTAAATCTGTAAGAACTGACAGATCCAATGTCCACCTTTTACTCTGGAAAAATGTGCCCCACAATTACAATCCTGTGTATGGCTGCCACAGCTAAATTGACAATAGACTCAGTCTCTATGACTGGGATACTTTAAACCCTACAAAAGAGGCATGTGCCAGAAAATTTTCTTTTTTCTCCTTATTTTCTTCTAGAATTTGTTTCTGAAGAAATTATAGGCGTGTTTATAACAAAGAAAAAGAGAAGAAGGAAAAAAATAAAAGCTACAACATAGCCTTGAGGAAAAGCTCAGAGAAAGAAGACTTTTGCAAAATAAATACTGGCTAAGACATCATAGTTTATGTTGTTTGATTCACCTGTTTTCAAGAAAAAAGCACTTTTTATAGGCTTTCACAGTACATGGTTTTAATCAAGTATTATGGATGTAATAATTTTCTCTTAAAAATGAAAAGCAGTTAAAAAGTTAGCAGTTATGTCTTTGTAGCTTAAAAAGTGCACACAGGTACTTCCCTTTCTCTGCTATCTAGATCTGAATTTTATTTTCTGCAGTGATTACACTATAAGGACATTACAATTTAACTCTAGCATGTGTATCTCTACAGGTAAAGATAAGTTTTCTCTTTTCAAAAGAAAAAGAAAGCTTACTATGAACTGATAAAGAAATCTAAATTTTAAATTCCCTTTTTTTCTGATTTTGAATTTTAAGTAAATGATACATTCTTTTTGAATGAAAATAAATTATGTATAAACTCAGTTGCAATGGATATTCTTCAGTCATGTTTCTAAAATGTCAGATATCCAACGACAAACTCCAAGTAATGGGGTCATGGAGCTATGGAGCATTTCAAGGTCAAATATGGGATAATTTTTAATAATAGATTGGTTTTAATTTCACTTCCATTTAAACACAATGCCATATGGCATGGTAAATAAGAAGAAAAATAAGCATTTTGCATAAGTCGGCTGCCAAAAAGTGTGTGTTCTTCTAGGTTACAGCAGGGACTATTCTTAGCAGAACTGGAGTTTAAGAATTAACAGGAAGTAGAAAAGAATTAATTTCCTTTGTAAATACATTAGTGTTTAGTGCCGGCTAACCTCAGAAGAGAGGTTTTCAAAGGCACAAACTGTCAGTAAGAAGCCCAAATCCCTTTCTTTGGAAGTCAGCTGTGGTTAGGAACCAAGCTGGTATTGATGCCTTTGAAAACCTTCCCCAAGTGCCGGATTTTCTAGGATACTGAGCACTAAGCAACAGGAGATGGGGCTGCTCAGTACTTCAAGGGATCAAGCACACAATGTGCAGTACAGCATCCAACTCACATCAAAAGGAACTCAGTCACTGCTTAATTGGTATTGTTGCTATTGTTGCTTTAAGACAATGCTTTATTTTGGGAACATTGTATTTTGTCTTTGTACATTGTTAGGTCTTATATCTTCACTTGGAATTTTAGTCCCTGCACTTGCTGTGGCTTTGACATGTCTTAATGTGATGAAAAGTGTTTATTTTCTTAGCTAAAGTAGCTATATCTTCTGTTTCTTTTAGTTTTTTCTCATACATATATATAAAAATAGGACACAGAAGATTAAAAAATAAAACTATGCTGGCAGTTTTCTGTTCAGAAGCTACTTCAGCATTATGTCAATAATGAAACTAATGTACAGTGTCAAGAGCTGTCACTCTCAAAGGCAGAGTGTGCCTGATGTAGACAGCAGGGAATAATGGCACTTCAAAAACTGACAAAGAAAAAAAATACATTCATTATGTATATGCATTGATAAATATAAATTTGACTGGAAAAGGGAAGTGGTTTTAAAAATGTAATATTGCATCTTGTATGACATCCAGCTGGTAACTTAGGTCTTGTTTCAATAGAAATAAGACTTTTGTTCTGAGCTTTGAGCTTTTACCGACTCCAGTCTTATTTGTTAAACCATATGTTTAAAAATGAGGGCATTTGTAAGTATAAAGAAGAAGATGATACCAATTTTTAATTGCAGAAAAAGGGACAATGTGCAGGATCCTTTTACAGAAGGCATATTAGAAGATGTAACTCTCTAAGCTAATTTGAGCATTTCTAAGTATATGAATTTGTCCTAGAGTCTAGCTCTTGGAGTTTCACTATTTTAGGATGATGTCCTTCATTCTGATATTCAGTGCCTATTTAAAATGTTTTAATGTTGAAAACAAGAATTCCAGTTTTCCTTGTCCTTTCTACTATGAATTCTTCAGCCCTATGAAGTCAATATACTATTGCATTTCCTTTCTCAGACTGGATATATTTGTGGAGTTCCCTGCTTGCCCATCACCCCTGCTAAAAGCATCTGCATTATAAGGTTTCTTTCATCATTTTTTCAGGGCAAGTCACAAACTTCTAGCAGGTTGGTGGGTGCTATCAGTGAGTGTAAACCTAATCTGGAGAGTCAGATGTAGTCTGTATCAAGTATTTTCTCATCTTCAGTATACAGTACGTCAAGAATTAACTCTTGGTTTCTTTTGGAAAATTCATATAATATGTTCTTCCCTTTCCTAATCTGTGCTTGTGGAGGGAAGAAATTCCAAGGTTTAGAAATAAGCACAGAGAATTTATTGCATTAGTTCCCAAAATATTGTCTCTTGTCCAAGTGCACCTCTGTTTACAATATCCCACTCAGATCTCATCTGTTACTTTTGTTGTATGTATTGAAGGTCCATTTGCAAATATTCCTGAGTTCACAGATGAAATAAATTATGACTGTCTCATCAATGTATCAAATACAACTCTTAACACCATCAACCTAAATATGCTTCAATCAGAAATGTGCAATTATCATTCCAGAGGTTCTAATTTTGTGTCCATTGCAGTTGCTTCTGTGGAGACTGACTCCTGCAAAATCATGAAATATTACAATCCTCAGACAAAATTAATGACAAGGACAGTAGGAAAGAGGAAAAATAAGTACTAGAAAAAAGTCACAGTCTTTTGTTGTGCAATACTCAAAACTTCCCACATCCCCTATTTAACAATAACGTGTGTCAGCCATTCTAGGCTTCTGTAGCATTCTTTGCGATGTGCAACAATGAACAGTAGCACACAGAACCACAGAAATCACACAAAAGCAGTTTGAATTGGAGTAAGATTTCCCTGTCTCCTCATTTAAGTGTTTTGCATCCATTTTGCCAATGAAAAAGGGGCACAAATCATATAGTTAGAATTTGAATTTATTGGCACCATTTCACAATTCCATAACTGAAGATAGCACACCCTTTCATGATTCCAGCTATGTTCTGTTCTAAGTATTAAACAGCATCCTCCCTTACACATTGCTGAAAAAGATACCTCCATTATGACCATAACATTCACTTACTATTTCTGATGCTATAAGTAGTACTGTAAAGATGGAGTTGCATTTAAGTCATAGAAAGCCATAAAATGAAGCACTTTATAAAATTTGTAGTTTCCAAGAATGTTAAATCTTCCTAAACTGTGTGTTGTGAGAACTCTGAAATGTATTTAAAAAAAAAAAATCCTGATTGCAAACTTATAAAAGGCATACCGGCAAAAGTAATCTTCTATTTTAACCCCTGGCATAAAATCATGACAGCTTTGTATTCTCTATGCAAGTTCAAAATGAAAAGGGGGAAAAAAGTCAGAACTAAATGAAGTTACTGACTTAAGGTTCATAAAAATGCTTTATTTCGATCAGCAAAACTCAAGTCATATACTTTCCAAACCAAAGCTCTATAAAGAAAGGTTACACCAACATATGCAAAGAATAGTTGATACTGAAGATATGTGCAAAAGTATTAAATTTCATATTCATTTATTCTAAAATTTTTAGTATTTGGGCTAATAGAAACCTTGCCATTATAGAATAACTGCTCAAAACAAATTTAACTCAGCCACTACTTACATATATATATAACTATTGAGACATTAAAAATATATTAATTAAGAAAAATAATATTTTGGATTTTTTTCAATTGTTTTTTTGATTGAAAATTCTCCAACAAGTGAAATTTATTCTTTGCATGAAAAAAATAATAAATATATGTGTAAATTAAAAAAAAAAAAATTCCTAATTGGAAAACTAGTTCAACTGAAGCAAAAATATTCTATCATTTAAGTTGATTTCAGTGTCAACCCGATTTCTAAAAAATAATTTATTTGGAAGTGTCCAGTATTTAATTTTGCTTTCAATTAAAAATCATTGTTCCTGTTTTGCCAGTAAAATGTGTCATATTACTTTTATTATATAATATTTCATAATTACAATTAACGTAATATATTTTTTATGATTCCTTTTATTAAACTGACACAAAGTTTTACAAAATCAATGGGTTCAGTATTTCTGAAATATTCTGAATTCTTGTTCAATGGAAGATGTGGATATGTTCTTGAAATTTTAGCTAAAAGCCAAATTTTAAGGGTTAAAATATCCAATGAAATGGAAATTCTGACTTCATTTCTGTAAACACATTTATTTACCCAAATTACTGCCACTTGGAATATTTTAGATGTTATGAGTATTAGCCCAGTTTTGCTCCCCCATGCAACATTCTGGGACTATTACAGAAGTCATTCCTCTTTCCCAGTAGACAATACACTGTATTTCCAGGAATGCCCTGGGACAGGAAGTTCAGCTGGATCTGCCCCCATCCCGCCCTGCCAAGGGCATTGTATGGAGACCCTAAACCATCTATGGACAGCCTGATAAAATGTCTGCAGTGTGTTGTCCTCAGAAGCCACAGCTATGGATGGGTAGGAGTGCAGACTTGTGGGCCTGTTAATTTATGACTGTATTGACTGACTACTTTCCACAAATATATGCTATTTCCTCCTTCCTTCAAAAGGAAGTGCCACTTCCCTCCAAGTGCCATTTCCTCCTTTTCATTATTTAAAATGTTCGTAAACAAGTAATTTGTTAAAACATACCTTTGTCTTGCTGCTCACAAAAAGCCTGACAGTAACTAGACAGCTGTGCCCACTGTTTATCACCACTGCTGCTTGTAATTTTCTAATTATTACCTTATGTTCCTCTCATCTGCTGCTGCCTTGTCCTCTGAAAGCACAATCATGACATCTTTTTGTGACAAAGGAAATTAACTTACACAGACACACATGCACATTACTGTACTATGAACCGTACAGTAACATTCTTCATGCCAGTAATTCAGTTAGTGCTGAATAAAAAAAGGTGTGAAGAAAAAAGAAAAATAAAGGGAGAAACTTGCTGAGCACTTTCTGCATTTCCTTAGGATTTTCCTAACTCTGGCCTAGCTGAGGCATGGTAGCAGTAAACTTTGCTAAATCAACATGTGGAGGAAACTCTCTAGATTCCTAGAAAAGTTTGCAGTACTGTTATGTGGTATCTGTTCTATGGATACTCTCTTCTGGCTGAATTTATTAATTGAATAATCCTCCTGTTTTTCCACAGCAGAGCATGGGAAGCCTAAGCAGTTAAATCAAGTAGACTGTCTCAAAGAGTCATGCTCCTGCCAAGCGGTTAGGTTACAGAACGTCTGGCATGGTTTAACCCCAGCTGGCAACAAAGCTCCACACAGCCGTTCACTCACTACCCCGTATCGGGGCAGAGGAGAAAATCAGAATGGTAAAAGTGAGAAAACTCCTGCATGGAGATAAAGAGAGTTTAATAGGGAAAGCAAAAGCTGAACACACAGGCAAAGCAAAACAAGGAATTCATTCATCACTTCCCATCATCAGGCAGCTCTTCAGCCATCTCCAGAAAATCTGGGCTCCATCCTGTGTAATGGTGATTTGGAAGATAAACATCATCACTTCAGATGTCTCCCCTTGCTTCTTCTTCCCACAGCTCTGCATGCTGAGTGTGATTCCAAATGGTATAGAATGTCCCTTGGGTCAATTGAGGTCAGCTGTATTCCTTCCCAACTCCTTGTGCACCTTCTGCCTCCTTGCTGCTGGGCTGGGGTGAGACATGGAAAAGGCCCTGACTGTGTATTTTCTGCTCATTGTTAGCACAAACTTACCTGTGCTATTAAGCCTGTTTTTAGCACAAATCAAAAATATGGCCCCATACTAGTTACTACAGGAAAAAATCAACACTATCCCAGCCAAAACCAGCATGATGTGCAAGCTAAGAATTCCTTTATTCAAATTATGCACAGAAAGAAACTCTCAACAGGTTTTCCAGATAAATATGTTCTGAAGAGTTTGGTTTGAAAGACTTGAAGTCTTGACTTTCACTGTTGTCTGGGATATTTTTTTTTCTTACAAGGTACAAATGATTGGCAGCTCACTAAAAGCTGGTTTGTAGCAAAAAATATAATGTGTCAAATAGCTAAAAAGTTTCTGTAGTTTTTGGTCAAACAAGCTGTTCTATTCTACCATTAAAATGAATGCTGTCAAATACTGAATAGTGTTTTGACAACAGTGTAATTTTCTTTCATCATCTCTGATCATTTTGATGCCCAGATATATTTTGTTAAGACTTTTTTGTCTGTTTGTAAAGATCATACTCTAATCTCCAGAAAGTATTCTCTAACTCAGAATTGTTTTGAAAAATATCTTCCATTAGAAAAATAAATCCAGTCAGCTAGCTAATAAGTAAAGAAAGCAAAAGAATACTAAAGGGAAAACATATTTATAATGCTTAACTTTCATATTTGTTTATTTGTTTGGGTTTTTTATTTATCATCACCACAAGCAAAATTGAATTAAATAAACTACAGAACTGATGAAGTTTATCAACTTCAGTCAGCAGAATAATTGTTAAAGAGCTTTGAAAACTGAGATGTTCTGATAAATAAAGAGAAATATACAAAATTTCATTACTTGTATTGTATTAAAACACTTTGAATAAAATTTACCATAAAGGGTTTTCTATTCAGTGAAAGTAAAATGCCTAAACTAAACTGGTATCTCATTCTCTTGTTAGGTTCCCATTTTATTTTGTTTCTCTGTCTTTCTGCATGGAGATCAATAATTGATCTAACACATGAACACATGAACATGGTTGCAACTTGCAACTTTTGACAAATCATGATCTGCTTAAAAGAATATCCTTCTATTATGCACTGCTTTAAGGAGTTAGTGACAATGTAATTTTTCTGTAAACTTTGAAATAGGCATAAAATTATTCTTACTCTCATACCAGGATCATATCAGAAACTTTTATTATGAGATATCCTGTATCTGTCATGTAGCCTCTAAAATTTTTATGGATGAGATTTAAATTTTATTGTTTGGGACCTTTTTCTTCTTTAAACAATTTAAAAATCAAAGCACATCTGAAAAAACTGTCTTTAGGCTGAAAATATTTCTGTCAATATTAATATTTTGCTTTTGGTGCTTTATGAAAATTATAGACATTGCCCTTAAAAAGGAAAGACAGATGTTCGGGGTTTTTTTCTAATTTCTGTCTCAGAACTTTTAATTTATTGCCGTGATTTAACTCCAGCCATCAGCCAAGACCACACAGGCCCTCACTTACTCTCCTACCACCAGAACTGGGGATAGAACTGGAAGGGTAAAAGCTAGAAAACTCATGAGTTGAGATAAAGACAGTTTAATAGGGAAAAGCCATGCACAGAAGCAAAGCAAAGCAAGGAATGAATTCACTGCTTCCCGTGGGCAAGCAGGAGTTCAGCCATCTCCAGGAGAGCAGGGCCCCATCACATATAACAGTGACTTGAGAAGACGAACACCAAACTCCACTCCAAACATCACCCCAAATATCCTGCTTTCCCCCTTTCTCCTTCTTCCTCCACTTTCTATCCTGAGCATGATGCCATGTGGTCTGGAATATCCCTTTGGTCAGTTTGGGTCACCTGTCCTGGCTGTGTCTCCTCCCAACCTCCCAAGCACCCCCAGTTTCCTCACCAGTGTGGCAGCACAAAAAGCAGAAAAGGACTCTGGCTCTCTTGGAGCCCTGCTCAGCAGCAACGAAAACATCTCTGTATTATCAACCCTGTGCTCATCACAAATCAAAAGCACAGCCCTATACCAGCCGCTGTGAAGAAAATTAACTCTACCGCAGCCACAACCAGCACATTTATTTATCTAGCTGCCAATTTCAATCTAAATTAACAAACAATTTTGGTTGAACAAATCTTTTTGAGAAATGAGCTATCTGGGAAGTGAACAAAAATTGTCTACATCTATTATATTTTCCACATGTGCATCATGTACCTTTCTTTCAGAACCTGCATATGTCAAAAGCATTTTCCTCATGAACAAATTATTCAGAGCCCCACCATCTCTATAAAATGCATATTTCTCTCAACCTTTTCTGCCTCTCACATATTGAGTGACAAGCATACACACATGCACTCAGACAAAAAGTGAGACCTTTCTTCCATCATCTGAGATCTTGTCACCAAACTGGCTTTATCAAGGTACTTGATAATAGCTTTCAAGCTATGATATATGACTCAGTGTGTTGGAACTGAAGCAAGAATGCTGACAACTATCTATCTACCTTTGATTTCCAGAAGCTCTGTCAGAAAATAAACTATTATAGAAGATAAACACATAAACTCAAATCTCTTTCATCATCATTCCCATGCTGAAAGTTGAAACAAAAGATCTTTTACCCCTAGACCAGGTATTTAGAAGTATTGCCTGCCTCTGCAGGCAGAGAACAAGTGACCACAGTTATTGAGCCAGCTGCAGCCTATTTGGAAAATTCTGATCCAACATGGAAACAGACCAAACAGCTCTGCAGCATCATATGGAAAATAGGAGAACATGAGTGCAAAGTGCTAGGCAATGTGTTCTTGTGCTTCTAATGTCCAGCTGTTGCCTAAGCCTCAAGATTTCTACATTGCATTTCTGTCTCAGAACAATTAATAAATGCTTTTGGTTGAGACATTCAGATTCCCATACTGTACAAGGTTCTAGAGTAATATAAAAACAGATTTTCTCTTCTTCAGCTCCCAGGCTTAGCACAAGCCCGCTCATCTTCCCCCCTATCCCATCCTCAAAGAAAGTTTGAGAGTCCCAGAAGTGGAGATTGTTCCTTCTTATACTTTCCATCATTTCTTACCAGGAGAACTGAAAATTTACAGCACTGTGAAAACATAATGTAAACTGTACATCATACGCTATTCACTACTTGGCTACTTGTCAGGAAGTAGTAGCCATCAATTCACATCACTTTTCTTCTTTTACTGTTTTTGAGGCACAGGACAGGAGAATGGCTTCATTCCAACCATCCAGGTTTTACACCCGTCCCCTTTAGTACTGCTGCAATTCTGCTTCGGCATGAATCACATTAGGGTTAATTGTAATTGTGAATTAAAAATGCTTGCAATGAAAATATATCCAGGCAGAAGCAAAAACTGTGTTCATTTTTCATGAAAGTAACAATGCAATAGGGATGAGAAAGACAATTTTTTGGGGTTTTCCTCGGAAAAGATTGCCAATACTTCACATGAAAGTTGTGTATTTTAAAATTTAAGTGGAATTAAATACTCTTTCTTTAAAGTACTCTTAGGGAGAGGCACAAAGCTCCATAATAAACTATCTAGTTGAACTGAATTTCACTTTAACTTAATCAGTTCTTTTTGAACTTTTGCTGAAGGGACTGCTGTAGTCTACACGAGTCTTTGTACATCTCCCTGTTTGAGGGATTTCTTCACCACCATTCTGAAGGACATAGCATGGTGACTGCACTGCAATCTGAGAAATTACTGCAAAGAAACTGTGGGAATGTAAAGACAAATAAAGAGAGGGTATTTCAAGGGAAAAAAAAATATTATAAATAACAGGATTTCATGCCCCAACAGTAGGGCTGGGAAGGAAAGTATATTCCAAAGTAGTTTTGGGACTTAGATCTCAAGCCCTTGAGTGTTTAACTTCTTTTTCTTCTACAGACATTCCACCCAACTTTTACTCACAACATTTGTGCATAATTTGCAAGTATCTAGACATCTGTGCCCAGAAAAGAACATGAGAACAGTCAGACCAAAGATCTTTCCATTCAATATCCTGTTTCCAGGACTTGGTAATATTCTGACACTCCATACAAATCTTTTAGAGACTGTTTCCCCATTAATTACTCTTTATGAGCCTGTGTAAATTCTTAGCATCCAAAGCAGTATATAGCCAGGACATCTGCAGCCTGTTAATTCATTGCCTGAAGATCTACTAATTTGTTGTTTTTGCTGTTTGTTGGTTGGTGTTTTTTAACTGTGATGAATCTTTCTTCCCTTTTGCCACTCATTCCTGTATTAAAAGTAATAGGTATCAAGAAAGACTTCTTTTCCCTTTCCATGCCATTCCTCATTCTCAAAATACAGTTTAGTATGTAAAAGCATCCACAGTAATGTGCATTTCTTAATGGTTATTTAGAAACACGGCTGTGAATTTTATATATGAATTAAATGTATGTACAAATATGATTACAGCATTAGTGGCCATTTCTGAAAACCTGATCCTCATAACCAAACAGAGAGCAGATTGCAAACTGTTTTCTCATTAGTATATGCTACCATTACACCAGCTTAATACATCGGTGTTAATTTCAAATCACAAAGAAGCAAGGACTCAACATATGTTGTTGCAGCACTGACAATAAATATCAAGTCCCCAGAGCTGAATTTGTTGCATTTACAGATATGTCTTAAAAATATACATAAGTTTATTTGTCTTATTTTGAAATAAGTGAAGACAGGCCATATGCAGTGCTATAATTCCCTGTATGACATCTTTGAATAAGTTGATTCAGTTTGATTGATGAAAATTGATTTATTTTCGGTGTTTTTTCAGAAAATTAATTTCATAAAACTGATTCTCTCTGTTCAATCCAGAAACACACCACCTATTGGGAGGAATTAGCTTCTTAGTTCCCAAAGGAACACACCTGCAGATAACGTGATCTCAAAGCTTTTTGAAGAAAATAACAACGTGCAGGTCAAGCAGCACACCCCTTCCCTTTTCCCCAGAACTCCATGTGTTCAAGATCTCAAGGACTCACTGACAGAAATCATCAGTGAACAATGAAAACAGTGAATCAGTTGAAAAATATCAAGGAAAATGTCTGGTCAAATGTGACAAAAACGAAAGATAAAAAAAAAGCATGATTTTTCCTTATTTTATATCAAGAAGGATGTTTTGGGAATGAAGCTGACTGTACAGGAACATGTTTTGTAATATGTCACATCAAAAACAGCAAAATGTCATGAAGAACGAAGAACTGCCTGAAAGCAGGGAAGTCCTATGTGCCAACTCCTGCTCCTAGAACTGACAGTTTTTTCAAGTGATACACCAGATTAAAGAGAATAGAATGAATCTTGGGAGCAGATGTTAGAACCTAAATCCCCTGCTGTCAGCTGAGCATCATGATTTTTGGTTTATCCCATCAGACTCTTTCTTCTATTAAGTCTCCTGCACAATTTGAATTTTTCATTATTTCTGCTGGAGAAGTAAAGAGCACTTTTCTCATACATTTCAGTTTTTACTTCTTCTTCCCTCAGCTTTTCCCCACAAGGTCACATTCAGTCTTGTTCCCATATAGTCTACTAGGTAGCCTGGTCACAAATGGGAGGTATGCCCTTGAACCTTGTCCAATTGATCAGAATATTAAACCTCAGTATAGAGGTTTCTGAGAGGTGGTTATAACAGCATGGTTATAATAGTAAAGCATAAATAAACTAATTATTACCTCCTCATCTGGTTGCATTTGTAAGAAAGTCAATCTTGTCTTCGTTTTATGCATACTCTGAGCATGCCTCTAATATCAGCATCTCTTAAAGATTTTGCTCTTTTCTGTTGAGGAGTTTTAAGCCAACTCCAGCAGCATGGCCACATGCAAACTGAGACTGTCTGGGCTTGCAAAGTTCAAAGAGATGGGTTCTGAAAATGTTTGTGTTGAAAACAACCAGGCAGCTTGAAGAACCTCAAGGGATGGGTAAATGTGAGGTTTGTGCCAAATGAGGTTTCTGGGAAAGTTTCTGATGTATGCCATTTGGGCACAGGGTCGTAACACTTAGTTTTCAAAACTAAATGGGAGCAAGTAAAGACATGTCAGTTTCCTGTTACTCTTCTGCATGAGGTAGAATCCAGGCTTAGAGGCAATCACCTCTTCTGTGGAATGATACTGAGCACTTATGATGTATGTGAACTTACTTGCCTGAGACCTTAGAGAGTAAAAAAATCCACCGGGGTCCCCCAATAGGGAGACCCCTGAAAAGTTCTGGGCTGTAAAGTTCCAGCTGTTGAGTTGCTGGGTCCCTGATAGGGAAACCCCTGGCAGTTCTATGATGGGATTAAATGAGGCAAATGAGACTTCCAGTATTCGGTCTTCAGGTTCGTTGCTTATTGTTTCTTATCTACATTTCAGTGAGCTCATCTACACACCAAACTAGCATACTAGGAAGAAAGTCACTGGAAGTCACAAGACACACAGTTTCAAAGTCTTTTATAGATATTTTACCAAATGAACTACTAGAATGTATTTTATTTCTATTTTACCACCAATTACTAGTTGTTGTCCACGTAGCACCTACATTGCGGACTTTTCTATCCCAACCACTTTGTGCTACCAACACTGCAGAAAATGGGGTAGATGTAGATGAAGAAGAAGGAGAAGCTGAGCCAACACCCCAAATCCTCCATCTTGTCTTCTATTTACCTCCGTACTAAAACCCCAAAACTCTAAGTTTTTCACCCTGAGACAAACTACACTTCTATCTATTTCACACACTTAACAGAACCCAATTCATCCCAAAGTCTTGGAAGCCTTCTCCATGGCTGAAGGTTAAAAGCAGTGCTCTCCTGAGGATTAGGACCCCTCAGGACAGGCAGAGGGACATTTCCTGTGACCTGGGTTCCAACACTAGAGATAGAAAAAAAATTACACTTTGAATCCATAATTATGAGACACATATAAATTAAATTACTGCTGCTATTTGTTAAAAAACAGTGATGCCATTTCTATTGGTATGCGTGACATTTTGTATTAAATTGTTTCTGTGCGAGGCGGCAGCATCCCTCAAGAACCATACAGTATTTGTTTGCGTGTCTGCATTCTATGATTCTGAATATGAATTACTTCTCAGCGTTCTTTAATCATGAATATCTTAATATAACCTGTGCATATAATTTCAGAGCCAATCTCATGAGTCTGCCTAATAAAGAGTAAAAAACCCTGTGAAAACCCATCTGTAAAAACCCTGTAAAAACTAAGACCCAAAGTGCAGGCCTCTTTTCCTAGATTTTGGAGAACATTTTGGATGACGCTTCATGTCTCCTGCCTTGCTTAGATTATATGAAAAATTAAGGCGCAAGGACAAAGTTGGGCCCTATCCTGGAGTGACTTTGTGATGTCAAATTGTATTCCCATTCATCTGTTTAGCCCAGAAATATGTTTTGTGCCTTTAAGGCTGGATCTGAGAGTGAAGAGGGAAAGGAGAAGCGGTGGAATGTCTGAGGTGGTTGTTTTCAAAACACAGAGATAAGAGCTTCATTGTTTGGTCTCCTGGACTGTGTTGATGTGGACAGTGGGAGAGAGCTCTGCTTTGCTTTTAGTTAGTTTTTGACTAACTGAAGCAGAGAAGTTCCCTGGATAGTTTTTCTTTTTCTTTTCTCCCTGGAACTATTTGGACCTGCTGTGGACTGGGGAGCCGGGGGAGCACCGTCAGCTCGCACCTGTGGCCCAACGGGGCCTGGCCTGGGCAGCGGCATTTCCCAGCACCGGAGGGACTTATAATAGACTGATAACAGCTTAGCTGACCTGAGCTATTTCTTCCAAATTTGCCAACCAGGACAGGTCCTTTGCAAGTTAGAGCAAAGGGGTTCTCACACTCAGAGGTATCCAAAGGGAGGTGCCAAATAATCAGCAAGTTTGCCAAGTCCCTTCTTGTTCCAGTGGACAGTGGGAGGGGACTGGCTGTAGGTGTGCCAGGCTGAAGCCAGCAGGAGGCAACCCCAGTGGAACAGAGCCCAAGAAGGAGCCCACCACTGGAATGCCTTGGCCTGACAAAGCCACTACACAACAGCTAAGGAGCAACTCACATACAGATATTATTGAGAATGCTCAAATCAGAACCACAAACCTCTGTTTTTCAGGACATTCAGATGCTGTTATATTCTTCCCCATCCTCTAAGGTACATTTCGAGGTGAAGCTCTGAATGTTGATATGGTTGTGTTCTAAGGGTGCTTGTTTTTGCAGCATTTCTATTATGATCAATTATAGCAACTCAAAAGAAGGCATTATCTTCCTAGCTACTAAAATTATTAGTAATTATAAAATATGTTGCTGAACTGTGATTGGTAATCAGTAAAACAGAACTCCAGTGCGTAGTTAATAACAATCTGTTGAGATAAAATTGAATTTTTCATCTCCCCAATGCCTTTTAACTTTATATCCATTGAATTAATATATATAAATGTATTTTAATTTAGCTAGCCTTTAAAAATCATTCTCAAAACCATTGCCAGACAGGAGAGAAACTGCTAGTATGGTGTAGTAATTTTTGCAAAACCGTCTTTCCAAATCTAACAATGCATGTCTGTGCTGATATTGAAGATTGAGAGCTACAATACCTTTAGTGTCTGTTTTTAAGTAATTAGGCATGTATTCATCCAAGAAAACCTACGTATGTGTTCTTTGCAACACACATTTCCACAGATGCTGGGGAAAACTAGTGATGTTAAGTCTCACAAGTCCAAACAGTTTTATCATCCAAAAATCAATTGAGCACTAAACAAAAAGGGGAAAAAAAATTGTGGCGTACTCTTAGTAAGAGACAATTGAACACGGTATTTTGGTTCTCCAAAACAAAGTTCTACGTTTTAGGCTTTGTGTCTGACTATCACATTTGCAATAAAGGGATTTAAGAAGATATTGGGTTGCATTTTAAAATGCCCTGGCAAATGCTCACCAGATTCCCTTTGGACAGAGAGTCAGTGATCTTCATATTCTGAGTCCCTTCAGAGCTGGATTTTTTTTGTTGTTGTTTTGTTTTGTAGGGTTTTGTTTTGTTTTGGTTTGGTTTGTTTGTTTGTTTGTGCTGTTTGGGGATTTTTTGTTTGATTTTGTTGTTTTTGTTGCCATTGTTGTTCTTGTTTCATTAAATTTTTCTTAGCATCTAGGTAATATACAGGTTCCCCAGAAAATATACTTTTTTAGAAGAGTACTACACAGGCATTATTGAAAGAGATATCTTTCTAGCATGCCTATGTGATATCCTATTTCATCAACAGAAAGGTTTGTAGCAGAATACTTGTGGATTAGAGATTGTATAGAATGAAATGGATGTACACATCCTTCTTTCATTATGGAAACTATCATATATAACTGAATTTTGCAGGCCTCCAAAGTACAGAAATGAAGTGAGTCACAATTACATTTAGCTGACATTTTTTAAGGTCCATTACAAAGATGGTTATAAATCCTAGTGTGCGTAGACTCTTCAAGACCAGCAGGGCAGGGCTATGAACCCTGAAATCATTGGCAACATGAGTGTTCCTCAGACAGTGAGAAGCAGAGCTGTAAAGTTGTAGATGGTTATGAGGGTTTTGTTTTTCTATTAATAGTATTGTTGTTAATCTAACCTTAGAGAGATGCAGCACAGTCCGGTTTCACATATAGGGGTGCTAACAGAATTATTATACAGAAAGAAGTAAAAAGAAGAAACGGCTATAGAGAAAGAAACAGGAATGCCTATCAGATTGCCAAACTAGAAAAGTATTTTTCTAAGCAATTTCTGCTACTGTACCAAAATAAAGATACTGACCTGTCAAAGTTCAGTTGGAAGCATCAACCTTCAGAATAAACCAGAATATTTGGAAAAAAGTATGTTAGGGTACAAAACACACAAAACCCCAAAATAAAAAAAAAAAAAAATTTAAACAGATGAGTTCTAGATAAGATATATCAAATGTAGGAAATAAAATATTCTTAATTACCTGAAAACTCTAAATATTATAGATTGCAACCATTTTGAAGATGTTTCCTGAACAAAGAAAAAACACCAAATTGTTAAGACTTTATTGACTTTAATAATGTTTTTCATAAGGTGGCAAAACAGAACAGGAAAGGCAAGCAGAGTGTCCAAGCAGCTGTGTCTGTTTACCAGAAACAGCTTTCAGTGAAAAACAGTAAGATTTCCCATTCATATATACTTACAGAACAGTTATTCCAGGACCTTGTCCACCTTTTTTAAATTTCAAAAGAGCTGAAATACTTTTTAATTTCAGATTTATCCTCTTTCTGATATCCAGAAATTAGTGAAGCAGCACAAAATATCCTTTCTTTGGACAATTCCAGATATGGATAGGATAAAGCAAAACTATATCTGTTACCAGACACTCTCTGGGTCCTAAGTCCAAATAGAAGTTGTTGAGGCATATCATTTGCTAAATTCTACTTGGAATAAAGAGCTGTTTTCCACTTGTTTTACCTCTGGGTAGTTGCAGAGATCAATGCACTTGATTATAGTTTGTACATTCATATCACGGAACCCATTTTACGTTAATAAGAACAGCCTGACATTAGCTCAAAGAGAAAAGCAATCACTTAAACTCTTCCCATTTACTTAGTTTTTAAGTGCCAAATGTTATCTCCTGCATGGATATTCATAGAGAATGAGCCAAAAGGGACATGAAATTCTGTGAGCCTCCCTTTGCAAAATTTTCTTCAATCTTTTTCTCTGAAAGGTAAAGTCTTGTGGTCTGTGAATTGACTAGGTGACTGTCTCCTGGTTTTCTTTTTTTTTTTACTGTTTTTCTCTTGTGAGTCATCCTTGTACGTCTTTGATAGGGGTACAGAAAAACTTCAGCTGAGTTCCACCAACCAGTTGTGACTGGGTGTGTGCTTGTGAAGATGTAGTTGTGTATGAAATACACTTGTGTGAAATTATACATAATTATCAAGCAACCAAGATGCTGATACAGATGAAAGTATGTCCTACCAGGCAGACAAGATGTTAGCAAGTTTCACAGGGATACAAACTGACACAAAAGGACTGGCACTATTTTTGTACTGGTCACTGAAACACGGGCCAGAGGACAGTAAAGTGTACCAAATGCTCCCTCCTGTGTGCTCCATGCATCCACATGACTGACCCTAGGGTGGTGTAACACAGCAACCTACACACCCCACAGGCCCTTTCTGCACTTGATGTCAGGCCCCTCCAGGAGGGACCTTGGACAGATTTATCTGTCCTGTATCATCCATGTCACATTGTCAGAAAGTGTTAGGGGATACATAGCAAAGCATTCACACAGGCAGGAAAGGACATTCCTCATTGCCCAAAAAAATAAAGGGAGAAATGTGTCTGGACCTTTAAAAACACATCAGCTGGTACCCATGTAGAAAAATCAGCTTAGCTATGGAAGCAAGTTTCAGCAGGACTTGCTCCAGTACACTGACTGTAATAAATGTGTTGAAAGAATTGAAGAAAATCTTCAGTGAAAGACTAAGGATTATCTAAGGGAAATATGCTTACTTCTTGTTTTCTTCATTAGCTCTTTAGGCACTCTGCACTGGGGGCAAAATAATAAATAAAATTTTGATCTGGAAAACCTTTGAATGTGTAGCAATAAGATAATAAAATACAGTTCTAGGATACTTAATCCAGCTTTTTGTGAGATAGGTGTTAAGAAGGGCTACCCACAGAGGGGAAGAACTTGGTGAAACTAAACATGAAATGTAGGTTTTTTTGCTCTACACTGTTAAGATTGATTCTTACCCAAGCTAGCAATGTCCTCTCTATTGAAGTCTAATTGCAGGCCCACATAAGTCAGGGTAGCTGGTTTATTGTGCAACAATCCCTCAAGCTGCTGCTGCCAAACAGAAGGAAACCATGTTACAACTTTATTATAAGGGGAAGCTGAGGATTCGAGATGAGAATGAAGGTAGGGAATACTCTGATTCTATTGAGAAAGGAGCACAGAAAGAATATCTCCATCTATATGTAGTATATACATATTGAACAGATATCAGCTCTCCCACAAGAATAACGATAAGATTGATGTATTTTAATGAAACACATTTATGCTTTGTACATGCAGGTCAAACATTTATATTTTAACGTTTAGTTTTGTACTACTTAATTTTTTTTCCAGATTAAATATGAGGTAGGAGAGTTGCATTAGTCCTAAGAAAACATATGTGAAGTTTAATTTGAGAACTAACATGATAAAGTAGGGAACTAGAGAATGTTTTTTGCCATTTGTGTAATTTATCTTCAATAAAAATGCAGGCCCTTATCTAAAGCATAGTTTATTGTATTTATGCATCTCACTTTTAATATGAATGCAGTCTTCTTGTGTGTTGTCAGCGCTGATTTTTTAGTGTTTTGGGGATTTTTGCTCCCTCCTTCCCATCTGTACTGAAACACTTCCCAGGACAATTCTGCCAGGAGGGCTGGAGAGCAGCTGTCTCCACAGTGCAAGACAGGGATTTGCTAACAGGCCATGTTTCTGCAGGTTTCATTGGTCTTCCTCCCCCTCGGTTTTAGGTGTGATATCATCTTTTTTAAAATCCTAAGTATAATTTAAACCAGGATCAGAGGACTTCAGCTTTCCCCTGAGCAGCTAAGCAGTGTTTGTATTTCTTATGTTGATAGTCTTTATGAAGGTATTATATGGAAGCTCACTTTCAAGCAACTAAAATGACGATATAAATTCAATGCTGCAACAGTCATTTATCACTTTATGATAATGCCAGAATATACAAATGATAAGAGAGAAAGGCTCAGGGAGAAACCTGAGGAGGGTTTATCATTTATTTATGTACTTATGTAATACGAGGGAATAAGTGATGAAGGAGGAATACAAAGACATTTCATCTAGCATGTTGATTTAGTACTTCCCCCTCCCTGATCAATGACCTCTCTCATGTTTAGAAGAGGCTAAATACTCCAGAGAGAAGTGTATGTGTGTGTCTTCTTTATTAAACCTAGTCAGAAAAACAGGTAGGCTTAGTTATACTGTTACAATTAACTCTGTGAATAAGGTATAATCATTAATTCTTTGGCTAATGTGTATATTACCATAAATGACACTAAATTTAAAAGAGATATCTCTCACAGAATACTGCAGCTGTAAAGAAATATGTCAGTAAAAAAGAGGGACTGAGGAATACAAGGATGTGCAGGATCATGCACCATGACCCAGGTGCAAACTGATGCATGATAAAATGATCTTTAAAATGTTAACAATACAAAATGTTGAAGTACTAATCTGGCAGGCATTGTAAAAGACTTTTTTTAAAAATATTATGCTAAAGTAGCCCATTCATTTTGTTTACTCTTCGTGCAGTTCTAAACTATACATTCAAAACTAAGTAGAAATATATGCCATATTCATCTTTCAGCCAGATACTAGACTAATACCTAAACTTTTCCTATTTATGACAGACTGACAATAATTTAATCACTGTGAGTTTCACATTGCTCTTGTTTCTTTTCAGCAGAATAAAAGAGAACTCTTCTTAAGGTAATGCAAAACATAAATGCTAGGTATAACATCATATTTGTCTTTGTAGGATGCTAGTTGCACACCTTGCAGCAGTACAGTTTATGGTGATGATAGCTTATAGTGTGCAAGACGTGTCATACATAAAGCCTTGTTAACATACATACATGTCACCTATACATGTAGCCTTTTGAAACATTAAATATCCAGAAAAGTGACAGCTGATGTCTTAGATAACACAACTCAGGCTGAAAAAAATGCCCTACTTAACTGAATATATGACTTCCTGTAGTTAGGTAAGAAGTTAGCTGAGGAAAACAGAGATTATAGCACATCCCTATGACAAAGCCAGCCTCACAGTGTTTCAAACCCAAAGCAACACCCACCTATCTGTCTGCTGCCATTTTAGTTGATAAGTAGAGCTGACACTGAGACAGATATATCAAGAGAAGAAAATATTAGTCTTTTTGAATCACAACAAATTCTACAGTATGTGTTACAGTGGCCTTGTACACTCTGCAGTAAAGGAGTGATAAATTACTCACGCTGATCCCAGTCCCATTAAGTGCAAGCAATAACTTGCAAATGCCAAATTGTCATCCCAGCCTGCTTTTTCTATATGCTAGTTTTCAAATTTACTTTAGGAATACAGAATTTGTGTAAATAGGCTGCTGATATTCCTTCTTTCATTTTCTGAGTAAACACAGAGAGGCTGCCAGATCTTTGAACTTTGTGAGACTGCTGGTGCTGAGGCAACTTAACAGAGGTGCTGATATGGTAGGATTTTGGACTATATCAGTGACCATTTGGATTATATTGGGTGGTGATGTCCAGGTGTTGGGTACAGGGGGCTAGAGAGAGGGCTTCTGGGGCAGGAAATTGAGACTGTCTTGCGATTAAAACAGGAGGTTCCAGCCACTCCAACAGAGCCACCACAGGACACAGCTGAGCCCCTGAGACAACATGGTGGCAACGTCTGGGGAAGCATATTTATGAAAGGGCAAAATTCTGAGCAGGCATTGTGACAGAGAAGTAAGAAAAATGTCACAGAAACAGCCCTGCAGACATTAAGTGAGGAGGCAAGGAGGAGGTGCTACTGGTGCAGGAGCAGAGATTCCCCTGCAGTCCATGGTGAAGGCTGTGGATACACAGGCTGTCCCCTTGCAGCTCATTGAGCTCATTGATACATAACCACAGCACAGCCCATAGAGGACCCCGTGCCACAGCAAGTGGATATATGCTGAAGGAAGACTCAGGCTGTAGAGACTCCCCACTCAAGTAGGCTCCTGGCAGGAGCTGCAGCCCATGGAGAGAAGCTCATACAGGAAAAATTTTCCTGAAGATCTGCAGCCAGTGAAAGACCCATGCTAGCGCAGTTTGGCCCTGAAGGACTGTAACCTGTGAAGAGAACCCACACTAGTAAAGTTCCTGAAGACGGCAATCAGGGAGAAGGATCCATTTTTGAACAGTTCATGAAGGAATAAATCCAGCGGAAGGACCTTCAATAGCACAGTCTGTCCCTGGCAGACTGTACCCAGTGGAAAGGACCCACACTGAAGCAGTATGTGTAAGACCGCAGCCCCTGGGAAGGATCCATGTTGCAGCAAGTTGAAAGTGAGAGGAGGAAGAGGGAACTATTATGGACTGACCACATATTCCCATTCCCCTGCTCTGCTCAGATGGGAGGAGGTAGAAGAGTCAGGAAGGAGGGAGTTACATGGAGTATGGGAAGAAGGGAGGATGGTGGGAAGGTGAGCTTTTAGTTTTGACTTTGTTGCTTGTTATTCTATTCTACTTTTAATAGGCAATAATTTACATTAATCTCCCCCAGTCTGAGACAGTGATAACTGCCAAGTAATATCCTGGTCTTTATCTTTATCCACAAGCTTTTCATCATACTTCTCTTTTTGTGCCTAAGAGGAGGTGTAGTGATGGAGGTGAAGTGAAAGTGAAGCTTGGTGGACATCCAGCAGACAGCCAAATTCAATTCCCTGGAGGGATAGTATTGAAGTATTTGTATTAACTGCATTGTTTATTTATCAATTTCCTTGTGGAAGATGGAATTGTTGTTACTAGTGCTGTCATGGCTTCTACTGTCTCATAAGACCCAAGGATTTTCAGTCTTGTTCCTGAAATATAAAGACACGGCATTTCAAAACAGAGGCAGATGCTATAAGAAACTAGCTGGAAGTATCTGCAACTTCTTTTATATCTCCAAAAGAAATCTACTATGTTGCAAAAAAAGGAAATATTCTTGCTAGAAACAGCGGAATAGTTCAGCTGTAAAGTTGCAAGAAGGAGCACACCTAACTCTATGTACACTTTCCTTCATTTTCTTGTCTATAAAGACTGTTTCAGCTCCCTTTGAGGTAAAAAGATTTGTTTACTCTTTCTTATGGCACAGGAAGAGATTAAGAGACTATATGTTTTATATACTTTTCATTAGTCTTCTTAGGGGATCCTATTTCCCATTCAGAGAAGATATTTCTGACTACAAATATATTATAGACCTCAAGAGCACTTTCAATTTCCTGGCTCCAGATATAAACACTGGCTCCACCCCAAATCTATACCAATAAATGTCTACAAAAGCAGCAGCACTTCCTCATCTCATTCGATTCTCACTTGCACAGAAGGAAAGCACAAGCCCAGAGGGCAGATTATGTCAGAAACATGTGCTCTATCTCAGCACTTAAGCGTCCTGAAACATGAAGGTCCCTAAACAGAACTGTAGCAAGAAAATGTAGACAGTCCTAGAGACTTTGAGGCCAGTAAAATATTTAGAAAAATTTTAGATTGCTGGCCTCACCAGTGGAATCATGCTCTATGTTCTGCACATCTAGACTCTCTGTATGAGACTGGGTATGAGAAAAGTCAGTTGCTCTACATAAGATGAAAATGGTACAGGGCTCAGAAGTGATGCAAATGAGCTAAGACACTAGTAAGATACTGGCACGAGCAAGACGACACACTGGACTTGGGCGGAGTTCTAGGGGATTTGAAGGACCACCTCCACCTATTTGGGATACACAACTTTAGACTTCCTAGCGAAAGTGGGTGATTGCTTCATCATTTTTTCAGTGAATAAAGATAATTTCTACCTTCAGAATTATAGGAGGAAGGAGTGGATGTTGTGCTCCTCCCCTGTTACAGCTTAACAATTTAAATATTTACTCAGGAAATGAGAGCAGAAATATGTGATGTCTAAGTACCGACACAGCTGCATGTGTTATGTGCAGTTTACCAACAGATCAAGACTGATGAGAGCAGCTGGTGAGCCCAAACCCTCAACTCCAGGAAGACAGGGACTTTCTGCAGCCTCTCAACTCTCCATCCTGAGGCTTCCCCAATATGAGAGGGCAAATTCAGCCAACTCCATCCTGTAGTGAAAGCACACTGGATATCCATTGCCATCTACTGCCACTGACAACTCCCACAAGGCCATCTTTCCAAAAGCAGGAGAAAATTGTGATGTGCGTGACAGCCAGATGAATGTGTTACGTATTTAGGTGGTGGGTTTAGGAAGACTGACCAAAGCTCAAGTGGGAAAAAAGCAGGGCTTCATTTTTGCTGAGAAAGTATCTGGTGAACTTTTACTACTGTGCAAAAGGACTGTGACTTTACTGACTGAATTTTCAGGTCACACTTTAAAGCATTAACTGTTTTTTGTGACAGTGTCAGAGACCACATGTAAGACTGAGATGCTTTGTGAGCTCAGAGGAAAGGTTACATTAAGAACCCTCACAGACATTAGACAGAGCTGTCTAGGCAATTCAAGATTGCGGGCCTAAGGGGAGCCAAAATGCCTGGGAAGTTATCAAAAGTACAAGTGGCCATCTGGAAAGAGGTACACTGCTTTTTATGAGTAAATGCTTCAGCTATCCACAAACTAGATGTCATGACTTGAGTTTCCAGTCCCACAGGATGAATGAACGAGCATTATGTGAAATGAATTATCCACGGCATTTTTCGATGTGTGTCTTCAGCTCCTAAAAACTTATAGAAGCCTTTTTGCACATTTTCTTATAGGATCCTCAGAAACAGGCTTCATTTATGAATTTATCCCTTATCAGAATTTTCCTCAGATATAATGACAGGAATTTTTAGATTCATTTCTATTAAAGTTATTTTTTATGTCTAAATATATAAATAGGAATTTATATAGTATTAAAAATGTCTTTTCTGCAAGATCACAAGAAGATACATAAAAATATATGCTTGTGTCCATTCATTCTATCCCAGTGTATCTGCAGAGATGCAGGGAAGCTCACACTTTGAAGAAACTAATCTCACAACAGCGGCTGTATGAGGAAATGGTAATTCGGCTGTGCAATCAAATTGCAATGCATTCAGTTAGCAGATGTGAGCAAATAAAGAGAAAACCAAATTTAGATTTTCTGCCAATTGCTCTCTTATATGTGTGTTTGTTTTTGAGGACTCCCCATGATTTTTTCTAATTTGCTTGGTGGTGGTAACAGCTTCAGGTGGTTTTGAACAGTTTCCGGCTGCAGCACTGTGGTTTGCCAACAGATGGCACGATGCATTCCCATTATCCCATGTCTCTCCAACAAAATGACTGTCTGTCTGCTCATCTCTAAAATAAACCCAAAACACCACCCTAGGCCTCAGCTCTGTAAAGATTTCAACATGTGTTTGATTTTGCATACGCATACCACTAAATCTCATCTTTCCTGCTGTGTTTAAGAGTTTATTTTTTTTCCTGTGGTAAGGAAGACGCTGCCTGTAGCTATATAATGTCAAATTATTTAGGTATATCATCAGAGTGGGGAAGAATAATCTTGATCTATTATTATTGAACCTATTCAACACTGAGTTAACCAAAAAGCTATCCAAATATATTGATTTTCATGTGAATATGGTCCTGGACAAATAAGTCAAAGTATTACCTAGCTCTGCACTGCAAATATTTAGTGCAATATGTTTCTTGTATTTCTTTCTTTACTTTTAGTCTGCACAGCTAAACTGTTGCATGAGAAAGATGTTACATGAATTTATAGTGTGAAATAGGATGCAGAGTTTTGTGAAATACTGAAAATACAGCTAATACTGGTGCTGCACATAAGCAGCTTCTTGGCTGTATAGTTTGAGCATAGAATCTAACCATGAAAGTACAACAGATCCTTCTGTGCTTTGAAATTAGCAATTTAAGTTATGAAATGAATTATTCTTGAGCAAGGACTTTTTTCATGGCTTTTTTTCTGATGGCACAGAAGAAGCTACTATATTACCTACATGCCCAGAGGAGCAGTAGGAGAAATGGAAACCATGTTAGGAGTTAATTTTGTATCTCAGTAAGATTTGGAGGTTAATCTTCAGTTTCAATGTGTAGGTGGTAGAATATGTGTGAAATAGGGTACGTGCAATGAAATGCTTTACTGAACTGCAGAAATGTGTATAACGTGCTAAGACAGGACTAGTCCAGATCATATGCTGGAGGGTCAGTGAATACATAGCCCAATGCTACTCAATTTTCATTTAAGGAAAAAAAACCTCACAGACTCGTCCCATTTTCTTATATGCTTCTTATTGATCATTTCAGCAGAAATGCTGATACATGAAGTTGAAAACAAAGGTATCTGTCTGCTAGGCCTAAAGGTTCAACTGCTAAACCTCTTGCCACTAATTCCCAGGAAAAGGAATTCGCTGTTGGCCTATAATTGTTGCTCTTGATGACTTTATGTCTTACCATAATCAAGGACATATTGTGTGTTTTGCTGGTTTGCTACCTTGTTTGAAGACTTCAGCTTGTCAGGGTTAAGAACATTAAAAATATTCCAGTTTGTTTTTGAAATGTCCTGTTTCTTTATCTAATCCCTTGCAGAAATGTAAGAGTGTTGTATCAATAGAAATACCTTTACCAACAAAATCCATAATGTCATAAAAAATATTAAGTTAGGTCGACAGTATTTGTTTTGGGTAAACCCACACAAAGTAGTAATTATATTGCGTTATTTCATTTTCTCAAGTCCATTTCAGACATAGCGTTATTTTCTTTAGGATCAATACTGAGGTTGGCTTGGGTCACCAAGCAGAAAAGTATAAAGGAAAACAGGTCAAGGCCTAATCATTCTTCACACCCTCTTCTCCACCAATTACTTGAAGTGGAAAATATCTAGAGATCTTGAGTCACTTTCTATGTCAGTCCGACTTGAAGTCTGGATTGCTCTTTGGAGAATGAATGAATTTTTGTGGTATTTTCACGTTCACTGCTCAGACTTCAGTCCCTTCACTCATAAGTGTGGTGTTCTCAGAGGAAGAGCACATTAATCCCCGGAGATGCAAGAAGTTAGGGGCATTTCCATTGTTTGGAGTACAGTAATAATGACCCTTCAGAGCTGTAAAAGGCTTTGTTCCTGAGGGAGGATATTCACTGGAAAGGATGGTGGAATATCCTTTACCAGACATTAACATTTAACAATGATTTTTCTCTTACTTTTCTGCAGACATAAAAGAAATGATGCTTGTTTGAGGAAAGGGCAAGGAAAGAATAATACAGGACTCTGCTCAATGAGAAGGAGTCTATTAGAAGCAGAGAGACATTGACAAATGCTTTAAAGATTTCAGGAAGAAAGATGGTCACTTCTGTGCTCTAACTGACAAAGACTTTGTTGAGATGACATTCTGATCCAATAACTTTGCTTCTTTATCTACAACTGCACTTAAGGGCCAGTTTATTTTAGAAAAGCTACCTTGTCTAGCTGTGACTTACAGTCAGTTGCTACTATATCCCTTTACAAGAGGAGCTCTTTATTTAACATAGATTCAGTTCTGTGAGAGCTCATCTATTAAGCAAATTTACCCTCAGAATTGGAGTCCAAAAAACCAGAGGGTCTGAGCAATACCTGGAGGCTGAACACAGAAAAATCTTTAAATATTTACACAAAAGGGTAGGTAAAGCAAATAAAGAATTAACCAAATAAATACAAAAATAAACAAAAAAAACCCAGAACCATTTAGACAAATTTATGATTAAACTTGATTTAGTGTGGAGAAGCAGAAGAAGCCGTAAGGTTTGGATACATAGACAGTTTGGTTTCTCTACTAAGGTTTGGATACCATCTATGCTCATGTTTTCCAAACTCAGAATAATGTGCCGAACAGCACACGAGCAGAAAGCAGGAGAATACAGGGTTCTAAACAGAGATGAGCTGGTAAGCCTTCCCTTGGCAAAGTGGTAGAGCTTCATGTGAATATACTGAGCTGGATATCTTCACATCTTGGATCAGAAGACTTCTGACTTTTTTCAGACAGGACCACTAGGGTCAGCAGGAAAAGACGTCAGTCGAAACATGTTACTTTGAGAAAGATCTCTGGATTCCAGTAAGGATAACAAATAGTCAAATGGTATGGATTGGTTTTTGGACTGCAAGATTGCAGTATCACTTGATGCAGTATCTACTCCAGATAAGGACTGAATAAGATATAGGATGTTCATGGAAAAGGGCCGTGTACTGTAAAAGCCTCTCTCCCCTCTGTTAATACAGATAAGACCTGTCAGTTTTTAAGTCAATTTACAAAGCCCTTTACAGATTTCATGGATGAGACAAGGACTGAAATAACATCATTTAAGAGACATTATTATTGCTATATACTGTGATCTACCATGGAAACTGGTAGATTTTATAATTAAGGTATGCATTTTTATAACAGCTTTTATTGGCTCTGTATGATTATGCATATTGTAAATTGCTTATTTTTTTATTTTAAGGAAACTGAATATTAAAAATATTCATATAATAAAGCTTCTTGTTAAAGCTTCTTTAACACTTATTTTTCATGCCTCATTTTTTTGACTGCCTCCACAGATTCAGTCATCATGTTCATGTCTCCTCCTGGATGATGTTCATCATGCTGTGCAAGACAGCAGGCTGCCTTATTTCTCCAACAAAGGGGTTCCTATCATTACACAGTACACTTGTACTTCTGCACAGTGCTATTCACCATTCATTTTTGTTTATCCTTAATCTCTTTCCCTCTGAAGTTTTGAAGTACTTATACATCTCTACATCCACCAAAGCTTTAAAGCTGAGCAACTGACACATTTGCAGACAAGTCGCTCAGAGGAAGCACATATGCACTGATTTTCTGAAGCGCCTCCAGGTGATTACGCTTGAGGCCAAATGCTGCTCCGGTGAGCAGAAGTCAAGAAGTATTTTGCCCACAAGAACTGTGGGAATCTCTCCTTTCTCATTCTGTCAGAAGGCCCTTAGGTACCAAGGCCACAGCTGCTGTCACAATGCTAAGTTGAGGCACTGCAATTACATAAATTACAGCCTCTTATCCCTTTTGTGTTTCTAAAGAAATAAATGCATTTTTCAAAAAAGCCACTTTATCCATCTTTTCCAGAGTTTTGCATATTTGGATGCATCAGTCACTGTACACTTAGTTGCCCTGGAAGGCAGCTGCTTCCCAAATCTCTGTGACCCAGTGGTCCCACTGTGTCATGTAGCCTTTTTTTTGTCCTGAATGGGTGTGATTGTCCCTCTCACAAAATGAGCACCTAATTTAAACTAGGGTGTGGCCCTGAATTTCAGCAAATGCCACTGACCTCACAGGAAGATATAACCACCATCTAGGTATGAAAACCATGTGTTAAATATGCATTTACCTCCAGGCTTCAAGAGAAAGTAAAAATATGTGTTGTGTGGATATAGACACCTCAAATTTTCTTCACCTATGTGAACTCTACGTATTACAGTCAAGACTCTTTTTGATGACTCTTCTCATAGCTCTTGGGACTTCCTAAGTTCTGGAGTTGCTCCTGCCTGAAGCACCAACATACAACACTCCCACCTCAGATTCCCCACCACAGCTCTGGTGCTTACTTGAGATAAATTCCATCTAACATGTTTCAAGATCATGTAGATAAATACTTGATTATGAAGGACATATACACTTGTATTGAACTTTTTAATTAATAAATTGATGTTGCAAATTCAGGACTTCATTAAGCACAATACAGAAGATGGTCATCATCACCAGTACTGAAATAACACTATTTGGCTTTAAATCACTGTCTTCCCAAACCTCAGCCAGAGGTGTGAACACATTCTCCACCAGCGGAGTTCAATTTGCTGCCAAGATCGGGCTTACTAGGGGATGGCAAGGGAGCTGAGGAGAGGCCTCAGCTTATAGCCACACAGTGGGCATTGCAGCCATATCCGTGCTTGGCCACAGACTCAGTCAATTCAGAACCCTGGCCTGCAGGTTTGGCTTCTTCACCTCACCAGACTGCCCTAGATGGTCCCTTACATCTGAATTGCAGACATACTTAAAGAAGATGGATGTTCTTCTATCCATAAGGAACATTTCTCAGATTTTCTTGGGGATATAATGATTTTGCATTGGGCAACTTTTCAATAGAGATATATCTAAATATTCTTGATGTCTACCTTGATAATCAGTCTCAGAAGGAAGATAATTGAATTGTTGTTACATATTTCCAGGGGTTTTGTTCATCTAAGTATCCAACTCAGTGGAATCCTGTTGGATATTTTCCTATTCAAAACTTTTACCTGCCCCTTTGCCATCAGCCCTTCTGCTGAACTTATATGCACAGGAATATTTAAGAAAATTTGTTGGCAGTGACATATTCACCATATTGCAGTTGGTGTTGACCTCACAAACAATTTCATTGTGATTGCAAGGAAGGGATAATGGAATGGGCAAAAAAATATATTCTCATAGAGACAGAAAACTCAGCATAAAAATGCAGTTAGGAGCAGAGAAAACAGCAGAGTCGCTCTCAGCACAGGATCACAAAGAACTAATTTTCCAGAATGCCATTCCAAACCCATGACCACAGCATTAGTAATGCTGCAAGAGTATGGACTGCACCTGAGCCCTGTGCTCATTAACCTTTTGGGTTAATGTGCAGCTCACAAACATAAAGGGTTTGTGTGTGTGCTGTAGGCGAATGGAGGGGTAAAAACAAGCATAAGGAAAGGAAAGGAGGCGGAATAACTCAAGGAAAAGACAGAGACCTTTTGGTTCTGGAAATGAACCAAGCATTGTTTTTCTCCCACGTGGAATGGTAAAAAAATGAGTGAAGAAAAGCATTCTAAGAGAGAAATGAATTCACATAGCTATGACTTCTAATCTATACATATATTTAGATTTTCTATCAATCAGATATTTCTCTGATAAGGAAACTCTTTTCTACTAAACAGTAGAAATAATTGATCTCAGATTTCAGGCCTGACCATCTTTATTTTCTCATCAATGGCCAAGGTAAAGTGACCAGATGTCTCAATAAGATTGCACAAGTACCAGTTTTTAATGGACTGGCACAATGTTCAGTGATTTTGGGTTTTTTTTATTAAGATACAGAGACATTCTATTGTTATTCTGCCAATGATCCACCCATGGTACAAAAATGGCTGATTCACAGATTCTGCTCCTCCTCCTCTGTATGTTATATCTACAGTAGATGATCAAATTCTCATTAACATAGAGGAAAGTACAGCCTGGCACCTGCCAAGTGTTTTCAAATATCACGGCTTAATGTCTCTTGGCAATGCTGGTTTGTAACAAGAAGCCAAATAGTGGTGCAGCCAAGGATGCATTTCATGAGATCTCTATCTCCAGTCAATTTAACTTGGACACAACAGACTTTGAATGCAGCTTCACCTTTTTCTGCTGCCCTCTGCTTGCTCCCATTTCACCCATTTCAGCTTCCCTTTTTTTCCTGTTCATCATGGACTCCCCTCACTGCTGCAACTCAACTTCTCACTTTCATCTTCCAGAAGGAGAAACTGGGCTTTTTGCAAAGTTAATCTCACTGACTGGAACAATAAAGTGACTGTTTCTGTTGTTGTTACATTTAAAGGACATACTCTGTTTCTGAACTTCATGCTGTTCAGGTAGGCATGATCAGTGACCAAGATTTTATTTCTTGGTTAAAGCTGAATCAGGCACAGCAATTAGGGATATCAGGATTTTGATAAGCACCTAGAGAAAGACCTTAATTGCCTATGGTTTTTCTTATTAAACTAAGATATACAGTAATTTTAACTGTCTCAACTGGTATTTAATACATCCCACTATTTATAATATTTCATATACACAGGTTTTGGGGAGTTTTGGCAGTTTCAACAGTCCCTAGTTCTTTCCCTTCCTGCTCTAGTCAATGAGTGGAAGATGCTATTTGATCACTTTCCAGTCAAGAAATGGCAGCATTCAAAAAAAAAGCAAGTTCTTCAGTATGCTATCAGTGCAGCTTTTATACCATGCAAGTTAATCTTGTGAAGCATCTTGGAGGTTTTGATCAGTCTAAAATACACCACATTTGCTTGAAATAGGACTTTGAAATTTTATCTCTGAGTTCTAAATGAGATGGTAATAAAAGCTTCTCCAGCTCTTTAATAATGAATAGAGTTATGCCATTTTATTGGCATAGGAATACAGTAAATGAAATCAAAGCAGCATAGACATAAGTCTTACATTTTCAAAACTGCTAAGGCAGCTCTGTGTACACTCCAATATTTTTTGCTATACATACTTACTGCAGAAATATTGTATGCTATGTTGCTGTTTTCAAACTGAGTCCTTGCTGCTGCATTTACTGAATTCATACCTTATTAATGCTCCCATTCAATTTAGGATCAGAAAGGTCAATCCTGAAGCATTTGACAACTTTGGCAATGATTCATGTGTTTGATCTTATATTTTGTCATGTAATTAGTGCCAGTGAAGGTCCCACGGGTCCTTCCAGTTGCATACAAATGGAACAGGCACCTTGAATGTATTCAGTACAACCTAGGCTTGCCAAGACTCAGCATCCCAGTTTTATGTATACAAATGTTTAGACTCTAGCTTTGTCTCTTAATTCACGTATCTGCCTATTGTAGTCTAACATCTGTAAATATAAATGACCTTTTGGAGATTGAAGTTTTGCTGCAGTTCATTGCTGACTTTCCATTGCTAGGTGGATACGTAAACACAGAGCAATTTTTTGTTTGTATCTACCTAATTAAGAAGAAAAACATTATTCTGTCCAAAGCAAGTTAGTATTAGTTACAGGTCAACAACATTTTTCTCTGCCCCTTGCAAGAATGATGATAGAAGGGATAACGTAATATCTCTACACCCTAACAACTATTGCCTGAACAGTCCAGTATCATTAGCAACACCAGTACCATATTTCATATCCCTTGCTGCTCTCTTCTCTTTGAAGGATTGAACTCTTTCATCTGAGTGTACATAAATAGTAATAAATAGCAGACCACATTTCTGCTCTGTGGACTTTTCTCTGATCTGTGCTGGTCCCTGGTCTGGGCTGACTGTCTCTACTCTTTACTGTATCTTTTTCCCCAGCAAAGAAACAAGAAAAATTGGTGTTTCCCAGCCTTCTCCCACTGAGCAGGCTTTGGACACCCACAGCAGGGAGACTTGGAGGACGCTGAGACGAGGCTGCCTCTGAAACATAGAGTATGTTTCATCCCTAATAATAGTTCATGCCTCAGCTACGTGAAAGCTTTATTTTTAGAAAGCTGCCACTTTTAGAATCAAAAATTTTTTGCTCTGATTAGTTCACATAAAAGATATTTATATTTTAATATTCCTTGTGGAAAATGCTGCTGAGGAAAAAAAAAAAAAAAACAAAAAAAGCAAATGCAACTTTCAGGTCAAATATCAGTCCTTGGCAGATACTTGTTTAAATAGGTCTGGTTTTTGGTCCTTGTTTTCTTTTTAACAAATCAGTACAATTTTCAAGGTATCTAAACCTTCATGTGAGAATTGCCATTTTAATGAGAGCCTGGTTTTCAGGGAAGAATTTATAAAATATGATTGTTCATACCTAACACAAAAATGGACTCTGCAATGTTCAAAAATCCTCCAATTTTGTTATGCAAATTAAAGAGAATTCCTTTTTTAGAATGCAAATTCCTGAAAAAAATACTTCCATAATAATCTTGGATTTCAGAGTGGGAGTGCAATAGGCTTGCATAAAATCAATAAATTTCTTGAAAAATCCTAAAACAGGTCAAAACTGTAGGTTTGGTTCTTTGGGTTTTGATTTTTTGTTTGTTTTTGTGGGGTTTTTTAATAAAATATCTCACTTTACTAAGCCTATCTTCATGCTAAGACCTGGTTTATATTTTTTGAAAGTTTAGTGATGACTTTGTTATGAGTCTGTTTGTGAATATGTGGCATGGCTAAGTTGTAATGAATTTGGTAAGACTAAATAATAGATTGTAAATATCTTAATATTAACAAAAGAGCTAATAGATTTTCCTCTGCTTTAGAAAGACAAGAAAATTAACTAGCCTTAAATGAAACATCTCGGGACTGTAGGTATTCATGACAGTTTTGTGAGCAAACCAAAATCTTGATGTGGCCTTTTCCCTCCCTCTGTTACTGTTGCATTCAAAAAGAATCTGCCTACAATAAATTACCATTATTGCTGCTTTGCTCTTACATAAATCTTTTTCTCCAAGGTGCTCTTAATACCTTACTAGCTTACATGAATCAAACCTTTTGTGATCCTCAGGAGGTAAAGAACTACCCAAACACTTGAAACTCTCTGTCTGAAGAAAATATCGAAGATACTGCAATGACAGAAGCTTTTCCCAGTGTTTCTGACCTTACCACACATGGTTTTTGAAAAGTCTGCCATGCTTCAATTTAAAACCTGAAAAACACATTAACACATTGCAAGCAAATATCGGTGAACTAGAAATTGTGTGTATTACATTTTTCCAAGCAATTCAATAAAACACATCTTCTATGTATTAATAATCTATGACACCTTCAAGTGGATATGCTCCATGTCCATCTCCTCTGATACACCCCATAGAAAATAATTCTTTCTGGATAATATTAATAATTCGCTAACAACTGGTCTGAAGTATCAGATTAATCAACAGACACCAAACAATAACTACTACATGTATTTCTACTTTTTATCCCTGTTTAGCCAAGTACTTAGGCACATATAAATCACATCTCATTCCAGAGCTAAGTAGATGATTAAATGCTTTGCTGAATGGAGATGGACTGCTGAAAACAAGACACTGGGCAGTATTTCAGATCCTGACATCAGTCAGTATCTTATCCTCCAAAGATCTAAATAGAGATATCTATTAACTTTATGGCATTTTCAATCAGTCTTGCGATATGCAGGGGTTTTCAGTATTTCTGAGCTATTTTATTCAATTGAGAAAAAGACTTCATATAGTTTGAAATTTCTGCCACAATATTAACAAAATAGTGGGCTTCTCTTCCAGGCTGCCACATTATTTAGTTGCTAACCCATTTTTTTTCCTGGAGTCTGTAGCAACCAGATGCTTCGTGCTGCAGCCAGTCCAATCTCAGCCAGCAAATAAATTGTCACTACTCACCACAACAGAGTGAAGTAAAGGAAAGGTGTTCTCTTAGGAAAAAAAAAAAAGTGTTCTTTTCCCTCCATACAGTTGTTTTTTTTTATTATTAAAATATGCTGATCAAAGATATCCATTTCATAAACTTCACCAACACGTAACATTAAGTTGTGACATCAGTCCTTAGGTAAAATTTCTCTACCTGCTACATACCCTAAAATTATCAAAAATAATAAAACTTATGAAGTGAAAGTTAAACCATTTTTGGTTACCCTGTCCTGAAGGATTTTTTTAAACTGCCGACTCATATATCTAAAAGAGGGAAAGGCAAAAACTCACTCATGTATCAATGAACAACAAACTTGCTAGCAGATTATGATTTTATTTGTATCACAGAAACTTCAATCTCATTTAAAAAAAAAAGTGAGAGGGGAGGAGGAAATATAAGGATGTGCATAACCTTGGTTATCCTTGAAATTCAATTCTGTTAAACACAAATCCTCAGATTACCTTGGCAGTTTTGAACTAGTTACCAATCCTGTTTGTTCAACAAAGCACTCTTCATTCTTTTATTTCTTTATAAAACAACTGATTATTCAGCCAGTATCCCTAAATTATTAAATGAGTTATGAGAATAACCATGTATTAAACATCTTGCAAATTCCTCAAAATGCTGTTTTCCTGACATATTTCTTTAGCAGTGCAAAATCCAAATGTGACAAGGAATAAAGCTCTTTGATGTAAAGAGCTGGTCCTATAGACAGATCCCCACTGGGCAGATGGTTATTTTTAATAGTCTGACCTAATTTCTTGGCAGCAAACCAGGGATAACATAAAGCTCTATGGTGGAACTGGTCTATTGTGTTGAAGTAACATTAGAGAACACTAGATATTCATAACAGCAACACTTTGCCCATCTGAGTCCAGTCTTAACAAAGCCCACAAACATTTACTGTCACAACAGTTAAGGCTTCTGAAGATGAAAAGACTTATTATGATTGGCCTATCCTATGATATCAAGCCAAAATAGACATCTTTAGGAGCTGAGGTACGCCTTCAGAAAGTGTTTTCTCTATGGCTACTGAGTTACTGCTGATTTTCTTTGCAGCATTTTCTTGCTTTTTGTTTCTCTTCCCTCATAAACTTCACAAAAACTGAAGGTGAGTAAATCACATTATCTTTTTCTACCCTTTTTGTCTTTCTCCCATTCTCATTACCCTGTTCTTCTTCCATGTTTCATTTGACCTTTCCAGAACTACTAAGATCAGAAGCTGGTAATCAGTCTTAGTGAAAGGAAGAAATACAGCCTACAGTTTTCAAGGGCATAAAATCTATTTTTGTTCCCATTGCATTCAGTGGTGTTCACTTTAGTTTGAACTACAGTTGAGAGGAGAATCTAGATCATAACAAACAAGTGACAGGAAGCTACTCTTTCAATGCAAAACAGCTGCCATTCCTGAAAAAAACCAAGCCCAACAAAAGAAAAACAAACAAAATGGAGAAGAAATTTTATACAGTACTAGTTACATTACTCCAATTTCAGCTTTGCATTCACCAGCTCTGCACAGTAGCAGATGGGAAATATATTTGTAATGAAAACTAGTAAACTTCTCATCCTGAAATTAATTTAAAATTTGCCAAGGACGAAATCAATGGTCTACAACCAGCTGTGTGTTAGCTAAAAAAGAAGTTTATAACCCTGTGCTCAAAGACAAGCAAGCTGCATCCATGTCCTTGATGGAGCATAAGAAAAGTACTGTTCTAACACACCATAGTGCTCTGTAAGAATAAGGGCTGTTTCCCCCAAATGATTATATTTGCACAAACATTCCTGAAATAAGAAAATGCAATGTGTATTTGGTCAGCTCACCACAGATATAGTACTCAGCATTCTACTTGTTTTGAAAACGAAGCCAAAGTCTAGTGGTTTCCAACCTTATTTACCAATGTTTTTGTAAACTGTTCAGAGAAAATAACATTCTAATCTCATGAACCCTGTTCAGTTACTATGACTGATCTTGCTAATATTCATCCTCCATGCACTACATATCAAACTGAAATACCAGGTAAGACTTCTGCATGTTCTCTAATGGCATGATGCTCCATCGCTTTTCAAAAATATGAAAACAAGCTATGAAAAAATACAGTCAATGAATTTCCCTCTCTTTACTGGAAACCCCAACGTAAGGAGTCATTACATGTTCGTGTGTAAATTTTAACAGCAGCAGCAAACACTTTGTCTCCTTCCAAATGCCAGTTGTGCATATTTTCTAGGACTCTTAAAAGAGAATGCACACTGAATGACCTGGAAATACAGCTCTCCTTATTGCACAGTGTTCAAGCCCTTGAAAATTTCTGCGGGTGTAGGCAGCGAGTGAAATTGTCTCCACGTAAATAATGTTTTCCTACGAGAAGTTAAAGGGCTTTGTGTTAACAAGCACACTATGATTGAAGACAGTATTTTTGACATTAACAGAAAACTACTCACTCGTTTCACTGTAAGAATTGTATCTGAAGAGATATCTCAAAAGTCTAGGAATTTTCAGGTAGACATAGAAGTCTGTATTAAATTAAGAAATAAATTAGGCAAAAGATTGGAAGAGGAAAGGCTCCCTAATCAACAAGGAACCTACCTCTGGGTGAACACTAGCTTTTATGTGTGTCTATTTTTGCTCTCATTTCCATTTGTTTTTTCTATCCTGATTGTACTATTTTGTGGCCAGAAATTTTCCTCAATATATATTTTAAGTAGTAGGTCTGAAAACGCAATTGCCAGTGTTTAAGGCTTAATTAAATATGTATGATAAAACACCAGTCTCAGATTTCAGTGCAATATATTGGTAATTTACTGTACTTTTTGTGCTGAAGTGACTTGAGGATCTCTCAGGCAAGAAATCCTATAACACCACAAGTGCAAGTCCAGTTAACAAATCTACATCCTCATTTCTTCACAAAGTGGAAGGAATAGTCCCCATGACTTAGTCTGCGTGTAGAAGAGCATATGCTTGTGACAGCTGTTTCAGTGTCTCTTGGGGAATCTTTCATCCAGCCAGTTTTACCTCTTCCTAGCTGTACTCCCAGACAAACATCTTTTATACAATTGCACATGGATCAGTTGTAAATGTAGCATAATTCAAATATTTAATCTTTCTTAGGAGTAATTTTTTTTGAAGTAATTAAGCAACATATGCCCAAATATACTCATATGTTTATAGTTAAGCATATGCTCAAGGACCTTGAAAAAGTAATATCGGTCATTTTATAAAGGCAGAAGCAATATTATTCCTATACAATATGTCAAAGAGAAAAAAAGCATTCAACTGGGACATGCCATACTAAATACCATTAAATGAATTGTTTTCCTATACAAAATTTTTTAAACATTTCCTCTCAAAAATTAGTGTGAATTGAAACAATTCACACAACAAAGTCTGGGTTCTGAAAACACTTGAATCTTTCTGTTATCATGTCAAACAAATGAAATGTGCTTGAATGATTTATTTTCTGTTAATGCTATAAGTCATTCTTTAACCATGGGAGGTCTCTTCAATATCTAAGTATAATTTGTTTTTAACAGCATGAGACTTTTCCTTCCCCTTTGTGATTTTTCTTTATAAATATTATTGTTATTTGATTTATATAGCAATGCTCCCTATGTGCTCATGGTGCTTCAAGAAATTCAGCAGAGTCAAACTAAAAGGCAAGAAACTTCAATTATTTGTAAAAGAGAAATCTCTTAATGCAGTCTCTAGAAAGGGAAATGAATAGCAGCAGGATTCCCTTGGGTGTAGATTTTTAAGGCAAAGATCACAAATGTTTTCATTTGCAGAACTCTTCATCATTGAATCTCATTGAGGACGATGTGAAATGCGAGCATCCAGCACATTAAAAATCTACATCATATATATGCCAATAATCAGAAAGGAGAGGAGGTGAAAAATTCTATCAAAGCATAAATAATACAAGAAAAAAATAACATGGCAGAAGAAACAAACAAAAAAAAAAACCAACAACCAAACACCCAAAACAATGGAGAACATAGACAACCAAGGTCCTGAAAATCAAAGGACCTGGGACCTGAATGGGTGAAGAGTTTTGTCTGAATGCAAGTCTCACTTTCAAGAATATCTTTTGGGGACTAACAGGAAAAGTAGTGAATAATTATAGTCTCTTGCTAGTCCAAGAGATAAACAACATTAATTTGGGGCCAAATGGAGAATTAAAGACTTTCTCACAGAAACAGCTGCGTACTCCTTAAGTTCTATGTTGTATTTTCCATGATAAAATGGAATATTTAAAATATCATCTTTCCAAATGAATTTGAACTGAAAACAAGAAATCTTTTAGACTTCTTAATTAAAAAAGGTTGATGTTGTTATAAACACAGTCCTGATTTGTCAATATGTCCTTTTAACTTAAAATGTATTTTCCAAAAATTTCATGATGGAATCTTTAGTTCAAAAGTAATATGAAAGTAGATATCACTAATGAAACTACAGACTTCAAGCAGATAATATCTCATTTTCACTGTAATGCATAAAAGCCATGTCATCTGACCTGATAAACCACATCCTCACCATTTTCAACAGCACACCAATTAGTTAACCAATTTATGTATTTGTTTTGTGTGAATCCTGACCTGTCTTGTGCCTTATTCCTGCCTTTAGCATATGTTTGGCTGTCCTATTCTGTTCCAATCTTAATTCATAAATGTGTCCTGTTTTCAAATACTGGGCATAGTGGGATCTGGGTCAGACATAGTGGCTTTTATGCCACCAGTATAAAGATAAAAATAATCGTTAATCATAGCTTTAATGAGGACATTTATTTGATATGCAAAGCTTGGCAAGAAGTATTTTTAATTCTCTGTTAACTGTTTTGATCTCTACTAAGTCTATGTGCTTTATCTACATAAGTGGTACTCCTGCAGCAGATTTTAAATGCCTAACTTTCTAAAACAAGGTTATAAAATTTTGCATTCCCATAATGTGTGCTCTTCTTTCCTTTTTGCTTAAAAAAGAAGAGCTGAACCATGAAGCCCTGACTGTGATAAACGTTCCGTGCTTATCAACACAAGAAAACAAAACAAAAAAAACTCTAAGTAAGAGATATATGGAGAAAAATCACAAGTAATGATCGTTTGTCATGACAGCGGGATAGCACAGCATAAAACACATATTTGATATGTAAAACAGGAACTCCCAACGATATGTTTTTGCATGGCCTGAAGCATTCTCTGTTCATCTCATCAAAATATTTTAAATACATATTAAATTCTATCTTGAAGTATTTTTCATCCACTCAGAATTTCTTGATACAAATTTTCTATTTCAGCTAGGGTTCTCATGAACCCATTCTGTTCCATCCTATACAAACTAGCTTTTTATTGTGGAGCAGATACTGATTAGGAATACTTGGTGAATGAGTCTGAAGAGCTTCTCAGAATGCAAGGTACTCTGTTAGTTTTTAAAGAGTTTTTTTTCCCAGAAATAGCTGTTTTCTTGATGGTCCGAATATTTTAATCTTGTTCTTTTCTTTTTCTTAAGGAGAGAAGATAAGGTTCCTCTTTCTTCACATTTAAAATAGCAAGGAGAGTAGTTTTAAATAAAAATTACTGTACTTAACTAGGTAGTAGGAGTGGACAGCAGAGCAGGTAGAGCACCAAAAAAAAAATGCCATTCTCTCTTCCTATTTGCCTTGTTTTCCTTAGAATGTTGGAGAAGCAGAAAGACTGCCTTTGATGATTTGAAATTTTGTCTCTCATATAATTTTCTCACTGAACAATTGAAATGTACATAGCTTTCATCAAAGTGACTATCTACTTTGAATACTCCAGTAATGAGATTATTGGCTGGATTTGAATTTATTTGTCAGTAGTAACATGATGGGACAGCTGCACAAATGATGAGCGTAAACTGCTCTCTACCAAAGCCTATGCAGAGATTTATAACAAGCAAGGAGCCAGCTTAGTCAATCCCAAAGACTTCCACTGATGTATATTGTCATTGTGTAGCAATAACCTCAACTACATCTGCAATTACTAACTTGCAATGCAATCCTTATCAACAGGAATCATCCAGGCCACAAGAGAAGAGGAATGGTGAACAGGGAACCATTGACAGAACCATTTGGTTATCTCAAGGAAAGAGAAGAACCCTTACTGAGTGGGAGAGAAATCAACATCTGTCAGGAGAAACTGGAAGGGAATGTTTTGATTTAAGATAATTTTGTGCTCCAAAGACTTTTTTGGGGCTATCCAACAACCCTAACTAACCATGATACTTATGTGTAGTACAGCTCTCAGCTCCACTAAGCTCAGCACAACCTGGATCTTTAGCTGATAATTTAACTGTAATTTTTGCAAGCCTTATTTTCATTCCCTTTAGATACAAGTCTCACTGAGAAGCACTTTGTTAAAATCATCCTGCTTTTTTAACAATTTGAAAATATTTCATTAATAAACAAATTATCCCAACTTTCCCCCCCTAAATTATATTCTCCCATAGGTTATCAGTATTTCCTGCCGCAACATAAAAAGTCAATCAAAAAATATCCAACAAAGGTCTTTGTTGGACATAGAACTACACTTACAATCAGTTGTGTCTAGGTACATTGAGTACAGGAAGTGTAGAAAATGCCTGTTTCTAACAGCAGCTGAGCTGAGTTTGAGTTTGAGTATTCCCCTTCCCATGTCAAGTGTGTCCCCGCCTTTTAAATCATGTTTAATACTATATTTTTCACCCATAACTATTACTGCTGCGGGTAATTCAATTTCTTCTATGCAATATAATTATCACTGGAGGAAAGAGGGGAAAGGTATCATTCTATCTAATTTTCTGTGGCTTCCTCACCCAGAACATACACCTTCCCACCCCCTAGGCATGATGCTGTACATTGTATTTTGTGCCACTGCACTGGTCACAGAATGCAATTAGGCTCATTTTTTCATACCTCTCTCTTCTGTAATCATGGTATATAAATCACAGCAGAGTTGCTAACAGTGTGTGACTGACAATCTTATTTGATAGACAATCTGTGATCCTTTCAGCCTTTTACTAATAAGCTCATTAGGATAGAAAGGCTGAAAATACTTTCTAGGATATAGCAATGAACCTCAGCAAATTCAGTGCATGTCTGACCATTCAAACTTTAGAGAATCAATCTTTTTTCAATCAAAACTTTGTCAGGTTCTGCTGAATGTCTTCTGAAGGTTGTGCTGTTTTGGTTTAGATTTTTTATTTTCTTCTCTCACTCTCTCTTGTTTTGAGAGTTTTGTGGGGTTTGTTTTGTATTCTGGTTACCTTCACAAACCCTAAAACCCTTACAAAGTAACTTAGGTCAAGGTGAAATGGATCTGAATATATTTCCTTTTTTATTTTCCAGGTTTAGTTTTGGAAAATCTTTAAGAAGATTTTTGCTGGTTTTTAAGGTATGACCTTATTTTGCATGAACTTTTAAAAAGCATTAAATTTAAGAAAAGCCTTAAAATACTTGCAACCTAGTGACGTTGGCATTTAGACTGAGGTTTCCAAAATGCAAATGGAAAACTACTTGATCAGTGACTAAATAAGCTACTTCATAGTTCCTCTTCATATTCTGAATGTGGTCAGACGGGCACTGAATAAAAATCCTATTTCAAACACAAGCACATTTTGAGGCCTTGAATTTAATTAAAAAAAAAGATATACTCTAAAAATAGCACTGAGATAATAAGTGCTTCTAAAGAATTCTCTGTCATAAGAAGAAAAGGAAGTCAGCACATCAATACTGTTGTAAATATTTCAAAGGTGAACTCTTCCTTGATTAATCAGTATCTTAAATGACCAATATGATTGAAAACTTACTGACTGAGCAATACTTATGTGACAGAAACCGAAAATATGGTCCATGGAATGGGGCAGTCTAGCCTGTAAGTAGATTTCTTCCTTTGCACAGGGATCTATATTGTTTAGCTTTATGGGGAAACTGGAACTCATGGGACTGCAAGTCTCTATTTCTTGTGCTAAAGAGCTGTGGTCCTGCCTCTTCATGTGGCTGAAAACCATCTTACAAGGTCAAGAACTTTATCAAATATTTTGTTATTGTTAGCCAAAACACTGTCCATAGATGTAGACCTTCTGCTCAATAAATCCAAATCACTTGAAAGGATTTGCAAAACTCTGTGCTTTTCTTAGCTTTATTATAGATACATTTTTTTTAATAATCTTTGCCTGATTCTCCTGTTTAATTCTCCTGGATTGTTTTTATCCTTGCCATCCTCCTTTTTTCTGCACTTTTAATTTTGTTTTATTCCTTTCTATAGGTTCCATAAAAGTAAAAGTTCCTCCTGGGAGAGGAGAATGTCTCCTCCTGGGTTTTCTTTTTTATTCTACTGCTGATGTTCTGCACCCTGAGCTTTCTTATTATTATACACCCTTTCACATCTTATAGCCACTTCAGGCTCCTGCTTGCATTAAACATCCCTTCACTCTTCCAGCCCTCTTCCATCTGACACTGAAGTTTCTCCTCTTTCAACTGCAGTGGTAGACACATCTCGATTATGAGAAAAGAGAGAGAAGCTGCAGGCTTTTTGTAACAAAACTACAAAGTCATAGCAGGTTGATATAAAGGAACAATAACATCAAGCATCAATAAGGAGTGCTAATAAATCAATGTAGATAGTGAAAGCAAAGAATTAGACAACTGCCTGCCTCAGGCAATACTTACAGATGCCAGGATTAGACTGTAACAACATGATTGATGAGCGGGTTGTCTATGTAATTCCTTTATCTTCTCTCTTCCCCCCCCCCTCCTTTTTTTTTTCTTTTCAAATTCCTTCCCCCATTTACCCTGCAGACTTTTCCTCCTTCAGAGGAAGACTCTGATAAGGGTCAATATCACAAAAGTCTGTTTATTTCAACTACGTCACCAGAAAACTGTTACCTCATTCCTTGTGGTAAAGGATAAGATAAAGATGACCTACAATGGCATCAAATTTGAGACAGTTTGAGGCTGGGCACAGAAGTCCAGGGGATCAATGCAGTAGTCCTTTACTGTTACGATCAACTAAACCCTGACAGCAATATTGTCTGTATAGATCACCTTAAGCAGCTATATATATTCTGATCTCATTATGACCCTCTTTCTGCAGAATACTTTGGTTACTTTGGAGATATGGCTTCCACATCTCCTGTGCTCTGTTTCTGCCTGATGGACCTCTAACCCTTCTTGGCACAGAGGCCCAGTTTCAGCATGGTCAGTGCATATGTCAGGAACATTATTCTATAGTCAGGCAGACAGAGAGCAATAGGGTGGGTCTAGTTGCTCCTGGAACATGAATAACCATTGCCTTTAAAAGAATAAGGGCTCTCCTCATTCTTTCCTTTGCACTTTCACTTATGTCAAGGGGAAAACTTCTCAAAGATACCCACTTCCTCACATCACTCAATCACTCAGCTATGCAGTCCAAGGCAATCCCCTAATTCTTTGTTGTCAATGGGTAAGATTCAGATTATCCACTTTGGTATCTAAAATGAAAAGGTCAGAGGACAGGCTAAGATGTTTGTGTTCTGTGCAGAGAGAGGAACTTATATTTAGGACAATTCTTCGGACAACATGAAGTACTGGAAAGCCTGCAGGCAGCCACTAAGTATCACTAGTTCAAATGCTATGCTTCAGACAAAAAAAAAAAAAATGTGTACAGAGCCTGAGCCATTAGCATTAGTATCTTGGAACAACCTCACCTATCATCCTACCACACAGAATTCCACATAGTATTTCTGAATTGCTAAATTACTGCATCCTTTACTTTCATGCTTCTTTACACCTAAGTGGGAGCAGCCTGCCTAGGCTATCTAGGTATTACTTTAAATGATCACTCGATCAGTTCATTGTAAGGCAAGTATAAAGGGATTCTCATCAATATGTCAGCAAAAGTTAACATGTTTTCAGAAACTGCCTTAGATACAAGCCACCTCCTTTGTCTGATTGTTGCAGTGCAAATTATTTGTTTGAGCTATAAAGCCATTTTACAAAATGACTCCTGGTAATTAAATAAGAAGGGCAGCTGCTAGTAAATAAAGAGTACAACCTTACTCCAGCCCAGTCAAGCTCTTACCTACAAGAGATTATTGTTCTTGATAGGTTCATAAAATTGTTTATAACTGTGCCTCATTTTTTGTTCTTTTTTTGAAGCTTGCAAGTGAAGCACATTTAATTTTTGTTAATTACCAATAATGTGTATTCCCTTGACATGAAGATGTTATACTCTGTCCTGTTTTGCCAAAATGTAAATTGAACTTTATTTAAAAATTTCTAATTAATCATGTAGTTTTAGAATGCAGTTGTGTATTTCCTTTTAACTTGCAATCTTATCATTAGTATATAATGCTAATTACGGTTACCAAAAACCTAGATATTGTAATTGGATGCCCAAAGTGCAAACAAGTTAGTGATAATATATCTTACAGGTCACACAAAACCAATCTCATGCCAATTAATTAAAGCTTCCAAATTGCAGGCAGAAGAAAATAACTTGATTTAAATGATAAAATAGGAACAAAAACAAGAAATACAAATAATCAGCAGGATCTATTACTGCATTGTGTCTCACTGAGACACAGACTAAAACAGTTAAAACAATCAGTTCTCTTCCAAATGTTAATGTACACCAAACAGATACCACTGCTGACAGCAGTTAAGAAGCCCCTAATCTGACTGATAACTACTGGGATTTTTTACAGTTTGAAATGGTGCTTTCCTTTTCTGATGACTGACCCAGCAATTAACAAAGAGCTTGTCCTACTCCCATCCAATTTAATGGCAGAAGCGTTTACAGACTGAAGAAGTTGTGCAGGAAAGCAGGAACTCATTAATGAAAATTTTATCCCTTTAAGTTGTAGCACATTTTGGGTCTGGACATGAAAAAAAGCTAGTTGAAAGCGTATGGATAAAAATAAACAGGAACAACAATATGGTGATGTTGTAACGTGCTGGCTGTCTGATCCAGAAGAAGAAGAAGATGAGGCCTACTACAAACTACTGGAGTGAAGCTCTCCTTCACTAGTCCTGGTGATTACAGATTGGGAAGATATAAACACAGGTTGCATGCTTGGAATGCATATAACTGCCAGGAATACAGCTTAATAGAAAAGGGTGTTCTGTCCTGGTGAGCTGCAAGTTGACTGTGAGCACTGTGTCTTACAGAAAAGATGACCAACAGTATACTGAGCTGCATTAGGAAAAGCTTTCCAGAAAGTTGAAGGAAGTCATCCTTCCCCTCTAACTCAGATCTAGTGAGAAGTATCTGGAGTGTTGCATCCAGTTCTTGTCTCCCCAGTACAAGAGACAGAGAGGTACATGAAAATACCGGAGCAAATCCAATGAAAATGAGCCATGAAGATATAAAGACCTTGGAGCATCAATCATATGAGAATATGAGAGAAGCAGGGCTGTTCATCCTAGACAAGAGAAGGCTCCAGGGAATCTTATCAATGTATTTATAGAAACTATACAAAGTATAAATAAGTGATGGGAGAAAATTAAAAAGAAGGATTCAGACTCTTGGGTGATGTGCATTGAAAAGACAAATGTCAAGGGGGCACAATTTGCAATACAAAAAAAAATTCACTTAAATAAGAAACAGCTGTTTTACTTTGGGAGTGGTCAAACTCTAGAACAGGTTATCATTAGTTTTGTAGAGTTTCCATCCATGGATATTTAAAACTCAGCTGGACATCTTACTGAGCAAACTGCTTTAGCTGCCCCTGCTTGAGCAGCACCATTGGGCTAAACAGTCTCCAGAGGTCTCAACATTTCAGTGATAATGCTATGACAAGAACTAAACCAGGAAACCATTGTGTCATCTAGATTGTGAATTAGTTTCATACTAAGCTTGTAGTATACATCAATAACAGATATTTGCTTTGATTAGCAAAGCTACTTTTTCAAGTTTGGGAAAAACTTTGCAAAATGAAACTAATTTGTATTCAAGAAACAAGAGAACTGATCATGTTAACAATGGTCTCAAAACTGAAACTACTACTAACAGTGCAAACAAGCTACTACTAAAATTGAGACAAAAATGGATAACTGTCACTTGTAGGAGTGTGGACCAGGTTTACACATTCACAACACACAATGAAACCTCACAAATTTATGTAAACAACAGATTCCTAGTTAGGCCATCTGGTCTGTATCTGCTGCCTCTGTGTTTGTTGACATGGGGTACCAGCACATGGAAGACTGGCTGATATTTATAAAATATTTTCATCAAGTACAATCCTGCTATAATTAGAGCAACACGTTGTACATAGGGATAAATCAGAGTCAACTCTGGCATTTCCTAATATTCACACCCTAATTATCAGAAATCTGAATTCATTATTTTTAAATAGATAGTCGTGGATATTTTTCAAATTTCAAACAGATTAATTTCACATTGTATTATTGAGATTAATATGCATCTGAGCATTTTATTCTTTATGGATCTTTTTTATAATAATATTGTATGGGGTGTTTCAGAAGAATGATGCAACATTTGTATCAGTAAAACTGAGATTAATTTCAACACCTATAAACAGGTGTTTCCAAAAGTCAAATATAAGTTCTCTATAGAATAGAAACACTTCTGAGAAAAGGAAGGAGAAACATAGCCATTACAAAGAATCACTGACAATATAATGAGCACCTTGTGGAAATGATAAAGGCATATGGGATTCCATCACACAAGAAAAAGATCAGAGTTCTCTCCAGCTCTAATAATTCACACCACAGAAATTGATGTATGACTGATGTCACAACAGGTAAGATAATAAATTTGGATTTTGTTTCAATAGGTGTTGGGTAAAACCCTAAGTGTCTGAGATGAGTATATCTGCCAAAAACTGATCGGTGCAATAACTCGGCTCCAAAAGTACATCCATCTATAAATATTTTTAAAATAAAAATAACCTGAGGCAAATAGAAAACATTTATTAAGATATGAAGTGCAATGCTTGATTCTGAATGAATTAATTCATAGAGAAGAGCCTTTCAAGTGAGGAATAGAAGTTTAAGCACTGCCAAATGTAGGCACCAACAGTGTAGTCAGATTACTGTTTTTTGTAAGAGGCCAAGCACTTTGATGTTCTTTTACATCTGCCAATGACACTATTTTTATTAAAAATTAAAAGAAAAATTTTGCCTGGTTAACCTCAAAAACATTTCTGATTTCAAGACTTGGCAGATTTAGTATTACACTTGAAAGGGTCAATGTTTTTTGGATTGTAAGTCTGAATCAAAGGTCCCAATTTGATCTGCTCTCAGTCCTTATTTAACATAGTGGAGCAGCATCCATGTCCCCACTGCTAAAGTCCCCAAAAGCTACCTCTAAATATTCTCTTATATATTTAACAGATGTTTGGGGGAGAGAATTGTCAAGGTCATTTATGTTTATATCATCTCATTAATTTTTTTTTTTTGTTTAATAAATACTCTATTCAATGCACTAAAGAAATAAGAGAAAAGCACAAAATCAGTATATGCAGCAATAATACTGAGCTAATTTTCTGCTAGTTCAAGTCTAATGGACTCATCTGAAGTATCACATCTGGGAAATAGACTCATCTCTTTACAATCTGCAATCCCTGGCCAAGGGATTTACATTTCTAAAATAGTCTCATTGAAATAAAAGACTGCAGTAATGTTTTAAATGATGCACAAATAAAAGAAACCCTGAGTTCATGCAGCATCACTGGTATTCTTGTTCTCGGTGGAATCCCCTGTGCCCAGGTGTTGTTTCAGCCCCAGTAATTCTTCCGGCATTGCCAGTTTTCTGAGTTCATGAAAAGTGAAAACACAAGGGAATGAGTTAGGAACAAGAGGACAGCCCTGCTCTGAATTGTGCTTTAGCTGCCTTAAATGACAGCCATAATAATATACAAGCAGTTTAACACTGTCAGTGTGGGATTTGGGCAGCAGGTTTAGTTTACTGTTGACAAATATGGTACTTGAGTCTGAACCATTTATCCTGGGATAGAACACAATATAAAAGGTTGTTGACTACAAACCCTGAATAATTCATTGCCTATGCTTTCTTTCCAGGAAGCTAGTATGTTCCATTTTAGATCAAACTTCCTTGTATGCCAGGATGTTGTCATCTAGGATGATTGGAAAATTTTTTGCTACTCTTTTAGTTTGAATTGAGTTCTAAAGAGGAGTTCAAAGAGGCAGAACTAACAGGGATACTCTCTGATAATGATCCTAGCAGTGTGAAATTCACATAAATGGCCAAAGAAGAGAAATAAGCCTTGTTTATGGCAAAGTAAAGAGACTAGAAATGCTTTGTGGTTTATCTGTGTTCATTGCAGGCCTTATGAGGAAGAAATCATGTTGTGTGAATGGGACAGAGCTCAGAGGCTGTAGGAGGGTCTTCATCCTGGAGAAGTTACCCCCTCTGTACCCAACCCATATATTTCAGTGTGGATCTATCAGAGACATAGCCCAAAATCTGGTCATTTCTGAAAGACCGAGGGAATTTGTTAGTACTACAAATATTCAGACTAGATATTTGCAACATGTAAAAAGGCATGTTTCTTATAAAATACTGTGAGAGTGATTTTATTTTCTTGCTTTGCAGAACAACCTTACCATTCAACAAGGATATTAACCAAATAATTCAACAGGACTAAAGAAGCATAAGTATACACTCAATGCCAAGCTGTCTTTCTATTCCTTGCCCTGTAAATTAACTAAAAAAAAAAAGTGATTATTTTTAAGTTTCTCTAGATGACAAGGCAGGCTAATATAACATCTAACATAAAAGTAGTTTAAAAAATATTGTCATTATACTTCATGATCCATAATTTTCTGACCTTTACACAGGAAGTTACTATGATAAATAAACATTTTCTGAGCATGCTTTTTGCGGAGTTGGCTTTTAAATTTGTTCAAATCAAGTAGCTACCTCTTTGAAGTAGCCATTTTACAACAGCTACTGCTGACTGCACTCCCTCTTGTTTTACCTGGAAAGAATTTCTAAGATTATGCTTTATTTTCTCCCAATCTTTTTTGATTTCATTTATTTTGATGAAACAATAGCTACAGTTCTATACACTGATATCTCAGCATTTCAGTGCTTTTATTAGCTGTAGCTGAACAGTTAATATTTAGAGATGCTTTTCTTTGAGATTACCTTTCCATTGAGAGGCTTATACCTTACTATACATGTCTTGAATTTTCAGATGTTAATTTTAGTACTACGTTTGACCAAAGACAATCAGTAGGTTTTAATATCTGCCTCAAGAAAATAGCTGATATAAAATATTGTTGACTAACCTGCTGCATGATTCTGATACTTACACAATAAACTTGTGCACCGGCTTAAGAAAAACATCTATATGGAAGAATGTTGTCGCCTAAAATTATGTCTGGGCTTGTTTGTTTTGGGTTTTTTTACATGTTGCATTCAAAATAGTAGTGTGAAGGAGATCCAGGAGGCTGACAGGGTTGAGAACTCTCTCTAAAAGTGATACTGCATACAAATCTTAAAGGAAATTTAGAAGGCTTATCCACTGGAAAGGAGAAAAGCTTTAATTTACTTTCTAAAAATATCAGTAGTTAATTCTTTCTAAGATTCAACTCAACATTTAAATTACTCTAAAAGCCTAAGAACTTTAACCAAATAGCATACCAGTAATTCACATAGATTGGCAGAAGTTCTTGATTAAATCTCTTTTAGAAGCCATTTTTAACCTACTAAAGGGAAAATGAAATTACTGAAATTCTAGCCCTTACAAAAAAATGACAAATTATCCTTCATAGAGTAAAAAATACAATCTGAAGTAATAAGTACTTTCTTCTTTAAAAAAACCCAAACATGATAGCTATAAGTAAAGAAAGAGGATGCATACTCCACTGCAGTTTGATGGCTGCCCACTAGCTTTGGGAACAAATCCATCTGACCATGGGTGAACTGTCTGTCAGGCTGTGCTGAGAGAAGAGGGCAGTATTTCTTCAGGCAGTAGATCTGCCAACCCTTACCACACCTTGTAGAGATGAAAAGTATGCAAGATTCCTGTGCGAGTGTTGGGAAAACCAGAATGCAGTTAGCAGGTATCCATAAAACACTCCAACGAAAGCCCCATTCTGCCCTTTCACACTTGTTGGATTCAATTATATTGAAACTCATCTGCCACCAGAGTGCTGATCAAGTGCACTGCCAAGGCTTGGAAAATGTGTTTCAGTTACCTCCACATAAGTGGTGAAACCAAACAAATGGGAGGAAGGCATCTGTGAAATATTCAGCATCTGCTGCCTTCCAGAACAACAACTGGTTGTTTTAAATTTCTGATAGACTTACTTTTTGCCCACATAATGATGTATGAAAGTCTAACCGTGTATGAAAATATTTACCAGAGCACTGCGAATCTCTGAAGAAAAAATAGAGCTGTTTCTATGAGCCACAATTTTGCAAATAAATAAACATGAATAATAGCTTTCAAAATCCCTCAGGTAATACAGCATTTCAGAGTCCCCCTTCTAAGGATGGCCTGTAGTTCCTATTCTACTTATGTTTTCTTCTAGTCACTGAAATCCATAAAAAAGTCACAGAATAAAAGTCTACCCATAGCTAGGTCAGAATAAAAAGTGCTTCTGCAAGATGACCAACCCTTCAGGAGTTTCTGGTGGCCAGCATGCTGTGCAATGTGACATGACTAGGCCTGTCCCTCCTAGGCAAAATAGTCAGTTGAAGATGAGTGACTAAAATGGAAAGAAATATTGTTCTCATTTATTCTTAAATCACCTCTGTGTATGTCCCTTACTTTTGACCTTGAATGTTTATATTTATGTTTGCTTTCTATATCTTTCCATATTCTACATACTGTACTCCTCTTTATATGCTTTTATACAGCATCTTGCACACTAAACATCTTTAGTGGAATTTCTTTTAAGAAAATACTGAAGCTGAAATCTATTATACCCTGGTCTCCATGCTGAAAAACAGATATATTTAGACTTGTTTGTTATGTCGTATACGACATATTTGTCATTTTTCAGCAACCATAATTTCAGACACTAGTTGGAAGAAGAAATACGAGCTTTTCTTTTTCAAGCTAGAGAAGTAGTTCCTACAGGTGAGAGTTGCTACAAAGAAATATCTTCTGTGTCGGGTACAGAGAAGGCACTAGACTTTTAGCCATGAAAGAAAATCATAGTCAGAATTGAAAGTGGTAACAAAGAAGATGATTACTACTGCTCAGAAAACAGGTGATGAAACTTTCCTAGAGAAACTGAATACCTTGCCTTCATTAGTGTCAGTGGGAAAACTCCCCGAGGCCATAACACACTTGGGATTTTATCTGTTGCCTCCGGCCCTAAACAGCTCTTTAAGTGCTCTCTGACTGTGCTCTCAGAAGATCCTACTTATTTGTGCTATGGGTATCCTCAAATACTCTAAGAAAAGCATTTGTCTCATAATGAGCAAAATCTCAATATTTTAGTCTATTGTGTATTTAAAACTTCACCTGGAGTGAACATCTGGGATTCTTAGCAACATTGTTTTAAAGATGTAGTAAAAGCCCCAAAGACCAGCATTTTAAGCTCCCTGCTTCCCTTCCTCCACCCCTAGGAAAGCTCACTTGTTTATAGCATGGCAATTTTTAAGCTAGATTTTCTTTCTTTCTTACCAACTATCAAATAAAAAGGCATTGTAAATTTTATTGTAGTGCTCCTAAACCTGACAGTGCAATATGTAAGGCACCCTCATAGTTCTCTACTTTATATATTATTTTTATGACGAGAATTAAGGGTTTTATGAGGCTGTAATTTCTGACATTACCATCTTATCCTAGGAACTCAGTGTTATTCCCAATACACAGAAGAGAAGCTACAACTTTTCAAGGTCAACTGAACATCTCAAATTAAGAAGGAGAGAAGTAAAAAAATGCCCTAGCTCTGCCCTAGCTGAAAACATTTTCACTAAAATTTGCAAACAAATACATGCAAAATTATCATAAATTCATGTGCTGTAATCCTAAAGGAGCAGGAATGCTACCATACCTGCATAGAGCCTCTCTGAAGAGTCAAGTCAACAAAGTTCATCTGCTTTGAGTGGATAACAAAGACAACCTTAAGGGAGAGAGGGTCACCTATGTATAGGGAGTAGATGATGTTCAGTAGACTGGAAGTCTCCACCCAATCTCCTGGTGCTTGGATTCAGTGCTTTAGCTCACATAGCAATCTGTGCCTGAAATGCCATCTTCTCAGTTTTCCCTCTGCTGCAGGATCCCCTATGAGGGCAGGTTCTCAATACAGAAATAAACTTCATGACAGAGAAATTGTTATTGTCAGCTAGTCTGACCTAATGACAATGGCTTTACCAGAAAATTACCAGCAGTTCTAAAGTCTCCCAGAAGTGCATAGCTATTTCATTTTGATTCATAGAACTCCCTTCCTCTATTGTTTTTATGTGCTAAATAGTCAGACTGGTTAGATTGCAATACCTCTTACAATCAACAGAATTTGTTCAATGTGTAACAGGATCTAGCAGAAATTTCTATTTCTTTTAATGAATTCCATATTTAAAAATATGTATATAAATCAAACAACCAAGCCTCAGGCTCTGATCATCTGTTAATTCCATTAAAAAACATAATTATTTGCACAACATCGAAATTACACAACTCAACTGATTCATGCAGTTGCTCCAGGCTACAATACCTTTAACCACAAAAAAACACAAGTTGCAATAATGATGGGGTGTATACATGTATGCAAAAATCAGCAGAAGTTGTAATCAGCACAGTTTTCTCTCGTAATCTTCTGTTGAGAAAAAAAAATTGTATTAAAATAAAAAAGATGATATTTCAATCAGCAGACACTGATTCTGCTACCTTTGTTCACCTTGGCAGCATTAACTAACAAAATGAATCCTTACTAATAAGGACTAATGTTGACTTTGCTAAAGCAGCAATTTTCATTTGAGGAGCACAAAGACTTAGTACAACATCTCCTAAAATTAAGTTCTTCAAAGGTGTCAAAAATCATGTTTACTGACTTCCAATATATTTCTGTCTGCGCTGTGTTGATTTGATTTTGAAAGTATGCCAGTGCCTTTGAGGTAAATAACTTGTAGTTATTTTTCATAAAACTTGTATCAAAATCATTATTTCTCATATCTCAGAAGATTAGTATAATTAATTTCTCAAAATTTCCCTGGAAATCTAATTTGTGATTGTTTTCCTCAAACAGCCAGAAAAACTAAAGCCAAGGAAGTCAAGGGCATGCTGACAACCCAACTAGTGTACTTCACCTTTGAGTTCTGACATGTATTAAAGCACAGACCACTTGCTCTTTTAGTGGCAGCTCTAATCTCTCTGGGCAAGGTCTCACACCTCCATTCTTCACAAAATCTTGGTTACGATTTTCTTCCAGTGGAAATGAACCTTGTGACAAACTTCTCTACTGCTTATAAAGAAAAATGTAACACAGAAACTGTCCAAACCACACTTCTGCTTAGCATGTAGACTTACAAAAAGGAAATAAGTGATTTCTGCCCTGAGCTTTCATTCATGGAGGAGCCCTGTGAGCTGCCTGACATACCTTGTCTGTGCCCCAGAGAACCATAGATAAATTGGTACACTGTAAAGGGATTCAGCCCAGTAGGGAAAAAAAAGGCAAAAATCTTTTCTAACAGAGATACGTAATGAGGCAAGTTATAAAATTCTGCTTTTGTAAGAGGTGTTATCAAACAAAACAATTTTAATACAACCCCCCACCCACCACAGATAGTTTGGCATATAAATGAGCATGTACATTGCAAAACTTGAACCAGGAGTTAACCATGGCTTTTCAATGGCAAAAACTTTTTGAAAACCTTATGTATACCACTAACAGCAACATTTATTACTGAAAATTCTAGGTGTAAAGTCCCAGGACTAACACCTCCCCTTTTTTTGCATCCCCATGGTTGCCAACCTAGAAATGAAAGCATCTGGTTGGTTGTCCTTCCAAAAGGTGTAGCTATTTTTGCATGCAACCTGTATTTTCTTCATTGTTCATGACATATTAAAAATCAGGTTTTGTGGACTTTAATACTGCAGGGAACTACTGTACTGACAGTCATGGAGGCTGTGATCCTATATTAATCTGATTTACATATTATGTAGTAGTACCATGGGGCTTTGTGAAATACTTCAGAGAAGAGAAATTATGGGATATTCATCTCACTGAATATTGAGTTTTTGATTCAGTTTTTTAACCTGCAATCTCAGTCAACTATGACGGTAACAGACCATCTACTACACAAAATCAGAGTTATTGCTGCAGTAAATATGACTCAGAGTTCTAATAATTTTAGTCAATATGTTTATGTTGTTTTATTTTTAATGTGATAAATCTGTGTACAGTTTACCAAGGTCAGCAAACAGAATTGTTCAGCCTGGCCATATATGCTGTCTTGCCCAGTATTTTAATGAACGTATTATTAAAATAGTTCTATTAAGCTGTCGGTAACACAGACTAATCAATTTGTCTCTAATAATAAATGTACAGGTAAGCAGAGATATTTAATGATTTTTTTTTATGAAAAAGGTTTTTTGTTTTCCATTATTACTTCTTGCAATAAAAATCATCATCATCATCACCTTAAAATAAAATTTCTGAAAGAGGGAAATTTCAGCGAACTTTAAAATCATATTGGTTATTAGGAATTTCCTACTATATTGAAAATTATGGTATTTGCAAATTATTTTAATTTGCCTAGCTGTTATAAATCATTAATGATCCTTCTTGTTCTGATGAGCATACAAGAAATAAAGAAAAATACTATCAACTACAAAAGCATTGTAGTTAACATTTTTTTTTAATGTGACCCAAAAAGGAGGAATGTTTTACCCTTGTCTGAACTCATAAAATCTTCATCTTATTAAGATATCTTTGGTATATTTTTTTTCATTATGTTCCAGAATGTAGTTTTTTTCTTAAGTCATAAGATAATTATAAACATTGGATATGTCAGTCTTAAATTTGAAATACAAGCTTGTAGATGTAATTGGAGCACCTGTTTTTATGACAAGTTTGTGAGTAACTGAATCATTTCTGAGCAGACCCAGGATTTCTCACAGAGGCCTCAGCTGCTCCTGGGAGACAGGGTAAACAATAAGGAATCTGGAGTCATACCATGCGAAATTCAATGTTCTGCCTTTCAGTTTACTCTTGGCACATCTGTCAGTGTAAAGCAATCTTAACAACAAAGTATTTTTCAGGTAGAACTGACATTTTTGACTGCATGTTTATTATACAACAAATTGAAAAACTGGTCAGCCAAAATATTTTTGAATTACTGGTACAGTTTTTTTCTGTGCTTGTTAAAGTAATAATGAAAAAAGCTTCAGAAAGTTCTGTAGTTTAAATTAAACATTTTCTAATTAATGGATATTCTTAATTTTAACTTAATTTAGCTACATTTTCTCTAAAAAAATTTAAAAGGAGGAAAGTCCATAGTGATTGTAAGTAAATATTCTAGTTTTTCAAAGCAATTTTTTTTGTCCTAATATTTGTTGCTCCAGGTTTCTGTGATTTATTTTTCAGTTTAGCTCATTAATAGGAAGTCTGCCCCTGCAGCATCTATATATGATATTTGTGATGAAACACCTCATCTGCCAGGCAAAAAGGTTCTGTGAAATTGAGATTTTATTTTTTATGTTGATTTTTACAATTGATGTTCACAAAATATGGCCATATAAATAGTTACATTAACAGATGTAGACAATCCTCCCTGGGGAGGATTAATCAAAAGCTACATTATAAGAAAATAAATTAATTAAATGGGGAGATGGCACTCAGAAAACATTGAACTGGCTGAGTAAGGCTTTCATCTTGTTTCAGGTTACAGCTTGCCTGAATTTGAAATTGCTTTTTTTTTTTTTTTTTAGTACAGGCTAAGTTCAAAATCTCTTATGGCAGAACAATGTCTATTTATTTTGATCCTACATGGCATAAACCAATAAGAGTTCAGAGACAGTGAAGGTTCAGACACAAATCAAGCAATCTCTGTGTCCTTGAGGTTAAATGTAGAATTCCTCTCTGTTCATAATGGCTCATGGAGATGCCACATAGGAGAGGTCCAGTAGTTTCTCTTTTATATTGTTGTGTGAGCGCAATCTTCCTTGTGCTAAGTGCCATAGTTAATGGCTAACATTTATAACCAAACAGTTTATTCTGCAGCTGGAGAAGTAAATCCAGTCAAAAGTAAAAAAAAGCTGGATGTTGCATTGAGAGTGCTTAGCCAAGCCTCACACTTCACTTGGAGAGGTTCTTAAATGAGGAGCTGCTCAGGTGCGTATAAATATTTACCTACAGCAGCTGCTTTTCACTCTCAGGGGTGTAAGGGACAACTTATGCTTCCCCACATGTAGTACATGTCACTTTTTCAAGGGTGTTTATAGTATCCTAGAGGAAAGGCTTAAAAATCTGCATACCTCAGTGCCCAGGAGTGCAGAAGTTTTAAAGATTAGAACAATGCTTATGTGTGGAAAGCAAAGGCAAAGGAAAATGAGCTTATTTCCTGTTTTGTGGCTGAGCAATCAGAGAGAGATCACTATGACATGGAAGTAGATATTATTGTGATGTTTTAAGGGCATTACAACAAAAGTAAGTGTGATATAGCAAGTTCCTCACATTTAGAAAATCCTCTGTAGAGAGCTTTCTAGTTTTCTTTTTCACAAAAACACAGGACGGACAAAATATACGGGCTTTGGTTGTTCCTCCATTCTCTCTCACTGAAATACCTTTCATGCTGCTCATTCAAGAGATTCTCTGCTTAATTTAATGAATCTTTTCATTGGTCTTTCTAAGGACAATACATGATATATATATATTATAATTTTACATTCTGTGAGTTTCTGAAAAAGTAATTTTGGTCCAACTCTAAAATAAATATTTGGTCTTTGACTGCAAATAGGATGCTGTTACTGATTTCTTTGTTTTGCTATGGTTTTTGGCAGTTTAAAACTTTGAGAATATTTTTAATTAGAAAGAAATGAGATTTCTTTTTAGACTGATATGAAAGAATAACGAAATTTAAAAATACCACTTGCTTATAAAGAAATACAGCAAACAAGAACATGCAGGAAAGTCAATCTCCAAACACAAAAAAGCTTGTAAAATCCTCAGTTTTTTCAGGGCTAGAAACTGAAACACCCTGAGACCTATCTTAGGTAATTTGTTAAATGTTGTCACTTGTTCCAGCCATCCATAAAATACCCGCCCATATGTGGATCCTTACATATTAATCGGATTGAATAATGCTGCCAGCTGTTACAACAGCCAGAAAAAACACCTGTCCCTTTTAATGACTACTATCAATAATCTTCCTTGCAATGTTTCAACTCAAGTAAGAAAAGTAGGGGTTTTGTGATATTTTCAATCTAGGTGAACCAGGAAACAGATGAAATCTTTGCAGAAACTTTTTCTCCTGGTTCTTTTAGTTGAGATGCCACAAATAAATAGGGTCTGATAAGTTCTAAGCAAGGAAACTCCAAACCTTTTGAGAATCATCTCTTGCTAATTATCACTCAGTGTGTTAAAAGATCTTCAGCTCACTCACCTCCACTAAATTAAAATAGGAGGCAAGACCTGTATGAATTGATTGAGCAGACGGTGTTTCAGCTCTCAGCATTTTTGGAGTGCTATGTTCCCTGCTGCAATCATATAGGAGCAAGGGGAAGGTGTAGGCTGTTGTGAAGCTGCCCTGATATTTTGTTTGTTATTTTTCTTTAGATCCCATTTACTCCTGCAACATTGCTGTATAAAACTACCACTTTCCACTCAACTGTTTTTTCTGATAGCACTTCTTTTAGTGTTTCTCCAAGCCTGTTAATTTTGAACCTATTTGGACAGCCTGTTGGCTCTGCTAAGTAAACACTTTAGTGTGATTTGACAGGAGTGAGATCTCTTTTTTTTAATATTTAAAGATCACACACAACATTATTTCATTCATGTAACTAAGAAAGCAAGTAAATAACAACTACCCCCTGCGCTTTTTCCTATCAAAGAAGAGTAAGATAATAGTAACTACAGACTTAATCACCTTAGATAATTTTCCACAATGATATTTCTATTTTATAGAATAAGCTCTGTTGAAAGACATATGCTCCCTCTTCAAAAGAGACTCTGACACCCCTAACTGCGGATTTCTCCTTTCTTAAGGACCGCTGCTCTCCTATCTTTTTTTCTCACTAAACACATTTGTGCATCCATCTTGGGTCTGGCTGAAATGGAATTACTTTTCCTTATAGCAACCCCTACAGTGCTATGCTTTGTACTGGTAGCTGGAAGGATGTTGATAAGACACCGATATTTTGGCTACTACAAAGCAGTGCTGGAACACCATCAGCACTGACTGTCCAACATTACACATATGCACACCAGCAGGCTGGGGGTGGGAAAGATCTCAGAAGGGGACAGGGCCAGGACAGCTGATTTCAATTGATCAGAGGGACATTCCATACCATATGGCATCTGCTCAGCAACAAAAGCAAAGTGGAAGAAGGAGGAAGTAGGATTGGCATTAATTATTTAGGATGTTTGTCTTCAGGAGCAACTGCTACATGGACTGAAACCCAACATCCCAGGATGTAGCTGAACCACACCTGCAGCTAGGAAAGAGAAAATAAGATCTTTTTGTTTTCTTTGCTAGGAAGTAGAAAATAAGATCTTTTTGTTTTCTTTGCTATTTTGCAGGGCCTTTGCTTTTGCTTTATGAAACTGCCTTTATCTTGACCCACAAGCTGTTTCCATCTTATTTTTTCCCCACCCCATCCTATCGAAGAGGGAAGTGATAGAACAGCTCTGTAGCCGTCTGATGGCCAGCCAAGGTCAACTCACCATATGATCAAACTACACTCGTATAACTTTCCCATCCATTTTATTCCTACTTTAAGAGTGGTTGCTCTTCCATGTTGCATCTGCATAGTCAGTCTAACCAATTTCCCTAAGAGATGCCGATCTATTATTGGGTCAGGAAATTTTTGCTCCACGAGCAGATCATTCAAATATATTCTCCTGGAAGCAGGAACTCCTGTACAAGAGATAGAATGCATCAGGTAACTGTCATAACCTGTTGTGTGTCCCTTTTGTCAGAACTCTTTCCTGCCTCATGAAATAAAAACACAGCTCTTCTGAAGCCCAGGAAATGGTTTTGTAATAGTTTAGAATGTTTTGTGAGACATCCAGTTCTTCTGAAGGTTTTAAAGCCTATTAATTAGTCATAGTATTTTTTTCACCATCAAGTTATCAATTTTTACTGTCATTAACTATCAGCTCAGCACTGCTGTTTATGAGAATGTTTGGTTAATTTGCATATATTTTTAATAAATGTTTTTGCACACCAGAGAAATACATACTCAATTCTCTCTTGCCTTGGGCAGACATTATCTCAGAAATGAAACAATTAAAAATGAACATATTTTCTAAGACTTTATTATTGTGCAGAAGAGCTTACACTAAGGTATTTTTGTTGTGTTCATCACGACACTGTTGAATGGTGCTCACAGCCCACTTAGAAAACTAAGCAAATAATTCACATTAGCACAGATGTAGTGAATTGCACAAAGGTCAATGTATATTTCAGCACTCAAAAATTTCTATTTTTGCAACCCCCAGCAGAAACAAATTTTTCTTCACTGGCAGCTAACATCAATATTTATCTCAAAACATTGTCAAAAGTGAAAAAGCAAGCACAATAACATTTGTTAAGAAGTATGTTGGCATGGGTTTTCCAACTAGGGAGATGTGAGCTCCCAAAGGAGAAGCTGAAACTAGGAGGATATGGACCAAGTAGTTTTCTGTAGTACAAAGTGTTGACTGTTATGTTAAATGACCTTTTGTTCAAAGGTTGTGGCATACTTAGAACAATACAGTGGAAATCAGGACTCTGACCTGGTTTTTGACATCTATACCCACGGAAATTTCCTCCCTCTCCTGTTCTTTTTTTTCCTCACCAAGTAACATTTCTCTACCTGTATTACCATAACAGATGTTCTTAAGGTCATTGATTATAGTAAACAAGTTTTCTTCTATCACTTTCCAGCAGAGTTCCCAGAGATGTTAATTCTGAATTCTGCTTACAGTGTCAGTCACATATTACTAAAAAGAATGTCTAAGAACATTGTTTTCTCAACGCTACTTTTTACAGGGAATCTGGAGAACGAAGTTTGAAAAAATCATTTTGCTTTGTTATGTTTCCATTTTTACAAAGGTAGCATAATTATTCATCTTTTTCTCACCAAATTATGAAATCAAAGAATCATAGGGTGGCTTGGGTTCAAAGGTCCTTGAAGATCATCTCACTCCAACCTCTTTGCCGTGGACAGGATCACCTTTCACTAGATCAGGTTCCTCAGAGCCCCATCCAGCCTGGCCTTAAACATTTCCAGGGATGGGGCACCCACAGCATCTCTAGGCAAATTGTTCCAGTGACCCACCACCCTGACAGCAAAGAATTTTTTTCCTAATATCTGATCTATCTCTTTCGATTTGAAGCCATTCTCCCTGTCCTGTAACTACATGCTCTTGTAAATAGTGTTTCTCCGAAAAGAATGAAAGAGTGGAGCAGGAGTTTCTCCCTTTTTATAAATGAAATTAAACATTTTTCTGTTATAGACACTTTCTCTTAATATTTTTACATTATAAATACATGCTGACAAAGGTAAGATGTTAATATTTAAGGGTTATGAGACTATCCTAAAACAAACCAGCCCCAGAGTTTCTAAACCCACACTGAGGCAGCCTGTTACCTTCAAAGTAGAATCTCACAACCTGTAAAATTCTACTAAGAAATGTTTCAGCAGTTTTATAGTACTTTTTGACCATATTCAAGCCACAATTTTATGATCTCCTTTGCAGACAGTGAGGCTAAGAACACAGGGGTTGCAGTTCTGCCACAGAAAATGCTGCTGTTTAACCAATGGGCAAAAACAAGAAAGAGAAAAATTATTTGATCAGTCCCAGACTACCATTCATTCTGTCATATACCTAGTGTGTGATAGTAGAATGTGGGGAAGTTTTTTTAAATCAGCTGGCAATCTTCTCATGCCACAAAAATAACTGAAATTTTTTATTATTTGATTTTTTAATTTCTTAATTATTTAGCTGGTGGAAGTGAAAATGCTATTGAAATTAACACCTATTTCAAGTCTCCACTTTTACTTTAGTACTTTAAAGCCATATTCTCATTATTATACATTAGAAATAGTATTGTTGAGATTGGGGAAATAGAAACGGGAAAGAAAAGTAGAAAAGCGAACAAGAGCTCATACCGAAACATTTGCTTCATTATACAAGAAAACAAAATATGGCACATATTCATTAGAAAAGCACTTCACTATTTTTTTTACTGCTTTTCTATTATGAAAACTAGGTTGTTACTGCTTGAGTCCAAGGACAAAACTATTGTGTGTACTGTTCGCCATCCTCTGTGGATATTTCACCTGTCAATAAATTCCCCTAAGCCTCTTTTACAAAGAACCCATTGAGTATTAGAAATTCTTTTAAAATAATATATCTTTAAAAATAAATTGTGATTAAAATTAGATCCTGTGAGAAATGCGAGAAATCATTTTGATTCTGATTAGATAGTAGATATTTTTAGGAAAACTGTATGCTTTCAGGGAGAGAAAATGTGGTCTTTGTGCTAAGATTTTCCTTTTTGCTGAGTACAAACAAGTTGTTAAACAAAATAGTAAGAATAACTTATGATTTGGACTATGCTGGGTGAAGGGAGGACTGGTCTGGTTTCTTTTCAACCAAGAGCACACATGTAAATGTAATTTCTGAAATTTACTGTCATGTTCTTCTGATTTTTTGTTGTGACAAGTGTTTGGCCAGATCTTTTGTTCTGTTTTCATTTCATTATCCATCTGTACATGTTTTCAGGATAAAAACATTTCTTGTATTTCAGGACACTTATATTTTCCAAATTGGCATTTCATTAATCTTTAATCCGTGAAGAGTCCACCACTCACCCAAGAAATAATATGAGGTAGAGTATCTACCTATCCTGCCTATCCTAAATGGATATCTACCTATCTCTCTGCAACAGCAACAGACCTGTGTCAATGGCTTTGTAAGTGGTATTGATACTGCTTTCAATTAGGGGAGTGCTGAGAGCTGTTTTTGTTTTCTTGTTGCTTGTTTGGTTGGGTTTTCTTGTTTTTTTTTTTTTTAATTTAGTGCTTGTTCTGAAAAAAAACAAAACAAGCAGCGGTGAGGGGAGAGGATCTGGTGATGTTTTTCTTGCTTTTTCAAGCTCATGAAATTTTTGAAAACAGAATTTGAGGTCTTTTTGAAATGGAAATCTTTCAAATAATAAAGTAGTAATGATGTCTTTGGGTAGATATTTGGGGGTTTTTGTCTCTGACAGAGAGCATGCAGCAAAACTAAGACAAAAGGTATTATCTGGTGACAATCTACATTAAGACAGGAAAAAAAAAAAAACAGTGAAATAACGGACCTTGAGTCTACTTCAGGAACACTGACATGATGAATAATTCAGCTGAGAAACCTGCAAGTCTCCATATGGTACAGTTGGAAGCACACAGATAAGCTGTTCTTCTTGCTCCTCAGAAACTGATATGAAAATAGGTGATTTTAGGATTTTGGAAAGAAATAGAAAGCATGAGGAGATGTTCCATCTTTTAATTTGAAGGATAGTATTCCAAAGCAGCATTTCTGACTTAAGCTGCTTTGGGTGACTTTCTCTGAGACAGCTAACCTTTCTTCAAGTATCTGAACATATTATATCATATAAAAATGCAACTCAGTTGCTGCCATCTCAGATCTCTTTTGCTTCTGTAAGTCAGTTATGTGTCAGGTAGAGGAGAGGGGAAGACTATGCATTGCAGATGTTGCTTTTTTATGTTGAAATAGCAAAACAGTAGTTGTCTTCTCTGTGTAGAAAAAAAAAAAAAGGAAATTAAATAGTACACCCATCAAGCCAAAAAGCCGATAGATGCTATTGAAGTGATATTTACATTTGAATGAATATAAGAGCATAACTTTTTTTTTAGTTGGAGAGGTTTACCCATCAGGACTATTAGCCCATCAGGGCTCATCCATGTTAAGTATTCAGCTTCTGTAGAGCAGCGTCTGATTGCTTCTTGAACGATCCTTTTGTTTTGCCTCAGCAGTAGTGCCTGATAGGCCATTCCATATGTTTATTATGTGCTAAGTGAAAAAAAGTGTTGCTAACATCTGTCAGAAGTTAGCTTCTCTCTCATTTCAATTTATGTCTCCTGAAATTCATACTGGGTGGGAAATAGTTATTCAGACTGACATTTTGCACTCTCACTAGTTTTCAACATTCTTCAGCAAAGACCCAGCAACCTTCATTCTGTCTCACATCATATTTAACTTCTGAGCTACATTTTTTTTTAATACGCTTGCTATTATGGTGCTAATATACAGATTTTGTCAACACAAGCATTATGAAAATAAATTTCAGGTAAATGCTATTGGCTTGACGATCTGCTGATGCAAATCAATATGTTTTAACTGAAGTTAATGGAGCATGATGTTTTGCATTAAATGAGACTTGGGCTGAAAAAAATAGAAGTTTGAATAGATTTTGAAAGAGTTTGAAATAATGCATCATCTCAAAAATTTTAAGAAAAAAGAATCATACAGGAGTCTGTGGTACAGCAAGAATTTGGTCTGCAAGACGAAAAAAAAAAAAAAAGAAAATGAGCTGAACTAAGTCAGGTATCTGCTGGAAATACAACCCCACAGAGAGGAAGGATTCCAAGAGGTTCCCCAAGTGTGTAGAAGAAACCATCCTAGCACAACTGGTGAATGAGCCTGCCAGAGGAGGTGCCCTGCTAGACATGTTCACTGTGAATAAAAAGAGTGAGTGGCTGATGTGGTGGTCAGTGGCTCTTTTGGGCATAGTGACCAGGAAATGTTAATGTTTTCTATACTGAGAAGTGGGACAGGCACCAACAGAATTTTACCTCGGACTTACAGCGGGCAGACTTCAGTCAAGAGTCAGGCAGAGTCAGTCCTCAAAGGTGAAGGAGTCCAGGAAGGCTAAATGTGCTTTAAAAAGAAATTGTTAAATATTCAGAAGCTGGGTCTCCCCACATGAAGAGAGAGAAGTTGTCAGAGAAAATGACTGGCCTGGTTAAGCAGAGAACTTCAGCTGGAAGTTAGAGAAAAAAAGAGAAACTATTGACCGTGGAAGGAGCATCAGGTAATGCGGGAGGACTATAAGGATGTCACAAGCTCATGTAGGAAAACATTTAGAAAGGCCAAATCCCAACTAGAACTTGATTTAGCCACTACAGTTAAAGATAAAAAAAAGTTTCTATAAAAACAATGGCAGCAAAAGCAGAGTCAAGGACTGTTTCCATGATTTGTTGAATGCAGAGGGTAGTGATAGTGACAGAGGATGGAGTAAAGGGCAGAGTTGCTTAATGCCTTCTTTGCCTCAGTCTTCAATATCAAATGCATTTGTCCTCGGGATACCCCGCTTTCTGAATGGAAGAGTTTCACCAGCTTGATTTTGGTGACCTTAAAGGTCTCTTCTGACCTTGATTCTTCTATGATTTTATTTGGAACAGAAGAAACAGTTTGAAATCTGTCTTGATTTGCTGTCTGAAAGCCAGAGCTGCATGATTCAGTGATACTGTTTGTTCCTGGTGAATGTTCAAATGATGTTTTCTCCTAGCATCCTCAGAAGTTATCGGTGTAGTAAGCAGCTGACAGGACTTTCGCTGCAAGTGAGTCCTTCTTTCTGAGACTAAGAGTGTCACTATTGAGAAAATTTCTTCCTGATCTGAATCTGAATTCTGTTTTCTTTCTGTGCCAGAATTCCTTTAAATAAAAGGATTACAATTTGTGTAGTATTTCCAAAATTATTGATGTTCTGAAGACCATCTTGCCCCTGCAGAGCTTGCTGTATGATAAATGCTTTCCCTGTAGAGGGTCTGTGCTTTGCTGTAGTCAAGGAAAGGATTCCCAGCTCACCAGTACACCTTTGCAATGAAAAGCAGGTTGGCACTGGTTTTTCCAGACCTTAGTGGCATTGGAGTACTGGAAAAGAGTGAAACCTAGTGATGAAAACAGGAATTATTTTTCCACCAAGTCTCTCTAGATGCTGTCTGTGCAGAATTGGAGGAAGTTAAGTAGCTGGAAGAACAGCAAACACCTTTTATTTCTCTGCCATGTACTTGGATGCGTGCTCTCACACACACAGATGTATGTGTGTGTGCATGTCCATGCATCTGTATTTGTGCACAACATGCAAGCTGCAGTGAGTGCTGATATCCCATTGGTCCTACAAAATTGTATGAGTCTGGGGGGATTTGCTGGAAAACAAGCCTGCTTATCTTCATGCTGATGGAGATATGCTTATCTCAGCATGCAGTTCTGCATATATATTCTCTAAACTCAGCTGATTGCTTTGTTTGCTTCTGCTGTGTAATAGTGACCTATTCTGTCCTAGAATGTCCACCTTCCCTTTTCTTAGATCCCTTTCATTAAATTCTAGAGTTCCTAAATAGCAGGAAAATGGTCATCTTCCAGCATAGAGCTATCTCTGTGACTTCTTGAACCTAATTGGCATAGTGAACTCACAAGTCAAACCATTCATGTTTAATCTCTCACTTCAGTAAATTCAGTCTCATATTTTAAGTACTGTAATTTATTCTTCTTACATATCATCAGATGAAGCTAAGCATTTGAACTTAAATTGTTGTCCCTCTGCCATTCATAATTGTTTGAGTTCGTTCCATTAAACACTCTTACATCTTATCACTTTCACTGACCATAATAAATCTGAGGAACTGTGGAAGAGGTTTGGGTTAACCTATCTTATTTCATAATTCATCATTCACATACTACTGTCCAAAGGTATAGTTTGGATTAAGTTCTTTATTGCTTGGCAGTTGGAACAGGCTGAGATTGCTCTAATAATCACCTTGTTAGTTGATAATAACATATTTTGCCACCGCAACTTAACCTCTTTTGATGGACAACTGCGCCATGGGTTGGAGTTTGCCCTGCTGCTTAGTTGCTGATAATGTTGATAGTTTGTAATGTATCAGGAGCCAGACTATTCTGGAGGAACTGGGAGACTGGACACTAATAGACAAGTTGCAGTAAGGGAAAGTGTGATTAGACATAAAAATTCTTTCTGAAGAAGATGATAAAACATTGAAGTCTTGTAGAGACTGTGGAGTCTCTATGCAAAGTAAAAAGGTGTTCAAGGTTAGTGTCTACTTTTTAACTAAAATCTTTAGAAACCGAAACAATAACATACAGTTGAGAATGAATTATTTTATACCTCTTCAAGTGCAAACACTACCTGGAAAAATTGCCATATTTTAGAACCTCAGAAAAGATACAATTTGGATTGTGAGTTTTCTCAAGAATGCAAGTGCCTTCTCTTAAGTGGACAAAACCACATAGGTACCATTATGTGGAATAGTTGAAATGTAGAGTAATTGAGGCTGGAAGAAGTTTTTGGAGGTCATCTTGTCCAGTCCCCTGCTCAGAAGGGTCAACTAGAGCAGGTTGCTCACCAGTGTGTCCAGTTTGGGTTTGAACATCACAAGGATAGAAACTCAGCAGCCTCTCTGGGCAACATGCTCCAGTGTTTAACAAGTCTCACAGGAAAGAGCTCAACAGGAATTTCATGTATTTATGTTTCTGTTTACTCTTTCTTGTCCTATCACTGGGCACAATTTAAGCGTCTTCTTCACTCCCTCCCATCAAGAACTTAAACACATTGATGAGATGATTCTTCCCCTGAACCCCTTTTCCCCAGGCTACACAGTTCCAGCTGTCTCAGCCTCACCTCATATATTGGACACTCCAGCCACTTAACTATCTTCATGACTCCAGAATTTAATTTATGCAGGGAAAAAATAGCAGTTCAAAACAAAAGACTTTAAAAGAAATGGTCTTTATTATATTAATATTTTTCCAACTAAAATCTAGAGAATAGTTTATGTATAAAAAGATTGAATAGAATATTTAAAAATAAACTTAAGAAAAACAAAAGTAATCCTATAATTGTCATTTATTTTAATTGAAAACGTAGTTACATATGATAATTTTCTACTTAGATGATTTTCTAGAAAGCATAATAAAACTATCAGCTTTTTTCTATTTCTTCCTTCAGTGAATATTATCCAACCACATAGACTTGCCATTACATATATATATATATACCCATATAATATTGTTAATTAAAGATGTCTTTTATCAAGCTATCATTGAAGATGAAAGATTTAGTAATGAAAATGTTTCCTATAATTGCAGAGATATTTGGCCAATTGTCCTTTCCTATTTGCATTGAAGTTTTAGAATTCTACCAGTTAAGAGAATCCATTCTGAGTTCTTTCAATTGTATAACACAATATGGGATACGTTCCATATTTTTAGCTGCCTGGTATCAGTAGGAGTCAGTGATTCTTGTCTTCAGCTCATAAAAATTTTATTTTTTAAAGTTGCCACCTTAGCTGAAATAGCGCAAGAGATATAAAAGCTATCTCTGGGGTGTGCAGACCAGTTGTAATTCAAGCACACACAGACTCCAGTAAGAGTCAGGACAATTCTTTCTTTAATTAGAGCAAGACACACTGACATTTCTCATTTTTTCTTCTTCTTCTTTTTTTTTTTTTACCTCAGTCATGCGATTGCACAATTTGAGGTCCTCTTTGAGTAAGATTTTTTTGAATGTTGAATAACACCACATATTAACTGGTGCTAACATGAATGTGTAAGTTTTATGAAACACATTTTTAAGCAATTTATGCCATGTGTGGTCATCCATATGCTGTGCATGCTCTCTAATTATGTATTTAAGTTTTTGAGAGAATACATTGCATTATTATGTGGTATAATACCATGGTATTTTTTTGCAGCTATTACTGTCAAAGGAAGAACATGATACTTTCAAATTTAAGTGACTGTCTAACTTGTTCCATGTAAGAACAAATTCACTCTTAGACCTCATTTCTAACCCTTGTTTACCTGTTTTCTTGGTGCTCAGTCATTCAAATATTATTTATCTAAGACAGGTAGTTTCACATTTACTGAAGTACAACCATTTTCCTATAAATATTATTTTCAAACAAGAGAGAGGAATAATTTAGGGATTCATTCACTCAAAAACTCATCCTTCAAAATCTTTCTATTTAGCATTGTAGCCCTGTCGATCCTGTGTTTTGGTGTAGAAAGGTCAAAAGGACAAAAGAGAAGGTTTAGATAGAACGAGGCTGTTGCACAAGCCAGGTCAGCTGACGAATCTTCCCTAGAAATATTTTGAATGCCTTCCTACCTCTTCCTAAATACATCCCAGAAACAGGTCAGGGTGCCACAGGTGCAGCCTACACTTTAGTTATTCTGCATTAGACTTAAGTGTTCCAGGGCAACACTCAGCTGTTGTGTGAAGGATATCTTATAGATTACTAGTTTAGGAAGCAATATCATGAATCCTACTGAGGCAGATTTTCCCCTGTTTTTTGGGTTGTTAGGTTTTTGTTTGTTTGGTTGGATTTTTGTTTTGTTTTTTGTTGGTTTGTTTGATTGGTTTGTCTGCTTGTTGGGTTATTTTGTGAAATTTTTGTTGTTGCTGTTGCTGTTTTGTGGGGGGGTTGTTTGTTTGTTTAAAACTTATTACTCCAGAAGAAAAGGATGGATTAACTCTACAGTCCACAAGCAGGAAAATTAAAATAGAGCTCTTCCCCTTTGGTGATCAGCTGAAATGGAGGATTTTCTACTGTTTGTAGCGTAAGTGAATAACCAAGTCATGGTTACACCATCTTTATTAATAGAACGTCTATGTCTATGTTTTTTTCTTAGTTTCCAGAGGGATTTTATTCTTCAAAGAATATGACGAAGTAAAATCAGAAATAAGATTCTCTAGTTGCATAGCAAAAATAAAAAAAGATATTTAGATCAAGAACACATTTTACTAAGGTGTTATAAGATGAATATTTTTATATTGCAATCATATGAAGAAAAGCTAATAAAAAATGACAGCACTTTGCGATGGTTTTATAGGAGATAAAGTGGCTGGAGGGGTTGTGGTCTTGGTCTAATAAAACTAAAAAAAATTCATTAATTAAAAAAAATTAAAAATTTTAATTAATTCTACTTGACTATCTAGATATTTAATTTATATTTATTCTAGAAATGTGAGGTAGAAAAGACCTTGACCTACTTCTTTAAAAGGTATTATCCAGATCACTTAGCAGGTTTTGCTGGAGTAGGCATAAATTCATTTTTCATATACTAATCAATAAAATGTGGGCTTGGAGAAGGAATACTTCGTAGCAAGTCCTGGCCTCAAATAGTCCCAAACTCTGTGGTTTCTGAACAATGTCAAAGTAAAGACAGCAAGGAAAGAGCTCTGAGTGGAAGTATAGAGAGTTTAAAAGGAATATAGAGCATTACTAGATAAGATTTAATCAAGGCACCACTCTGAATCACTGCTTAAAAAGTGAAAGCAAGAAGACAGAGAGAAGATAGTATTATTTCTGGTGTTATCTGGTTTTGACACACTTGGTGCTCTTAGCAGTTTTCTACTAGTAAGAGACAGCTAAGCATAACAAAGTGTTTTCTAAGGGGAAATAATTAATGAATAAAAGAGCATGGAGAAATTGAGATATCTTTGAAAAAGTTAAAGCTGATGAAAACATTATTTCTACACTAGCCTAGCATTCTGGAATCTGTTTCTTTTTATGTCCTATTGCTTTTACACACTAACAAGAGAGAAAAGTTTGGGGTGGGGAGCTTGTTGTTGTTGTTTATTTTAGTTCCTTTCATTTTCAAAGGAGATTAGGACGGACAAAACAGTGCGGCTCTGCAGGAACTATGGACTGAGAACTTCTCGTGTAAAACATGTATCTGTAACACAGGACTCAACTATTTGAATTGAAAATTATTTCCGACAGTCCTTTCTTTGCAAGGTTAATCACTTTTTGAAGCTTTTTAAAGATAGTTTCCAAATCTTGTTTAATTCTTGTCTTTGATTTACAAAACTGATGATATTTTTTGCCATGTCTACAACTTGTTTTAATGCCTCCTGTACAAAAAGTTCCATTATAAATGACCACGTCAAAATTAACCTCCAATACAATGAACTTCTTTTCCTCACTGCAATCATACAGACCATCTACTCTCTCAATCAAAATGCCATTTATGTTTGTGCAGCATCTCTGTGGCAACTGCAAGAAAAGCTTCTTTGAAAGTACCTCAGCAATTTTATCCTTTATTTTCTTACTGTCTGGTTAATGAAGAGTCCTAGTCTTACAGAAGTAGCTAGAAAAAATAGCAGTCAACAAATGACTTCTCTATCATCTCAAGATAGTCTACACCTGTATTTCAGGGTAGGGGCTTGAGGAGAAAATCAACTAAATAACTGAAAGGAAAACTAAAACCAGCAAATAATTTTCATTGAGAGTGTAGGAACTGCAGATCTCCTCATTACTGCGTTTCAGCCGTTATCTTTAATGACTACATCATAAACTTAGAAATAAGGCTAATAACAGCAATTTCTTGGGTTCTATTCAGAAGAACATGTAAATCTATGTAATGCATAATATTTCAATGAACTCCCTTTTTTAAGTACAGTCACTTCTGGAAAAAAAATTGTATATAACTTAACATAACATTTCCAGTGCCCTGCTGGAAGAATCACTTATTTTCACTTTTCTTCTCCATGTGAAAAGTCATTACTTTTGCAGAGAACAGTTGGCATTTTCACAGCAGTGACTATTTTTCGCTTGAGGAGAGTGGAAAAAAATCACTATAGATTTTCTTTGTGTGGAAAGTATAGAAAATATGAAGCAGATCCAGTGGTTTCATTTTTCATAGAACCTGCAATAATGTGATTTTCACTGGTCTTCTCAAAAATTGCTTTGGCCAAACTTACTGTAAAATAGCTGTAAGACATTTCTAGTTTTTATATCTGCACTGTGGTAAAAACAGCTAAACTATCTTTTCAAAAGGTCTTACTTTTGAATCATAATTGTGGTTTAAAACAAAGAAATTGTTTTTATTATGCTGGTTTTATTAATATTTTTATCACATATGTTGGTATTTAAAATATTTAAACTATCAAATCAGAAACATACAAAAAGTACATTGCTATCAAAATTTGGTCACACATACAAGCATTGCAAGAAAATAAATACAGCTCCCCCAGTTTAAATATAAGTGATGCCTGTAAATAGCTTTGTTGAATAAAAGTTGTATCAAGGTTCTTTATCTTGCAACATCAATGTTAGTAGGGGCTATGATTTCAGAAATTCAAGATTAGACCCCAAGTACTTTATGGGCTCACTGTCATTTTATGAGTGCCAGTAGGTTGCAGTTGTCCTTGCAAGTAATGTTTCTAATATTAAAAAATTATTATCAAACTGCAGCAATTGATCTTCAGGGATTTACTTCTTTCTCAAATTAGGTGAAAATAAGCTTTCCATAGGTTCCTTAGTGAAAAGAGTTAATAGGAAAAACAGTTTTCTTTCTAAATATTGACATTGAAAACAGAAAGAATATAAATAGTCTATGTCCTTCTCTCTCAAGTATTTATTCTACATGATACTGTTTTGCCATCATTTTTTATACCATACCTTACTTGAGTCTATTAAACTCAGTTATCCTAACATGTCGAAAAAAAAAAAGATTTATGCCTAAATTTATCGCCTCCCAAAACTCTTTGAGAAACTAGGGGCAGGGGACAAGGGGTTTGAGATTTTTTTTTTTTTTACCCTATAAAAATGAACCATAGAGGGTAGGACAAAATGCAAAATGTCACGACAAGTACCTGATGGTAACCATTTCATCACCATTTCATCAGAGGAGTTTGTGTCTCACATTGGTAGCCATTTAGTTGCAGTACTAATCTAGGTGTAACTTAACAGGTTAAAAGTTGGGTTCATGCCACAGCAGCAGTTGCCCTTCTAGTTCATATAAAATGCATAACTGGAGGGTAATGACTCACCTTTCTGTACTCTGATAATACCAAACTGGAGAAGCTCTTCATTCCCTTGAAGTCAAGGCGACCCTTCAGAGAGGCCTTGATAAATCAGTGGCCTGGGCAATCACCAAGCAGCATGAAGTTCAACAAAGATGAGTGTCAGATTCTGTACCTGGGATGGGGCAACCATGGTTGTACAGACAGACTGGGGAATGAGATGCTGGAAAGCAGTGTCACAGAAAGGGACCTGGGGTCCTGGTCAGTGGGAAGCTGAACCTGAGTCAGCAGTGCCCGGACAACCAGGAGGGCCAAGCCTGTCCTGGGGGCATCAGGCCCAGTATCACCAGCCGGGCAGGGGAGGGATTGTCCTGCTCTGCTCTGAGCTGGGGCAGCCTCACCTTGAGTGCTGGGGGCAGTTCTGGGTGCCACAATGTATAAAAGGTATAAAGCCGTTAGAGAGCATCCAAAGGAGAGCTATGAATATGGTGGAGGTCTTTGAAGGGGAAGCCACATGAGGAGTGCCTGAGGTCTCTTCTGTTCAGCCTGGAGAAGAGGAAACTGAGGACAGATCTCGTTCCAGTCACAACTTCCAAAGTGAGGGGAAGAGGAGAGGCAGGCACTGATCTCTTCTCTGTGGTGACCAGTGACAGGACCTGAGGGAATGAAGCTGTGCCAGGGGAGGTTTAGGTTGGATATTAGGAAAAGGCTCTTCACCAAGAAAGTGACTGGGCACTGGAACAGTCTCCCCAGGGCAGCACCAAACTTGATAGAGTTCAAGTGTTTATACAATGTTCTCAGGCATATGGTGTGACTCTTGGGGTGTCCTGCACAGCACCAGGCGTTTGAATTTGATGGTCTTAATGGGTCCCTTCCAACTCAGGATATTGTATGACTCTGCTTCTATATTCCAGGATATGGACCATCCACCAGATGGCTGGATCAACTACTTGCTACTACAATGTTGCCAAGCTGATTCCATGTGGGTAAAAAATAAATTGCTACACTACTAACTGACTAACTAATAAATTGCTAACTACTAACTGAAGGACAAAAATGGAGGGGAGTTGGATTAAGCCACTTGATCTACCAGTCTTGCAATACATGAGTCAAGTGAAGGAAGTCTGTGCCGCAGAACGATGAAAGTTGAGAAATTCAGGTATTACTGAGGTTAGACAACATTACTGTTAGAACAAATTTGGATTTTAACATTTTCCACCAAGACATCTCAGAAATTACAGATTTTACCATCAGTAATGCAATTGAGAATGTCACTTAGTCTTACCCATTGCTGTGTGCATATATTATGATATGCACTTAACTGAACAATGGACCAGTTGTCCTGTAGGACATCATCACCTTCAGTGCACAAGAGAAAAATACATCAGAAGCAAGAGAGTGGTATTTGCAACTCTCTATCCCGGCCTTCCTTCTTTACATCTTTACATTTTCAAATTCTTCACCTCTTTAAATTTTCCTTTTTTTGGTTAAAAATTTAAAAATCTGAATAGTTACTGATCTCATGCTTAGTTTTAACAAACATGTATTTTTAAAGTACTTAAAATGATAACATGCAGATAGATAACAATTTTCTCCTTGATCAGTCTAGTCCAGTATTTCAAATACTGTTACTAATGAGTAGCATTTATCTGATAGTCTATTTAATTGTTTCTATTTCATACATCAGTAAAACTCTGCTGAGCTGAAAAAGGTCATAACTTGAAAATGCAGTGCAGGAATATGTGTATATTCTTATTTTCTTCTGTAAAATCTAACACAGTTGCTTTAATTACTGATAAAAAATATTTTCTGTGAAAGTTGAAAACAAGCTAACAGAAATTGAAAGCTGTTTGGCTCATTTCCTTTGGTAGCCATGAACTTGATATAACTAGCAGAACTTTCAAAGCCTTTTATCATGTTTGTATGGAGGATCTTTTCTCTGTATCTTTTGATGCTGTGACGTTTGGAATACAGGGGATGTTGCATGGCCTTCAATGTGTCATTATTTGTCTTATCATGCAGTCTTTTGTGTGTGATGAACCCAGGTGATGTCTTTAGAATATTATGGTTTTCATCAAAATCTTTATTGAAAAGTTTGTGGTTTTCTGAACTGTATGGTTAGTTACAGTTGTCCACTTTTTTCATGGAAATGTGTTGGCACTCTAGATATATGTACTGCTTAACTCACATGCTCATGTTTCTTACAGCACTACAATATTTAATTGGTAGAATAACTGCATCTTCTTAATCCTGCTCACTTAGACAATTCATTTCACTGAAACATCATCTTTGTGTGCTGGGTTGTGATAAGAACAGAATTTTTGGACATCTTTTTGTGCAAGAATATGATGGGCAGCAAAAACATTTTGTCTCTATTTGATATGCAGGAGCATGGAAAGATCCAAAACAAAGCCATGGATATGGTTAGTCCTCACCCCTCATCTCCCTCATGCTTTAACAAACAGTAAGAAGCATCCTTTATACTTCTGGTGTTTAGGCGACACTGGCAGAAAGCCTATGTCATACATTTGGTGACACCAGAGATGGAGAAGAGTGAGGTAATTTTTCTGCCCTTGTTCACCTAACCATGCACTGATCTTAAAGATTCCCTGGAGAGGATGTAAAGTAACCAAATTATTCTCTGAAACCCAGAATATTTTCACTATACAAAATGTTTTCTGCTCTAAATCTAAAATCCAAACGGAAACTACTAGCAACTACTTTTAGAGAGAAAAAGTCAATTTATGATTAATCAAAGGCTTCATTTTTATTTCCACTCATATTTAATTTTACTAGTATAATCAAATTTCTGAAGAGAATTTAGAATTTTTTTTTCTTCAAAGCCAGAATCATTGACCTACAAAACCTGAAAAGATTTCAAAAGTTCTAACTATTATCCTTCCCTAACTGAAAAAATAAAAAATCCTTCTTGCCAACTGGTTTTCACAAGTTTTCATTTCAAAATATTGTTTCTTTTTTGAAGATAAGAAGCATTCTTAAGAAATCCCTTACCAGTTCTGCCTCAGATTTTCACACCTTTCCACCTGTGATAATAGAAAAATAATATTAATATAGCAGGTATTAGATATAATCTACTGATTCCTGCTAAAATAAAGAGAAATATGTTACATTTGAAAAAAATACTGTGGTGGCAATCCAAGTTCTGCTGGAGATTTCTCTGTCGATTGATTTCATGCTAGTTTACTTGGTCTAACACAAATTTAGGAGCAATAATTAGCTATAGCAACTTTTATTATTATTTAAATCTATCTTTCTTACAACCTTAAGGGAAGGTCCTTATTGTTGATGGTGGGTGTTCATCTGAGTAATGACTCACTGATGTAAGCAAAACCTGGCCAAGTTCACAAGACACTATAAAGCAACACAAAAATTTCAAAGCAAGCCACAAACAAAAGAAATTCCAAGACATTTCACCCATTTCCTATACTTACTTTACACTTTACTAAAAATGGTATATTAAAGTTTTATCAGGGATTTCCAGTTAGACTGTGATTGGTCCAGCTATTCAGAGCAGACTGTCATCAATAGCGGGAATGGCAAGAGAAAAATCCAGGAAATCAATAGCCATAATAATGAGATAGCCATTGTCCTTATTGAAGTACCCTGGGGAGGAGACTCACGAGTAAATGGACTGGAAAATATTCCCATATTTAGCCTACCTAATTTTCTTCTTCCTTTAAACTAATTGTGTATAAATAAAGTAGCTGTTAAGAATAATTTTACTAAATCTACCCTAAATAGTCATCATCGATTTTCATTATAGTATGAATCGATAAGGAAAGGGAAAATAGAAAGCATGGATAATAAAAAAATCCCCAACCCTTCAGGCATTCTTTCATAAAATTGTGCAAAATATCCACTGTCAGCAAGCACTTTGTATTTCAAATGTCACCTATATTAGATGGTAATTTCAGATATAGATTGAGTTTATTGCTAGGCTCAAAAATTTTCAAAAAAACTTCTGTTGTTTATTTATGCAGTACCAGAATCACATCAAAAGGTGACCCTGTATATAGAAATTACTTGTGAGTATATATAAAAATTCAGAACTTCAGTTCTGTAGGAAAAAAACCCACCCAAATATTAAAAAAAAAAAATTTCTTTGGAAATCCATTAGAAACAGCAAAGAGGAAAATAGAAATTTCATGCCTATGAAATAGTGTGAGAAAATGTGAGTTCTAGATTTTATACTTACAAGACAAGGTAACTAAGATGAAGAAATATACATGAAGTATACACCTTGCTACAAATACTATGTTTGTATACATACACACAAATATAGATGTATATTTGTATACACACCAGAATAGCTGACAACTCTTCTATAGTTAGAAGCTGGTGTATACTTCATTAGCTCTGCCAAGTGCAAGCAATCAAGTATAAAAATATTGCCTGCTCATTTCTGTCTTTGTCCTGAAATTGCTATATTCCACGGATAAGAGATATAAAAATTAAATAGACTTCTTAGGGAAATGGCTGTTAGGACTTTTGGGAGATGCCTTAATTGACAAGAAAAGCACAGGTATTGTAAGAGGTTTTCATTTAACTAACTGGCAGGGAGCTCTTCCACAGTAAAGAGAAGCACCTGTTAATCACACTGTTCCCTTCTGTACCCCAAACACGAAGACCAGATTCTCAGCTCATGCAAATTAGTGAGGCTTCATTGATTTTGCAGGGACCGTGAATGGGTAATGGCATTGTACTGCAGCCGAAAAAGAGGAGCTATAGCACTCCTGCTTTCTGGGGGGCCAAAATCTTCTCTGATTTAAAACTAGGTTCCTCTCTTCAGTGCCATACCTCAGTATGATACTGAAACCAAACTCCTTTACATAGGGACAAAAATCCACGCCTTCTGCTGACTTTCAGTGCGTTTCACAGCCTTTCCGCAGGTGAAGACCTTACCCACTCTCAATCCCTGGGCTAATCCATGCTCTGAAGATCTAAACTCCTTCTAACTTCCAGAGCCCAAAGAATGAATACAGCCAGGAAAACCATTTAGATGACTTAAAAGTACTGTGTTTTGAGTTATAGGCATTGGAATTTAAATAAATAAATAAATAAATAAATTTGCTGTTCTGTGTAGTGCCATTTCTAAAAATGTTCATCCTTTCACTGACACCTCATTTTAAATCACTGCTTCAATCTCTCTGCTTCCATTTGACTCCATCCTTCAGCATGATTTTGGGTGGTAATGACTAGAAATATTTTTATACATATTGTGAGAGTTATAATAATATTTTGAAGCTTTACAGAAAAGGAAATCTCCCTACACTACTGGGTTTTGCTAGGCATCTCAATAGACACCTTTTCCTGCTCTTTCCAATAGGAACTGTCAGTATGCTTTCCTTATACCTCTGCTCAAATATACAGGCTTCAGGATGGGATTCCTATTATCTCACCATCTAAAATTACCCCTTTAGCCACCAAATGGAGCTGAATGTCTAAAACGCTACTTCATTTTCAAAGGGTTAAAGAGTTGTTAGCATTTAATCCTTGTCCGCAAATATTAAATCCCAAACACGGTCTGAACTGTCACAAGAAAGATGTAATTTCCTTCACATCCTGCAGGCTAGGACTGCCAAAACTTTGCTAAACACCAACTCTATGAAGACTAAAGGTTCTCTTAAGGAGAGAGTGGAGAAAATAGTTTAAAAACCTTTATGCTTGATCATGGGCTTACATATATGTAGTAAATTAAGGGAACCTAAGATTTTAAACTCCTGGCAAGTGTTCATTTTGTCCTCCACCTATCAGTGCCAACAGATTTGAAGATTAATGAAATACATACCTTTCAGAATAACTGGAAGACATGTCTACAATCTTGGGCTTGGCATGCAGCTATTAGACTTTGCAGGATACTGTAATTTTTGTGTATGTCTCTAAAATGGACTTTCACCATCTGTATTTACAGCTACTCATCTAAAATGCTCCAGGAGTTATTATTCAAAAAGGCAAATGGAGTAATATTTATTTTACCTTTTATGACCAGGGCTAAAGAAATATTAACCTGATTAGTTGACATATTTTACTTGTCTATTTCCTTTCTGTCAAGTTTTGAGTACATCAGAAGCAGCAAAATCAACACTCCACAATAAAATTTTGCTTGTGAAAAGGTCTTGCCAAAGCACAAGTTGCATAACATACTTTAGGATACGGAAGCTGGAGGGAAAAAAAAGACCCTATAGAGATGATGAAAAACATCAAGACAAACATCAAAACATCTGCAGGCACCAGATCAGAGACTGAATAAAGCAAGTAAAGCTGGGTTTGTGAGGTGAAAACATACTCAACATTGATCTTCTGCCAAAATGTTGATGTGGCATGGGATCAGCAGTGAACGAGGTCATGAAGCAACTGGAAGTTTATTGACATGAATCTTAACCAGACAAGGACAATAGGTCTCTTTCATAGGAATCATAAATGACTTTGAAAAATGCATGAATTAATAGCTCAGGAAGATGACAAAGCAACATTTAACCTTTTAATTACTGATTAGGGTTTACACCAGAGGTCAAATGCAATTATCATCAGAAATCTCTAGAAAGTCCTTTTGCGATTTATTTTGGTGATCTTAATCCAGACATACTGGATATATTTTCATATCACGAAAGTTAGTTACCAAATTATCAAACCAATCAACATTTACTCTGAGTATTTATTCATTCCCAAAGAATTTCTGCAGAGATTCATACTGTATCTTTCACTGTTTGTTCTGCATATTAATAATCTTGGTGATTTGATAAGACATCGCTGCATGTGGAAACTGATAATACTATAAGCTATTGCCATGAAAAAGCACACTGAATTCCCTTTGGGACTTAGGGAACATTTAAAATTAAAAAGAAAAAAGAAAAGAAAAAAAAGAGAGAGAGAAAAAGAATCCTTATACAGAATTTTTGTTTAAATTCTATTCTGCAATTGCAAGTAACAGACTCATGACTGCAAAGATCACATGCCAATCTCCTAGATTTCCCTCAAGCAGCATCAGTTTTATTTCTGTAGATAAGTTTACATTAGTGGGTCAAAAAATTTTCAATGTTTCAGTTGTGTTACCAAACAGTTGTTATTATTTAACAGAAATAAGGATTTTAAAAGGACTTAAGTCACATAAAAGCATAAATACCTTTGAAAGCCTTTCAGATATAAGAGCACCAGTAATTTAGACAATCAAGTCATCCAGTACTAAATTAGCATGAAAACATAATTGAACCAATAGAAATTAATTTTTTTTCTCAGATATTTATTAAATCTTCCTCATCAGTGAAAGACTCTTGACCAGCTTCAAAAATACCTATTTTCTAATGTTAGTTCTGTAGTTATGTCATTGATGGCGGAAAGGCAGATGATCAGTCTGCTAATTATGGGTTTGTTTTTTTTTTTTTACAATGTGATTATATATTAGAGTTCTCTGTTGTGTGAAATTTAAAAACATTCAAGGAATTACTATGGAAAAAAAAATAGATGTTTTGAGCCAATTAAATTTCTTTCTGCAAGAAAATTTAGTCTCAACAGCTCGTTTTACAGAACTGAGAGATCATAGAAACGAGTGCTGCTTCTCTGATATCCAAACACACTGTTACATTATTGATTTCTTTGGCAACAAAGAAACTCAATGGTTTATAAGGTCACTTACAACACTTTGCTTTTTCCAGAGATAACTATTTTCTTCCTTCTTGAAAGCATCTGTGAGATCCTAATACAGGAAATAAGCTGCCTGTTACACTTAAAAGCATGTGGTCTCACAGAAGTTCTCAAAACAAGGTTGAGGGGGAAATGCAGTGTTACATATATTCTTTCCTTTGTCATTATCATGACTTTAAAGTTTCCTGCCCAAGGAAAGTTTCCTTCATTATTGGTACAGATAGCTAGAGGTTGTAGTTTGATTTGTTTTCTAATCCAATTTTTAATTAAAAGAAAATCTTTTGATGGGAGATCTTCTGTTTGATTTTATCCTGGAATCTTCACATTTTGGAAAAGATAAGGAATCACATATGCTGCCATCTTGTTGTTCTTTTATAGGGAGACTTTGTTGCCCTTGTGCACAAAGAATTCCCTCTCAAGGAAAATACATTAAATACTGGCTTTTTAAGTAAATTTCTGGATGACTATTTATTTACATAAATATGGATTTCTTCAGTTTTATACCTTAGCAATTTCAGCTATTTCAATATGGCAACGTTCCTTCTTTCCACTCTCAAAAGTATCTATTTTAATCCAACAATCTAGTAGCTTCCCTTTCCACCAATCACTTTTCATGTTTCTTTCTGCCATGGAAATCTTTGACAAGACAAATTAATTTGTGCTTTTGGGTTTTTTTTTTTTAATTTGTTTTTAATGGATTACATTACTTCTGCTTGAGAGCTATTGAATTGAATATTGTGCTACATTAGGTCAACAGATACTCATCCTTTTCTTTTCAGTGTATGCTCCACAGGTTATCTAGGAAAACCTCCTCTAGGTGTGGTTTATTATAAGTGTTCAATATTTACACCTTTCCAGGGCTATCAGGGTGTCAGCAGCAAGAAATAAAGCATCATCTCAAATAGCCAGCAGCTTTCACATCAAGAACTGAAATTATGGACGGTAAATGTGCATGCCTGCTTCAGCACTGAGGAAACTGTGAAGATAGTGTATAATAAGGGGAGAATCGCTGATACCTGGCAGAGGTGAAGCCTAGCTGAATGCCAAGAGCAATATTTTAGAGCTAAAACAAGTTAGAGGTGGTAACAACATTGTACTCACCAGCTTTAGAAAGACTTTGTGCAGGTAACTGCATGAAGAATTCTGCAGTAGCAATGAAAGTGTAAGGGAAATCGGCACAGTAATCAGTGACCCTAACATGTCAAGTCTACTACCTATTATTATATAAATATTCAATTCCTGTTGTCCACATTTAATTGACCTGATGTCAGCTAAAAAACACCAGCTAGCACTTTTGGTTTTTCCAGTGGAGGAGAGAATGCTCCTAAGATGCAGATACAAGAACGACAAGCTCTACAGATAATATGAATAAAAGATGTACTGTTTCCTGTTCTGAGGTGAAAGAATCTTGAAAGAAATATTTTTTCTTGTCAGAAAAACAGCTTTCCTGAGCACTAAAATGTTCAAGAGAATCTCATCTTTTTGATTACTTACAGCATTTTAAAGGCACTGTTCCCACCCTTGTTAATCTATGTGATTGACAAAGTCTACATTTGACTGCCTGTTTTTCTTCATTAGACAAGTCTACTTTTCATTTTAAACAGTGAAACAAATCCACTGCCACATAAGTATTTAAATGTTGTCACTAGACCTGTTCTGCAGCGATTTAAAACTTCAGAAAAACATGTGGGATTGAATCCCATTCTTCCATTTAAAAAGGCCTGAGATAAAAAAACCTCTCATAAAATTTAACCCTAGAAGGACACTGTTATACACATAAATTACTCTGGCAAAGGCAGCTGAACAGAGGATTGGTAACTACTTGATTTGTTATCATTTAAAAATACTATTCAGAACTACATAAAATAGTAGTCATTGACTCATATAATTGTGGAATGGTCTGGTTTGAAAGGGACCTTTAAGACCATCTAGTTCCATGGACAGAGACACCTTTCAGTAGACCAGGCTGTTCAAAGCCCCTTGGATACTCCCAGTGATGGGGCACCCACTGCTGCTCTGGGAAACCTATTCCATTGACTCACCAACCATTTCTTCCTGATATCTAATCTAAACCTGTGCTCTTTCAGTTGTATTCCATCCCCCTTGTCCTGTCACTACATGCCCTTGTAAAAAGCCTCTCTCTATTTTTCTTGCAGACTTCCTTCAGATGGTGGAAGGCCACAATTAGGTCACCTCAAAGCCTTTTCTTTTCCCGGCTGAACAATCCAACTTCCTCATAGGAGGAGCTCTATCCCTCTCATCATTTTGTATCCTCCTCTGGTCTTGCTCAAACAAGTGAAAGTTCTTCCTCTGCTGAGGATCCCAGCATGTTGTCTCACAAAAATAATACTGCCATTGAATTAATTTAAATGAATGGTATTAGGAAATTGACCATTTAAATTTTTTATTTAGTACTTTCAGTACACTTTTTTAAGTATGTAAATGTGTGTTCTTATTCAATCACCTTGACTCTGAAAATCTGGACCTAGACTGCTGTAAAACAACCCAAACCAACAGATTTCTACTTGATATTCAGGTTGCAAGTGGTACATTTTTGGATGCATTTTATGACAAAGGCTAGCCTGGGACAAAGTAGAACAAACAAAAATGCATACTTCATCAGGTGTCATAGGAGGGGATGAATTGCTCTAGCAGGTATTGCTCTCTTTCCATTAGCTGTGTAAGGAACTCTCTCCATCTAGCACAGAGCAGGTATCTAAATTAGACTACTCAGTTCAAGGGTCCTCAATAAGTTAAATCTGCATCCAAAACTCTCCTTCCACAAACATGAAAGCCATGCTTAGCATAATAGCTGCATGGCATTATATCTGCTGCTACTTTAGCCTGTCTCTGTTGAGGCTGTTTTGGATTCCAAAACATGCTGCATTCGTGTTCTCAGCACTCTGCACCCACCTGCTGAGGACTCCTTTTGATGCTGTATTTTGCATCCTCCTTCCCTTTCAAAGTGGCAACATTTCAATCTTTGCAAGCTACAGTCTGGACTTGGGGGCCATTAGCCCCCTTTTAAATCCTAATCTCTATGCCACTGGTTAATAAAAAAATTAGTGACACTTTGTTGCAGATTGCAGTCATAGGCTGCACCTTCATTGGCCACGTATACTGTGAGACTAGTTATTCAGTCTTGTTTTGGACACAGAACATAATCTGTTTCCACGATCTTTCGATAATCTTGCATTTTAAATATGTGTTGGGGAATATATTCATATTTCTGTCTCCCATAGTCAGCTCCTTGATTTTAAAGGAAATTTGGCAAGACACTGTATCCCCAAAAGTGCTTTAGTATTCCCTAAAATTCTACCCTCAGTTGTCTGAGACTTGCTTGAACTGTTTTCTGCTAGCCTGAAGTCTCAGATCTGAGGGGACATTTAACTGCACTTTTCTGCTTTTGTATTTCTTTTCTCAGTTAGTTTTATTCCTTTCTTTTGTTACTCAGATGTCCCTCAGAAGCTGGGCGCCTGGCAAAGTAGTCCACCAGTGACTGGACCTGTGTACAGCTGAGAAGTTCCAAAGAATCTCTGATGTGCCAGGTACTGCTCAGAAGGTGTCACCACCTAAGCTGGGGTTAAAGCCACATGGGTTTCATTTCTCTGCAGACACAGGCAGTCTCCTCACATAGAGAGCAGATGCAATCTCATCCTGCTCAAGCTGCTGGCTGGCTGGCATGGCTAGCAGGGACACTGAGCCTGCCTCAGGGAACCCAGTACTACGGTAACACAAGCATGCAGCTTTCTGCCATCCCAGAGCACCAGCAGAGCAAGCTCTGCCCAGAGCAAAAAGCAGTTTAGACACAACCCCAAGCCTGGAGTAAATTCAGAGGTGGAATAATCCTTAAAATTGCCCTTGCAATGTGTGTGCTGGTCACTCTGAAAACCCCCTGCTCCTTTCCCAGATGCTTCCACATCTCCAAGCAAAAGCTTTCCTCACTAGCTTTTCAGTCTGTGCAGGGCAGATTGCTCTCACAACAGCGCTTGCTCATCCTTAACCCAACATGCCCTATTTATTCTTTGGACAACAAGCTCCTGTGGCAAGACTATACTTCCTAATTCTGTACAGAATGGGGATTTTAATGATGGGGAACAAAACTGACCCCTAAAGAGCTGTTAGCCATAATGTCCTTTTGGAAGTGGTTATTTGTCATTCACAGTAACAGGTCTACACAATTAGCATGTGATCCTCATGCATTTGAAAATAAAGATGAGGGAGGGGACACTCTCACTCTGATGGAAATTGCTCCCACTTTGTAGAGTTTATTGTTGTCTTGATTGCAGAGATGTTACAGGCTACTGCAAAGCTTCTGATGAATAACCCTTATTATGTATTACATGCTGCATGATTTATGCTGAACATGGCACCTTATGATCTGTATTTCCACCATCCTCTCATAATGCTTTTGTGACTTAGCTCAGCTTGTCCTCTCTTTAACCTTTGTATTCAAAACATATTTACAAATATGCATATTTTACACATTCATATGACATTCTGCCCTGTCTCCTGCTGACTCCACCTTCAAACACTACTGGAAGCTGCACAGATTTTAATGCAAACCTGCTTTTAGTGTTTCTTTCAGTGTGGACCAAGGATAAAGATGAAAAAGGTCCCAAATCTATCATAGTATTCCTCTTCATTAATTCTCTTGGTACAAAAGCTGAGAAAAAAAAGAGAAATGGAGCAAACTCATTGTCATTGCAGTTTAAAGAAAAATAATTTCCACTATTCCTCCCATATTTATGTGGGAGGAAAGGCTAATTCATATTAAACTAGAGTGTTTCTTGCAGAAAGGATCATTTAGCTGTACTGATGAGCAAAAGGAGAACCAGTAATGTATTGACAATTCCTTCAGCTATAGTTGTTTACATATGTTTTGAAATTGGAAAGCATTTTGGTGAATGCCAGCAAAAACAGAATGTGCCTTTATGTTTAGGACTGTGTGTTTGTTTGAAGAAGATTTTTTTTTTAAAGTTAACTTCAAATGTTTCTTAGCTTTCTAAATCATCTAACTGTTTAAGTTATTTCTAAATCCTTTTGTAAGGCACTTGAAATTAGGTTGATGGAAAGTACCACGGACAAGTCAGGTATCGAAATTTGAAGCAGTAGTTTCGCAGCATCCAGCTGATGATCTCTTTTTCTCCCCCTGAATGTCTCCCAAAGAACAGTATACTATTATCATCTGGATATATTTGCAGTGTTGCGGCCAGAATTGCCTTGGGTAAGATAACCAAGTACAGTAAATATGTATGTAACTCTCTCTGCAAAGCCCACTTGCTTTTAAGCCTGTTTCTGCCTTAATGGGATTCATTGCTTCCCTAAGCAGCCCTTGTAATTTTCAGCAAGGTCTTTTAACTCATTTAATGTGCAACATTTGTTCATGCCTAATTTGTCTGAGCCAGGCCATGTTTGTGTTTTCCTTGAGTTGCAGAAAGGTTGATTGTGAGGGTGGAACTGCCTGCCTCCAGTGAATATATTTCTTCCCGAATTACAGTAATTACCTCAGGTTTCATTTGGTTGGTGTTCCCCTCTGTGCCCCCCCTTGACAAGGTTAACAAGCAGAAGGTAACTGAACATCAAAAGATAAGTGTCTGATCACATGGGCAGTTGTTGACAGTACCATTTCTCTGGTGATGGTGATAACATTCTCTACTGGATTCTTCTGCAAAGGCACGTAGGAATTAAGTTTGCAACCGTAAGGATAACTGAAGATGTCAACAGATCTGCATCACACCCAGCTTGAATCCTGAAGAACATGCTGCCTCTGTTGAACAAAGACAATAGAGATAATTAGAGGTTTGGGGAGCGGAGGTTCCTCTAATTCCCCTCCCAACTTTAAAAAAAAATATTCAATGTAGCCAACTTTTAATGAAAGGTAATAAATTCCATTAAAATCTTTGTATCAACTTCGAGCAGCAGAACAGAATCTTTCTTGCCTCCCTTTTTGTCTCTAAATATATATCTGTGTACAAATATATGTGCATCTGTGTATTTAAATATGTGATACCAGAAATATATATGTAATTATGTCTACACGTATCTATATATGATATCCTTCTCTCCCTTTCTCTCTGTTTATTTATATGTATGTAGAAAACAGAAAGGTAGGACCCTGATTTGCCTTTAGAAATACAGGACTGCATCAGAAATATGATTTTCCTGGAAATATTCTAAAATTAACCCACCCGTAAAGCACTTACATTTGTCACTGGCCATCTCAAGCTGCAGTTGGTGAACTCAAAGACTTAAATGTAAAATTAGGAAGGAAAATCTACCTTTCAGTTATTTTCTCCCAGTGACAACTGCATAATAAGGGGAAAGATATTTTAGTTTAAGCATAATTTCACTTTGAAGTACTTCCCTCTTGAAATTTCTCTTACAATACCTAATATCACCAGGCAATTCAGTGCTTAATGAATTGAAAGACTTAATATAAAACCATGTTTTTCAATAAGCCAAGATTTATATTTAAGATTTTTATAAATGCCAGGTATCTCAGAATTCTCTACTAATTGCCTCAAGGATTTGAACTAACCCGTTCTGTTTAATTCCCATCACCTGACATTTATAATGGCAGCATTTAATTTACTTTTTTCAAGGGATTAGGTCACCTCTCAGTTACAACCATAGTAAGTCAGACTTTTAGAATTATTCAGATGCGTATTTATGCAACTGTGAGAGGGAATGTTTCTCATACATGAGTCATATGGTGGAAGTCCTCAGACATGTAAATGGCATATTTGTAATTCTCCTATCATGAAAATAAAAATCAGTTTATGTTATCAGTTTATTTTATTTATTTAGAAACTGCTTTCCAATCTGATGTCATTTCCTCATGTTTCACAGAAAGTTAATTCCAGTGACTTCTGAAAAGTGACATTTGACTTACCTTCGTGTGAGGTATAGGAGACTCCTTGGTTTAAACAGATACTGACTTTCAGACCATTTTAATCATTTAATTGAATGTGCAATACACTTTCAGATATACTAGGAAATAATTGTTATCTTGGAACTTCTATTAGAGCTCATAAAAAATAAATCTCACTTATAAAGAATTTGCATTTTTCACATCTTAGAATAAGTAAGGGAATGGTCAACCTATTCTGTGAGAAAAGATTAGAAGAGTTTGGTTTGTTTTAGCCTAGCTCAATGTATGTATAAATACAGATGTTTCTCCTTGAGCTGGACCAGTGTAGGCGCTATCAGGGGAAAAGAAATCAGACTCAAAAGTTCTTAGAGAGTTAGATTAAATAAGAACAAGTGGTTTGAGCACAAGCTGAAGCAGTAGGTCATAATTTATAAGGGAAGGAATCTTTTTGTGCTTCCCCAAAACACTCTGAGTTCAGAGTGATCCCTTCCCACACAATTTTTGACCAATTTAAGAATATTGGCAGACCTGAAAAAACATTTTCTGCTTCAAGAAGGAAGGAAGGAAGGAAGGAAGGAGAAGAAAGAAAGAAAGAAAGAAAGAAAGAAAGAAAGAAAGAAAGAAAGAAAGAAAGAAAGAAAGAAAGAAAGAAAGAAAGAAATACCATCAGACTTTTAAAATATTTGCATAGGAAAACTTGACTTGTTTATGAAATGGTTCTAGGTCTAGGTATCACTATTGCTGATTCTTTAAGAGATGAGTAAAAGGAGGCAAGTTTGATCCAACAGGCTTAGGCACACAGTGCAGATTTCTGTACCACAAAGTCCTCTCCTGTTCTGCTCTGTCCTGACATGCATGGAGTCCAAACAGAGAGAAGATCAGATGCCCATAAAACTCTGCAAGCAATGACTCAGATGTGTGGTGTAGTGACTGCATGTACAGCCCCAAGAAATGGGTGGGTGGCTAACAGGTCACTGTCTGAACAGAGTGTAGCCTGACTGAGGATGGACACCATTTCACAGCAAGGATGTTAATTAATTCACTTGAGAGGAATGGACATTCAAACCATTTGCCTGGGACAATTAATGCAGTCTCCAGTCAGAGGACCAAAGGTAAAAGCCATAGATCCTTTTTGTAGTTTGTGAAATGAGGTCAACACAAGCAGGAAAGCAATTCAGGGAAACTAAAGATGCCTAATTTATATGCCTGAAGCAGACAGTTGTGAACATCCCCTGTGGAGAGCAACAAGAATGTGTCAATGCTATGCCACAGTAAAAGGATTGTTAACTGCAGAGCTGCAATGTAAAGAAAAAAATAACTTCATGAAAAAACTCCCTACTGAAAAATGAAAAAATTGCTTTTTTTCTATCAGCAGGTAAATTTTACTTTTTTGATAACACAGTACACATATTGGAAGAAACTAACATAGTGTAGTATTCAGTCAAGTTCACAAACTTAAGAGCAAAACTTGTCATCTGTCTTCTAAAATGTTTAAGAAATTCACACGAATTCCCCCCAAAAAGCCCAAAACTGGCTATGTTTTGATAATGAGACAAAATAAGAGTAAAGCAACAAATTGTGAAGCATGTGCTGCAAAAAAGAACAAATTCTGCAATAGCTAAAACCTTTACACAAGGAAACAGAAGAGTATATTCTTGTGGGAGGTGAGAATATTTTTTTTTAAAATCACTATATTCTGTTTAAAATCATTACTTGAGAAGACAGAGGGTGAGGGAGAGCATCCCTAATGAAATGTGTTGGCTGTAGATCTCTGAGCCACATTCTCTTGAAGTCAGAGTCTCATTTTCTTGTGAGCACTTGTACTGCCAAAAAAGAAATATACAATTTTATCAATATGTATTTTCTCCCACGTCTTTTGGCTTAAGACTGTCCTCTTCATATGATACAGTATTACTGACACACAGAAGGCTTTTCACATCATGGGGCTGCTATTGATTTACATGTAGATTACTAGTCAGAGCTATACATGCTGCCAAGCTCATTTTATTCCAGATGAAGAAGAATATTTCTCAGACTTTATCTCAAACTTCAGTGGGTTTTCATTTTTGTAAGAGGTCAGGTTTGATGTGTTCTGCTTATAAGTATAGTCAAACCCCTGCTAGAGCTCTACACAGGGTCTTCTAACATCCCAAAGAAAGGGTCCTGACTACAAAGATTGGGAACAACTGATGCTTTTTACCTTTGCCTTGGGGCCAGTTGAATTCGGTTCCACAGAAGATTCAGCTGGTTGAAATAAGCAGAAAACTAGAGTGCTTCCTGGAACGGTAAATAATGTATTACATCTCTGTGCTAGCGAGTGATTCTCTTGAATGAGTATTTTACTGAGAGTGTTAGGGGAACCTTGATGGCATTCTCACTTCATTTCAGACTAAACTCCAGTGCAGTTTCATTTTATCCAGAACTTGCTGACAATTCACTTTCTGCATGCACTGACCTACATTTTCACGCCACAAATCTCTTGAGTTTTTCTGGATTATCTGCCCTGCCCCTTGAAAAATAATCAGTGGTTTTGTTCGCAATAGTTCCTAGTGTTTTGATTTCTACTTATACAAGTGTATCCCTGTGGAAGAGGAACATTAAATAAAAAAGACCAGATCCTCTGAAAAAGACACTACCCACATGTTGTTAACCTTGTAACTGAACACACAAACCAATAAATCTGTCTGTCTTTCCCTTCCATGCCTTTCCACTCCCTTCCCTGCTTTTCCTTTCCCCCACCTCTGCCTTGCCTACTATCTTTGCCCAAAATTAAAATTTTAGTCCATTTTATTTCAAGTCTCTGTGTATTTGTTCTTAGGAAAATTCAGAGATGTATAATACCACTTCACGGCCTCTCAAAACAAGCCATAGGGCTTGAGCCCTGCAAACTACCTATTGTCTTACGGCATGCATCCAAGTGTTTATTCTGTGAAAAGACAGCTATGAGTGCTGCACACTACCCATACTCTACGTCTGGAGTGATTTCATCACTCAGAAAGGAAAGATGTTATCCTCTGATGGGGTCTGAAGTCAAAGATTTTTAAGTGCTCAAACACATTTAGAGAAGGATGTCGAGGCATTGCAGCAGCAGACTCATCAACCAAGCCCCGTGGCCCATTGTGAAAGGGTTTTTGCCTGAAGAGTTCAGGGGTCTCACTGGGTGAACTGTTGAGCACTGGCATGCAGCAGGTGGCCTTTCTTGTCTTCAGTGAGCATCCAAAAAGATGCTGGGGGGGGCAAAAACCCATTTAAACACCTGAATTCTGATGTGTGTGGAGGAAATCTAGTGCATATGCTACTGTCTGGTTTTATTACGTGAAAAAACAGGCCCCATTAGAGATGACAGAGAGAAAAAGAACATAGTTGTCTTTCCTATAAATTATCCCTTCCTTTCTAAGTCAGCATACTTGATCTTATCTATTCGATAGCCAGTATGTAGAGATGAAATCTATAGACAGTAGAAGTTGCTCTTTCTCTCTCTGGCTATGCTTGAGTTCTAGAAGGGCATAAATAGCTCAGCTGAAAAACTTTCTGCTAACTATGCATAGTCTTTAAAAGAATGGGAAAGAATCAGCTTAAAAATGAATTTTTTAACAACCGTTAAGAAACAGTAACCATTAAGACTGCAGAGTTGCTGCTGGTATTAATACAAATGCCGTGTGAATTCTGAAGATCCTAATCCACTTATGTAAGCATACATCCATATCTGCAGAAAAATCAAATGCATTTCCATACATACACATGGCACGTGCCAGTGCAATGGAAATTATATGTGCATGCATATGCAAATATGCCACAAGCAGAAAAAAAGGCTTCACATAAACTCATTGCATCTTCACAGCGTAATTTGCTGTCCTTGTCTACTGCAAGTGACAGTCAAAAAATATTGAACTGATCAGCTGCAAACCTGGTCCTAGCAGCTCTAGTGTCACAACATTAGAGTAGACAGGGAGGACAGAGGATCTCAGCAGCTCCTGTTGTCTCAGAGGCACCTTCCTCTGAGTTCATAACACTGAACTCCCTGGTCTCCAGCCCATACAGACAGACTTCAAAGTAGGCTTACTGCTTTCTGCTTAATAAAATCATAGACTGAAAAGACCTTATCTTTACTGAAGTAAAAGTGATATGTTATTACCTTCTTTGTTTTAACTGAGCATTACAAATCTGAGAAATAATTCCAGCTTGCTTTTCCATGAAACAACTGAGCAGTCTTGGAGCTTAGTTTTCTGCGGTGAAGCTGTAAGAGTCCCTACCGTATTTTCAAAAAAATGGCTTTTTTCAGGTGTCTTATCTTATTATAAAAATCTACCTGTTTTTCCAGTGAAGAAGCAGTTAAATTTCTAGTAAAGTGGTTGCAGGTTCAGAAGACAGAGAAACCATTAGCACTTTATTTATAAATTTGACAGAAACAAGGAAGAGATGATGTGGTGATGGAGCTTTACATATATCTTATTTAAGGCTTGTTCTAATGGCATAAACTAACTAACCTAAACAAGTTTCAAAACTAGCCTGATTCAGTGTATTCAGTGTCACCTCCCTTCCCAGATTGGGAAAAATATTTTAATGTCAGCATGAGTAGTTTCCCAAAAAACTGCAAACAAATGAGTAACTGATGTTACTCTGGACCATCTCTCTGAGCACAAGATTTTCAATGAGGAATACATGATCCTAGCTCAAAGCCTATGAGCTCCCACCTGCCTTCCTTCCTCTCCTTCACTTACATGAGAAAACTTGAAGGATGCAAATTAAGTTGCAATCACAATTCTGCACTGCTTCTAGTATGTCCCCGTTGTAAATCAGAAAAGTTAGGATTGTTTTGGGAAACAAGCCAACACTGCATTCAATTTTGTGAGATACTATGCTAATAGCTCCTTCTGATCTTGACGTGGCAGGCCAGTGTGTATTTATTTATCTTCCGGGGTCTGTGGTAAGTAAATCTGGCTTACACTTTATTACTGTTTGCTGTTCTTTCAGTTGCTGTTTACCCTGACATTTGAAAGGAACCTGACAACTGAAAAGTTGTATTTGCAAATGGATTAATGCTATGTCCCACCAAGTTAACTGAAAAAATCAATGACAGTTGGATCTCCTCCTGGGAGCTACATCACGGGCTTCATAAAGGCTGCTTCACAAGATTTATTTGGTCATCATCTATAATAACTATTCTCTGCTGGTTATTTCTTCTGCACTCAAGGTGTTGTGACATTTAAACTAAATTTAACAAAAAAACCAAAAACAAGGCACTGAATTTTCTCACAGTTGGGGGTTAAGCAAACTTCTGTAAATTATAAGCAATAAATTGTGTATCCTGAGAACTGTAAAACATGTCCTTGTTTCTAGAGACAGTACCGAGTGACAGACTACAAGTGTCATTATAACTTGGAGGAAAAATGTTAATTTTATTATTTTCTCATCATACATGACAATTGGAAATAAAAAACCCAATAAGAAGACTTTTTCCGAACTCTCATAAGCACCAGCAAGGATTGTTTAAAATCAGTTATAATGAGTTGAAATGTGCTATTTGTTGAACATTTTTCCTTATTTGGTAACATTTCACCTGAGAGTCTGTGTTCTGTGAAACAAAATACGCCCATATCGGGGGTGCAAAAAAGAAGTGTATAGAAAAGTAATGGACTTCAAACATACTTTGTGATAACCACTATCAGTTCAAAAAGACGATATAGTAAGGTCTTCACACATTTAAAAAAACATGTCTGTAACCTCCCTCCCCCTCCTCTGCTCAGGAGCAGAAGTAAAGAGATCATGCAAACACCAGCATCGGTGGAGGAATGCTAGCTCCAACTGTCTAGGAAATAAGAAGTGTTATGTGTTTAGGCACTTGCAGGAGTAGGCTCAGGAGCAGAAGTAAAGAGATCATGCAAACACCAGCATCGGTGGAGGAATGCTAGCTCCAACTGTCTAGGAAATAAGAAGTGTTATGTGTTTAGGCACTTGCAATCGCATGCCCTGGGGTACTTATCACACAACACAGAGCAAAGAATGAGTGAAATCTCTGGTCACCAAGTCCTTTCTTCCCTGTCTCATTGAACCCTGTAATTATTTTCCAAGTTTAGCATAAACACATGCATAGATATATGTTTCTGTGTTGATGTTTCAGAATTAAAAATTCTGATTTAAAGGTACTTGAAGAGGCAGGTTTACATGCAGATCTGATCATGCATGCAAAATGCAAATGTGATGATGTTTCAAGACCATAAATGCAACTGCTGCTGGCAGTCACAAAACCTTAAAAATTTCCCTCTAAAGCTTAAAATTATCATTCTGACCTTATTTACTCTAATAGAAAACAGAGTAGCATGCAAATACTTTAATGATTGGGCTTTCAGGAAAAAAAAAATAATTCAAAATATTGTTCAACAGCTACAGTTTGCGAACACCTAGGTAGAGAACTTCTTATTCAGACTTTGTTCTTTATTTGATTATTGTTGATAATACTTTGAAATGTTATCTAACCCTTAGACTGTGTTAGTGTTTGCAGTCAAACTCAGTAGTTTTGCTAAGGCGTCAGGATCCAAAGACTGATATACATAATCAAAAATTAGGCTGTGCCCCAAAGAAATATAATAGTGCCATTTCAGTAAGAAAAAAAAAGGCACATTGAAAAATATTCTTCCTTTCCTGACACTCCTGTTTGTACAGAAAGTAAAGGGAAAATCACATTTGAATGATAACCTTTTATAAATTGATTTTGCTTCATGCTAGTGAAATCTTTTTTCAGAATCTAACTGTAGTGGTAGGAAGCTCTTCCTTCTTTTACAGCCTCAGTTATGTAGCTGTGAGATGAAGCCAGAAAGGGAAATAAGTGAATCCTTTTTGAGATAATTCTCTTCTGCATTGGATTTTTTGTTTGTCATGAATGTCTGTTGGATTTAGAAATGTCTTTGTCTTTCCCATGTTCTCTGTTAACAGCTTTCAGTGCATTGAATCATACATCATCTGGCAATGGCCTTTCTGAAGGAAGGAAAAAAAAATCTCATTTATGCTCTTTTATACTCCCTTACATTATGGACTAAATTTTTAACCAGTTAAGTTAACTCAAGGTAACCAGTTAACTTAAGGCTTTTGTGAATTTCCTTTTCTATATAATTGAACAAATGCCCATTTGTCAAGCACAACAAATATCTTAAGGCCTCCATGAAGAAATATTTCTATTATTACAAATACTAAGTGTTAGTAAATAATTCTAAGACTCTTTCCCCCCTCCCCTGCAGTATGGGGTATGTGTGTGGTAAGTGTACTCATAGTATACAAATCCTGAAGGAAGGCAGATTTTATCTTGATCCAATAGACTTTTTTGTCAGTCATTAAGAAATAGGATACTGCAGTAATTTTCATTAATTTATATTCAGGATAGCAGTTCAGAGAGTTAAAATTTATATTTGTTATCTCATTTCTGTGAATATTCTGCCAGGGGGTCCAGATCCAAATTTTCTAAACTTGGCAGTTCTCTATATCTATTTACCAAATTGCTAATCCGTGTAATTTTTCCGGACATCCATTGCGTATCATTTCTTAACCTCAAAATTACACAGATGACACACTATTTTTTTTTTTAATAACGCATAGAAAAATAAGTGTGCACATGTCCAAATGATAGGAAAATTGAGCAAAGATTGCTTTCAAAACCAAACTCCAGGTTTAGTTTGTATGTCTACAAATTTGAGACATTCTTCCATGCCACACTGAATGATCTTGACGAAAGGAGTCTTACTTATAACTCACTGCTCATTTAAAAGAGCATTTATTAAAATTCCATTTGGAATTTTGCTTTGGAAGTTGTCCCTATGTATACAGCTATATCTCAGTTCTGGTTGTCTTGCTGAGGAGTAACGTTGCATTACAGTAATGAAACAATCGCCTAACTATAATATTGTAGCACAGACTGTCATACTACTTCCCCCAAGTGTTAGTATATGGTTTAATGTCACTGGCTAGTGACTGATTAAAAACCTGTAACTCCAAGAGAGGAGGTTACTGTTCACAGTAGTGTGCTTCACTATATTGACCCTTAATCTTCAAAGTTCAATGCTGCATCTGTCGTATTCTTTTATATACGCTGTACATAATCCTTGAACTAAATTATGCAAAGTTTTAAAGTCTGCTTGTCCTGCCCTGTTGTCTATACTGCAGTGGCTGCTTTGCCAACTTGCTCGCAGAGCAGGACTAAGTGTGTGCCCTCTCAAAAGTTTGCCAGCTGAGCTGGAGGTAGGTGAGGTTGCAGCCATTTATCTTGGCTCTCAAGGACAATCTTCTGCAGATCTGCAGCCTTCAGAGCTTTGCCTTGTTGGAGTGACTGGGGCCATTTTGCCCCTCATCCTTGATCCATAGCCTGTTGTTCTCACTAAGAGAAGGAATATCATAGAATCATTGTGTGTCCTGAGTTGGCAGAGTCTCACAAGGATCCCTGGTGTTCAGATCCTTGCCCTGCTCAGGACCACCCCGAGAAGCACACCTCGTAGTATCGCATTCAGTATAAAACCTACTGACACAGGGTCCTTCAGCACAAGGGTGCTTCAAAAACAGGCTAAGAGAAGAAGAGAGGTCTGGTAGTGGCTAAAAAGTGCAGGTTATATTTTTGTTTCTAGAACCGCTTTCTAGCCATATTGTGCCACTGAGCTTTATTCCAACACCTGACCCTTCTAAGCTCTTCTTTGCTGTCCTTTCATTTTCTCTGTACGTCCATTTTTTCTCTTCTCTGCAAAAACAGCATTTCCAAGTTGTGACCATTACTCATATCTAGGAACCCGACCATTCAGTCCATGCAATAGAAAAGTGCCACTCTGCTGAACTGCCTGGTAGAACCAGTCCAATTTATTTTTCATCTCAAATATACCATATTCTGCCTGTCTTGGATTCTTCTTTTTCTTTTTCTTGTCACTTGCTTCTGATCAAGCATGGAATTGCATTTTTTTCACAGATCTTACTTCTTGCATATAAGGCTGTATCTGACCAATTCCATGAACATGTTGTGTCTTCAAATAAAGCTCTGCATCTCAGCCTGAGATTGAAATGTATTGGTTTGATAAGCACTGCTATACCTTACATCTGATTTCAAAGTGACAAACCACTGTGCCTCAGAACACTCTGCAAGGGAATATGTGTGATATCTGGATCTTTTGATCCTTCTCTGAAAAAAAAAAGGGGGAAGCAATAACACATATTTTACTGAATATTCTTCTGCTTAATATCATTCAATTTAATTTGTTTTTAAAACAGCATCCAGCATTTTGCATAGGAGATATGAAAATATAGCATCAAATTTAGCAGTAATGATATCTCAAAAACTGCTTAGAAGTTCACCAAGAATTAGGCTGTCTTTTCCTTTTCTCAGTTGAAAAAAAAGCAAGATTCAGCCTTTGCATCAACAAAGAGGAAAGTAAAGACTGTTTACCCAGTTCTCAGAGATTAAGTAAATGGGAGGTGGAAAATGGGCAAAGATCATCAGATACTATAGCCCTGTTCTTTCTCCTGCTTTTTCTGTTCAAGGTGACTGGCACAGAGAGCTGCTTCATAAAGAGAGCAGTGAAGAGAAAAAGAGCGTGAGGTACATTCTGATATTTTTTTGCCCACTTCCTAGGGTACAGAAACTGGGCTTCAACCTTTTGATAACTTGTTAGAAGAAAAGGAATCCAGAAAAGATTGTTTAAAAATTTCTCTTAATGCCAGTTAGAGAGATTTGATGTTCTAAATCACACCTAGCTGTGCAAATTGTGTAAAAGAAAACTGAAGTGACCCCGGACCACAGACAACATAAGTACCTAAAGCACTTGTGGGCATGGATGTGATGCAGGAGAAAATAATGTAAAACTTTTATTACTCAAGGAGTGACACTTTCAAAAGAGTCATATGTAGACTCTCAGTAAGACATAACTTTCAATAAGATCTCTGTAATATAGCTCTAATTAAGAGTTAAAATTTAGTTTTGTTACTTATAAGCAGACATTTTTGTGAAATAACTTATATGTATATAACATAATTAAAATGTATACTGATACAAAACCAGTATTTTCCTTGCCACCTAGACTTGGCTCAAACTAAATATATTCTTTTTAAAGAGGAAGAGCATTCTACAAGTAGGAAAAGAAAAAGAAGAAAGACACCATTCTTTCATTCTATGCCCATTAAAAGAACAAACTTCTGAATATCAGAGGATTGCGAGACTTCAGTAGAAAAGACAACTATCAGATGAAAGCACTCTAAGTAAAGATGAATTGTCAGGATGACCTCCAAGCATAGTTTAGGCATATTCACAGTATAGTGTCATATCTGCCAGCTTCATTTTCTTTGGTCTTCATGACCCTTTATATTTCAGGATTTATACTCAAGTTTCTGGATTTAAACTCAAGCTGCCAATCAAGAGGCAGAGTTTAACAGATACTGAAATGTTAGAAAATATGAGAACTGTGTGCTAAAATGTTAACTAGTCTTCAGAGAGCGAGAGCAGAGCTGAATCCAGGAAAACAGAATTATGTTTAATCTGCAAAAGAACAAAAATGACATTACTTGGTTAAAAAAATCTAATTATTACAGTCAGAGATGAAAAGGAGAACTAAATATAAAATATTTTATATCTATACCTTGCAATTCAGTGTTAAAATCAAAATGGGACTATGGGATAAAAAAGAAAAAGCTAGGCAGATTTTGCATGTCAAATCAAAGGAAAAATGGAACAGGTAAGGCAATGCAAATGGAGAAATCATAAATTATTGCAGAATTATAGATCTATCAAATTATGAAGGAAAGGCACAAGGGGCTAAAGTAAGCATAATAAAGGGTAAGAATGACGGAAAATACTGCACATGAACAGATCTGTATTAGATGATTTAACTTGTCAAAAAATATGTAAATTAACTCAAAAACTAAGTAGCAGGAAAAAAAAATTGTCGCACAGAACACAAATCATGTTCAGGAAAAATGTAACAATAAGAAAGTCCAATAAAGTATAAAAAGATCTCATTCAGGGAAACTTTTATTAATTTCAAATTAATTTCAATTTAAAGAATAACAATATGGGACCTATATTCTTATATGTAATCAATAGAAAATATGTAATGAAATGGGGTCTTTTTCCTCTATGGAATTGTTGAAGGTAGCTACTGTTCTCTCCAAAATGTAGAATGTATCAGATTTAAGCATGAAAAGTGGTTGAGCTCAGACTAAATACTAAATCTGCCATGTTTTACTACAAGCTATAGTTGCTTGAATTCAGCCAGAAGTAGCTGCCAGTAATTTTTCAGATATCACCAGCACATTTGTTTTGCTATTATTTCCCCAGTAAATTTGTCTCCTTTTTTAAACTTGAGCAGACTAGTTTCTTCCTGAAAGAAATATTTTCAAAAAGCAATAACAGAAGGAGTACTTATGCATTGAAAATACTCAGTGCTCAACTATGAGTCCATGAAATGAATGAGTTTCGACAGCAGAGCTGGAAGATTATCTGGGGACTTGATGAGCAAAGAGGAAGGAAGAGAGAGAGAATGAAGAACCAGGAGAAGGATGACAAGGAAAAAGTGCTTACCCTCCCTTTCCAAAAATCATGCTGCTTTAACAGCAAGGCAGCCTGTTGCAGCAACAATGAAAGAGAGGACCTGAGGTCATCTCTCAGTTATACACTCAAAGCATCTTCCTGTCCTACATTTCTTCAAGCCCAGTGTTGTTCGCTACTGAGGATCACATGCTCTGTCATCCACTAATCAGAAGACCTGGTATTTTTCAATGTCATTTTCCGCATATTGCCTAAACATCGATGTGAATAGGGTATCCATCACCTTTTTTGCACCAAGCACCAACTACTGCGCAGAAACAGCCGCCCTCATTCCTCAAGATGAATGATCATAAAAATTGGAGGGTTTAACATACAGAAACCTGGGGCAGAGCTCTCCTCAGACTTTTCACCTAGAAGGCCAAGGAGATGTGAGCCTCTTGAAAAACAAGTTAAGGCCTCTCATTGTCTCCTGATCTTGCAAAAAATTAAAATAACCTAAATGCAGCAAATACGTCTTGTGATCTAAGAGATGTGGGTTATCCAAACTATTTCAGCATGGCACAACAGTGCAAAATGATGTGTGAAGCTCAGAAGACTGCTGCAGTAATAAACAGACAATTAAAGAGAGTGGAAGAAGAAAAAATGTTCTCTATCCATGCCTTTCCTTGTACCAAAATAAGCTTAGGTAGCAATGAAAGTCCTATGAATTAAAATCTTTGGTACATATGCATAAGTTAAATACATTTCATTTATTATTTGGAGGTCAGAGAAGGACAGGAAGACACGAGATTTCTGAGATATGTATGTTTGCTGCTGGCAGATTTCTTGGCCAAAAGAGTCTCAGTTCTATAGAACAGAGAAGTATCTCCAGACTTGGAACTCTGCCTGTATATATTCATACAAACCACTTTGCTTCCAGACTCGTGGAATATTGCAGATGAGGAGATTATTGGAGATGAAGTAATTATTGGAGATGAGGTAATTACAATATTTTGGATCAAATTTTTGTGTGTTAACCTCAAAAAAAATAAAACAAGATCAAATTCCTTTTTTTAACTCAACTATTTTGCCAATTCCTTAAAAAAGTTGAGCATGTATACATACATCTTGGTAAAGTATGAGGCATTTGTTCATGCTTGTGATTTTTGCATTATTCAGCATTTTCTCCTGACATTTACAAAATTCAACAGGTCTGATTTTCACTTTTCTTTTAAAGTGCCTCTGCTTCTCCCTAACTTCAGCCTGAATTATGAGGGTCAGCCTACTAGGTTCATTTACCAAGCTGTGCAAAAATTCCACAACCAACTAATAAATGGGGTTGTCATAATGTTTTCTTCATTAGACACATTGAATAATACAGATTTCCATTCACAGGCTTAACATATTTTAAAGTGATGAGTCTTTTTAGTGCCTCATGGTACTAAAGAATGTGTGTTCATGGCAAGGACCGTCAAGTGTTTTTAATATTCTCCGCAATATTATATAAAATCAGATCTAGTAATATCACAAATACAGAATAATAACAATCTTGTTTACAAGCTGCTGGGGTGGGTCAGAGTAACTCAGGTGACCTACTTTGTCTAGACACATGCATGGGTTACAATGCATTAGTTAGAGAAGCAAATTAGTCTAAATTTTTTTTCTTCTACTATTTGCAGATAGAGAGGTATTTAAACTAGATTCTGAAAACTGTAGTAGAAACTCTTGCCTGGGTTATAGTCAAAACACATGCCTCTAAAGTAAATCTACATTAGCACAATTCAATGTGGTAATTAAGATAGAAAAAGGCAGTACTAAGCTGCATGGCCTATCAGATTCCTTGGGGAGAAAAAAAAGGACTGACGTGACTTGAAATGTGTCCAAAGGGTTTAGTTAGCCTCCAATTAGCTGCAAACTTCCTCTATTAAAATGCATAACAAATAGCAGACTACATGTCCCTGAACCCTTCATTATTTAAGTCCTAATTTCAGATAGTTCTTTTATTATACCATATATCCCAAAAGCTAGCATTGACTTTTAATTACACTATACAATCATTGCTGTCAGGTGATAAGCTGGAAGGACAGAAGACTCCAGGGCACCTCTGGGTGAACTGCAAGAGCTCAGCTCTTAACCAAAAGCAAACAGCAGAACAAAGGCAAACATTCTAGGAACAATCTACAATAAAATGAAGGCCAAATGGTCATTTCTTCTTAACCTTGCATTCTATACTTGCCATGAAATCGAGAGTTTATTCAACCAGAAAAAGAGGTATAGGAACTCAGAAGGTGAAGTGTAACAGAATATGAATTGTACTCAACTCCTGGCATTCTGTCAACTTCCAAAAGGACAAACATATTTCTTTTTTCTTGCATTATTGTTATTGACCTCTTATAAAAAGATCCTGTTGGGGCTTGTTTGCTGAAGATTTCCATGCTGTGCTAATACAAGTCATATATTTGGGATGGGGAGGTAGTGCATTAGGCAGACCTTAGCTTCTGTCTTTGTGTATGTTTTGATGCAGTTTAGTGTCTCCTGGCCACTCTTGATTGTAGCTGTGTCTTTGTGAGACTTTGAAGGTGGGCAGAAACAGTTGATTAGGTTTTGAAATTCAGAGATGCTCATATGTCCTTGGGATTGCTGGGTGGTGGTAACTGCTTCCCGAATTATAAAGATGTAAAATCATCAGTGAAAAAGCCACAGTCAGAAGAGAACAGAGCGAGCAGAGAGACGGGTGTTACATTTTTAATAAATACATTATGCATTTTAACTGTTTATGGTTCATAACCTAGAGATTCTATTCATCAGCAGAAGCTGGTTGAAAAATGAAATCTTTAATTTGGAAATATTTCTACATCACTTTATTCCTTAGATAGTTCTGTTACTCATCTTTCTGAACCTAACAAATAAATGTCAGAAGGGAATATATTCAAACTTTATTCAACAGTTGGAACACATTTCAGAGAATTTGCTTGTTTATTGACCACCTAGTAATATGAGCGCAGCTAATGGTCCTTCAAAAGTATTTTGTGCTTAGCGATTAGCCATTTTTGCTAGCACAACAGGAAAGACTTTCAAGGTGGCTGGATTTTCAAGGTTTAGATTATTGCTGCTGTTGAATACTAGACTCCTTTTATGCATCTCAAGCTGGACATGCAAGAATTGACTTGACAATTTCCTTTTATGCTATCTGATTTTAAATGGAAAGAGGACAATTGTGAATGCAAATGGCAACCAATGGGGTGCTGACCTCATGAGGGTGGGATGATGGGTAACTAACACAATTTCTCCCATCTGCATCAGCTTTGTGTACCACACAGCTGAAATAGGTCCATCATCTTGGAAAGCAATTTAAAAGTTTTCTCCATAAGGTAATCATATTACCATATTTATTTGCTGCTGTATTTTCCCTGCTTCATTTGTCCTTCTCACATCTATTGCAGCTGGTGATGCTGCAGAAAAAAAAAGTGTGAAAAAAGGGAACAAAAGAGGACAAAGCAGGAAAACAACCACTATGACATTTTTGTTTTCTTTCATCAAACCTCTTATATTGGTAATCGAGATATATTTTGCTGAATGAATTTTGGTGTGCTTTGATGTATCCATAATCCCAGCACATTTATCTGAATAGGTATTACAGACTAGAAAACTGATTATTTTCTGCTTAGCCAAGTGAACCACAAGAAGAAGAATAAATTCTACAACCTTAAAGGCAATGGTCTGAAGAAAAACAAACAGCAGAAAGTAATCATGGAAGGGGCAAAAGGAGATCAGACATTCTGCTAAGGAGGAAGCAGCCTTCAATTAGATATCTATTAATTGGTAATGAATGCCAAATAACATTAAATAAGCATCTAACAGAATATTAATCACATACTTAAGGGCTAATTGTAGTATATTAACAATTAATGGCCCTTTAAGAAACTAGATATACTATGGGACGTGGTAAGTGTTAATTGAAAGCTATTTCAGGAACTTTATTCTCCTTTTCTTAATTGGACAGCGACAGAATATATTGTTACTGAGCCCTTCTGTCCTTATGCTTTGAGGTTTCCCATTGCTTCTATATTACAGAATGCAGCAGCAAAATTCAACTAGTTGTGCTCCAGGAAAAAAAAAAATCAAGTGTTTTTTCCTATCTATGGCCTGCCATAATCCTTACTGACAGCACATGTGTTTCTTGTCCAGTAACTTTAGTTCACTTTACAGGGTAATGAATGTTTAAGAGTTACTCTACATTTAAACCTGTCTTCTAGCAATTATTCACCAAAACTACATCATTCCCCAAGAAGTTACTGAAACTGTAATGCTCTTGAAATAACCTGCAAGCCTCACTCTTGATCAGAAACACAAAAAGAAGAAAAGAATAGAAATTTAAGAAAAAAAAAAGAAGGAAAAAACAGTAAAACAGTTTTTAAATCAAAGCAGTGAAAAGAAAGGAGAAAAAAGTATAGAGGAAAGAAAATGGGGATTTAATAAAAATAAAGTACACCGAGCAATTCTTCAGTTTTCTCTGAGAAGTTAATGAGACTCCAGTCAGAAATTTTTTCCTGTCAAGACATAAAATTTGGTGCGGAATTTTTTTGGAAGTCTCTTTCCTCTCAGACCAGGGTGTCACATACATGAACAGTTCTCAATGTGATGCCACTCCAGAGGGTTGTTTCACATCTAGGGTGACAGACTGGTGCTGCCATCAAAAAAAGCTGCCTCATTTTTCCCCTTGGACACTTTTTCTCATCTTCTCACAGTGCATTTTTGTGCACCAGAAAAATTGTTCATGTAATTAGGGTACTGAACAGCTTGGACAACTAATCCAGATCAAATAGTGTGAGAGGAAAATTAGTTCTAGCTCAGGTCATTTCCCCAATGAAATTTAAAAAAATCCCAAAGGTTCTTCATTTAAAGTGGCATGGCTAGATTTTTCTAGTGACAGAGTGAAGCTCAGGCTTTAGGTTAGACATCCTGTGTTTCCCATTTATTGCAAAAAATAGTTGGTATAAGAGCAGCTGTCTGGGGCGGGGCAGGGTGCTGTCTTACCCAGCACAACCTGGCCTGCCCCACCTCTCACCACATGCACACAAGCAGGCATTGCAAATACCTCAAAAATGGCTAGAGACACTGAACTTACCCAGTCTCTGACACAACAGAAACTTAGGATCTCATCTAAGTGAGGAATTTTCGTTTCTCTGTTTTATTCTGATGACTGTCACATTTTTATTTCAGTAAAGAAGAAAAACTTCTGGCTGAAAAGCCCTACCGACGATGCATAACTGCAGCATAGTGGCTCCATAAGCCAGTAGTGGTGAACAATTCCATACAACAAAACCAAGAAAAGTCAGGGTCGAACAGGGCAGCAAATTCATCTGTAATAAATATCCTTCAGATCAATGTCAATTTTATTCTGCCAAGATTGCATGTGACCCCAAAGAGTCTGCCCCACTGCTGAACTGAAGCTGCTCTTTGTACCATTTCTAAAAAATTTTAAATAGAACTGCTTCATCATTTTTCTTTCCCAAAGTCTGATTTTTGCTATATCCTAATTTTCATATAGGCCAAAGCTTTTGCTGCTTAGGCGTGTCTTGGAGACTCTATCAACTGCAATATCCAGCATAACTTGTGTTAAATCTCTTGTTGTGATTTAGGAATGGTATTCTCCAAATTAGTATTCCCACTAAAAAGACCACACACCACTTCTTTCCATTCTCCAATGGGCATCACAAAAGGCAAATATCCCATGGTGAGATAAGAACAATTTACTGGAAAGAGTAGTGGGATAAGAAAATGTAAAGAAACAATAGTAATAAAAAAAGATATAAAACAAAGAAACTATTTACACAGAATCACCCCAACAATAAAAAATACTGGACTGCACCACTAACAAGTTACTAAACCATAAGGAAAGCCCTTCTCCTGAGAAGCAAGAGAATTCCTTTCGACATCAAGTAACTGTAGGGTCCCAGCTATGCCCTCTCCCGGCTATTGCCAAAAATTTACAGAACTCCAAGCTCTGTATCCCCAACACTGGCGTACCTTCTTGCGCTGAAGATAGATTTAGGGACAGAAGGCCCCCAAATGCACTGACTTCCAGGGTGTGATCTTAATGACTATTTCTTCTGACAGTCTAATTAAAAATTAAAAATAAGCTTTTTTCCAACAGAGAAATACATAAGCACTGAATTCACCTTATGCTCCAGACCAAGATTTCTGTATTACAAAAAATCCCAGCAGTGCCCTTTGATATTCAGGGATGATTAGTCCAGCTGCGGACAGCTGCGCCTCACAAATCTACTCAACATTTAGCACTGGCACAGGCTGCATAAACTGGGTAAGGAGCTTCACAACCCATTGCATGCCAAGCTTTACCCAGCGGAGATTCAGTCATAGCCCCAAAGAGAGAGCAGATGGACAATGAGGGCTCTGAGCCTTCATTAGCATTGCTTAAGCCCAAAGACGGTTTTAGACAACTGCACCTGATCTGCCTACCCTTTTCCATATCAAATCTTCTCACGTCCCTCATGTTTGCTGCCCAGACAAGGATTATCTCTTCTCTCATGGGGACTGTCTGATTTTCTTTTGTTCCCATCCGATTTATGCTCTTCTTTTATTCAGTCAAGTCTATTTATTTTCCTCACCTGTATCCTCTAGAAGACAGGGAGGAGGAGAAATTCCAAAGGGAGGAAAGCCATTGCTTAGTGTCCCTGAAACCAGGGTTTTCCAGAAAAGTCAATTCCATGGGTTGAAATTGAGAGATTGTATAACAGAGCTGTGAGGATAAGGATATTCTCTGTGAGTTTTGAGGAAATGCACCATTTTCAAATTCTTTGGACAGTAAAATCTGAGAAACTTTCTCTGTCAAAAATCTAGAAGTTCAAAAGTGTAGTTTTAGAAGCATTTATGTCTGCTTGAATGTGAAAAGCCTAGTCAAAGGGACTGCAGAAGACATGTTTGATACATAGGCATCATCCTGTAAAATATGAATGAAGGCCACTTTCCTGAGGTTTTGGGGGTTTTTTTGGTTGGTTTTTTGGTCGGTTTTTTTTTTTTTT
>VXBQ01003815.1:1609853-1654152 GCA_013400175.1 Phainopepla nitens
GGTTTTTTTTTTTTTTTTTTTTGAGAACTAGAGTAAAGGTGAATTATTCTGGCTGAGGATTTTCAGAGAAAATGCAACGTGAAATTTTCTTCACCTATATGGGTAAAACACTCTGAACCAAGTAACTGGATTATGATTCAGTCATGAACAGAAAACAATGACTTATAATGGTTTTCTGATGCTCCCTCAGTCACCTCATAGTCTGTTCTTACATGCCTGTAGAATATCAGGAGACACCTACTGTCTGAGGAACACATAATAGTAGATGTTAGAGGATCATGCTTTAACAATATCGGTTTTCTATTCTACTTGTCTCTTTTACATTTGGCAGCAATATATCACAGGATCATGTATTTTAAAAGTGTCCAGGGACATTGTATTCTCTAAGGAAACTACGGCACTTTTAAAGCTTTTGCCTACAAATTTAAATATATTATGTTCAGACAATAATAAAGAAAATATGTCTTCTTACAGGACTTCTGTTGCTGCTGTTATATGTTGTAGAGAGAATTTTAGGATAAAGGGATGTTGTTCTAAGTGTCCTTGAAAATAAAACCTAAAATTGTACAACCCTCATTAAAAACAACTAAGGTGTTCAAGCTTAGCGTTGTCACAAACAAATCAGGAGGATTAATACTGTTTTGCCATTAACATCTTTCATTTAAAAAAAACAAGCAAGAAGTGTCTTCAGAAGACAAAATGTCATTTTAGGGTCAAACTCTGATGGGACAGAGAACATGGGTTTTGAACTCCTAAACACAAAGATAGATTGAATATATATATATATATATATATATAAAACTTTTTATGCATGATTTTATGATTTTGACTGACCACTGTTTACTTATTTACTCAGCACTGACTGCATCCTTGACCTTGCACAACATGCAGATATCAAAACAATCCATTCCCTACAGGCTTTAGAATTTAGAAGACAAGAATGAGTGATAAGAACCACTAGGAAACCCAGAGGACAAATTCCCTGTAAATGATAGTCTTTTCCTTTCCATTTTTGATTTTGCTTTTTATTGTTTTTCCCACACAGAGACAGGAAACACCAAAAGTGTGTGTAATCCTCTAAAAGTAGGTGACAAATATTAGATGTGCCTTGTTTTGAATAAAGAGGGTGAAGTTCCTCAACGGTCCTGCAACATGCTTTTCAGAAGAAAGATAAAAGTTGATAATAATGCCTGTTTTACTTGTAAGATGAACATTTTCTACAATTTCAGCAGCAATATCAATTTTATTTGCTGGGAAAAGAAAAAATTATTTTGCAAAATTCTTAAAACTATATTGACAGTTACAGGCCAATTGAAATATCCTATTATGTGGGAATTTTATCTGCCACAGAGAGAGAGAAAGATTGAGAGAGAAAACAAAGACCAAAACTTGGTGCTGAGAAATTGCCATATAACCCTCAGCAATGATTGTGAATAATTCTGCTTGCTTCAGTTACTTTTTGTATGAGAAATGTTACACACATTATCTTTCATGTTTTCTTGTTGCTGGCAATTGCCAAGGATTCCATTGTCCATTGATCTCTCTAGTCTTTTTTTTTTTACAACGAGTAACATTTCAATTGCCAAATCATGTGTTCCTAAACTATAGTTTGCAAATGCAAATGAAGCAGCAAACTATACTGGCAAAATACCTGATTGTGCACACTCTGGACATAAATATAGACTTGTCTGTACATTTTAACTAACTTTATTATACAGTTCTGTTTAGCTCTAACAAGATAATCACAAAAATTACATTGAAATCAAAGGGATGACTATAATTCACTGAGGTGAAGTGCCACATATTTTATCTGATAATTTTAATTTTGAATACTATGTCTGTATCTGGTTCCAGCTCCTAAGACTTATCACATCTGTCTTTTTGTCCATGAGAGTATTCTATCTGTTTCGTCTAGACAAGATGATTTCTTTCCTCACCATACCCCTGCACTCCAGCTGTTTCTCTAATCTATTTTTAGAAATTCCATTTAGTAAATGTAACTTCTAAGAAGAAATGTAAGTAAAAACTGATATTAAAGTAGATCCTTGACTGTAAGTTTTTTGTTAAAATGACAATTTTCTCTAAAGACTGAATATAAACTATAAATTAGTGGCAATGTAAATTATACCCATGCACACTAGAAAAAAATCCACAGTCAATCAGCATTATCAACCAGGTGTTCGGCAAAGAAATCCACATAAAAGCATAGAGATTTCCCAGAGAATTCTTCCTTTCCCCATTCTTCATTATTCTGAGGGAAAGGTAGAAATCTGGTGCAAACATTATGCCTGCAGAGCTGCAAATGTTTACAGCAATGGAATCTTATCTCACTTTAGAACTTCAAGGCATTATTCAACTTACATGTTTTCAGTCTACAGCAAGGTGCTCTCAACAAAAATTTTCTCTCTTGGTTCACCACACAGACTCTGCAGAATTCATCAGAAAATTATGTTACTGAGTCTCAAAACCATTTTCTTAATACATGCAAATTTGTGTGCCCGGGACAAATGAAATATCCATTTACATAGAAGAAGGGAGAAGAGCAGTCGTACTCATAGTGCCTTACCTTCAAAATAAGCTTGTCATTGACATTAAATTTCTTAAAAAAGATTTAGGGACAAGCCTGTGAGTGAGGTCATTAATTTTCTATGAAACCCAGATGAAAGCTTCTTTGAGGCAAAAAGTTGACTGTCTTTTCCTGTTATGGATATAAATAAGAAGAGAAAAAGTACACAATTACAGAGGCATATTTATGAAATTTATTTAACTGTAGTAAGCTACAGAAAGAAATTGGATCTGAAGAATCAAAAGATTCAAAGCTTCCTGTGATCAGCTAAATTTAATAGGAGTGACCAGATGCGTAGTGATAAATGAAGGCCTTCTCATGGGATTTGAAGGGCAGTGACATTTTATCCAAATGCATGTGCTTATTCTTTCTGAAACACAGGAAGTGCTGAGAGGAACTAAACATATCTTCTGGTAAACTTGATTGGAACCTGAGGCATTTCAAAGGTGATACAGAAAAGGAAAATATAAATAGATTACAGGATAGCAGTCATTGAAAATCATCAGTTTACCTAAATCAGAACAAATTGTGTACACTCTGCTGACTTAAATTTTTGAGTTCTGTCTTCATTTTCTTAGCATTTAGCTTAGAATACCAAAAATAGCCCAAAAATGCAGAAGCTTTGGCTCTGCTCTCTGTTGCCATTTTTCCACCAATCCTTGAGATTTATTAAGCGCTCTCTGAGGACAGTTCATTGGCAACAATATTGGCAAGAAAAACATCAGAAAACTCAAGACTTGATTTGCTTTGGTTTTAATGTTATTTAAAAAAAAAAACAGATATTACTGGAAAATTAAATGCCATTTTTTTTCTGGAGAAAGACGGTTATGAAGTTAGAGTCTTTTTTTTTATCAGAGACTTTCTATAAGTAACAAGCTCAAGCACAGATTTATGGCACACTAGTATTATATGATAGCTATCCAAATGTATAAACTCATCCCACAGCAGGCATGAGGTAACCTACTGTCACTGAGATGCAGCCAAAACAAAGTCATGACACTCATAAAAGTCCACAAAATAGGATATAATTAATATTAACTTGACTTGAACATGAATATAAGCATATTAATATAGTGTAACTAAAAACTGTGTATAAGTGTTTTGTAGCACTGTGAATATTCTATAAAATCATACCTGAGCACTGTGAGAACCAAGGGAGAAAATAAACGTTAGAACAGTGGAACACAGAAAAGGATCAAGGAATAAAAAAGTTGCCACAGTAACAGACAAGTGCATGGCACTACAAATAGGCAGGCATCCTGCTGAACACACAGGAGAGGTGGCTGGGAAGCCAGACAAAAAGGAGATAAGCATTATCAAAGACATAGCTAGATGTATGAAAATATCAGGCCTAAGTGAAAAAAAAGAAATAAATAAACAAGGACCACCAAGGCCATCAGTTTTAACTGCATGGTATCAGATCTCCATATTCACGTATAATTTAGTACATAGAAGTGTTGAGATCAACAGTACTTTAAATATTACAGATAGGCAACAACTAACCATTTGCAGACAGTGTGCAAATGGCTGAACTAGTAAAGTTTAAAACTATAAGCTGTCCTGTTTAGTCTGTCTTCTAAAACCTCCTCCCACAGTGATGTCTGAGTCTCTGTATGCGTATACATTTACATATACATATACTCAACAGCAGCAGAGATAAGCTGGCTTTCACTCAAGTGCTTTCTGAGGGTATGTAAAGTGTTTCTCATTGCCCACCATGTGCAAATTTTGCAGGGGAACACTGTGTTTATTGTATGTACTCGAGAAAGTGTGAAGCAACACTTCATATGAGTGAGGACTAGGGAATTCTCGCAGTGTGGTGACATGCCTCCTAGAGCATTAAAATTCAAGAAAACAGCCTTATTCCTACTCTTTCTGCTAAAACAACGTAATTCTACACATAAAATTACAATCCTGTCTATTTCTTCCCTGACTTGGTATTTTCTGACAGTTCCTTCCCTCCATAGCAGTGAAACTGGTCAGAATTTTGCCCATCTTTACAGAAATTGCTCATTACATTGCAGGCAGCACGGCTGGGAACTTTCCAACTTCCCATCTCAGCTGGAAAAAAAGTAGACTTAGCCTTGAGAAGATAAATAGCTGGAGACGGTTTTTCCCTCAATGGCTGGAGAAGACAGGTGAATTCTTCTTTATACAACCTTTGAGATATTTTTTGATGACATACTCCATGATTTGGATTATGATGACAGCATACTTCACAGTTACTGAAGGAAGCCTAACCATAAACTACAGCAAGTACAGGCAGAAATGCACAAGCACACAGAGACAATTGAATTGTTAGGGCAATTCCACTCACTTCAGAGGGGCTACACCAGGAGATGAAATTGTCCCTCAGCATTATTTAAGGTTCAAAGAGTGCATTTAAAACACAATAAATGGATAATGCCCAGCTTGGGCACTTTATAACCAAGTTTCCTTCTCTCATGGGGAATGATCCAGAGTCAGCAAAGTGTTATAACCTTTCATTTTTCATTGGTACTAACATATATCTACGTACCCAAAGTACTCTATGGGAAAATCAATAAATGCAAAGTTTAGTGATAAATGTTAACAATTTACTTCTTTGTTGCTACTATGTCCTAATAAAAACACTACCTCAAGAAATTGAGGTTACACTTACGAAAAGGAAAATTCTTTATTCTTTTTAACTACAAAAGTATGCATAACAAATATACTTTCTTGTTTTTAAATATTAGGACATACATGTTTTTTGGAAGAATTAAGACTGACACAAAGAAAGGATGGTTAAACTTCAGTTTTTCATTGCCTTTTGCAATGTGATAGCATGAGGATTGTGCACTTAAATCTGAGAGAAAAAGTTGGCCTGAATTTAATTTTCCCTTTGAATCGGTGATTTATGTGTGCAACAAAGCAAGTAGTAAATGTGAATGAATTTAATTGGTTATTCTTCCCCTCTATCTCAAAAAACCTTTCTTGCTGATGAAATATTTCAAAAACTAAATAATGCAATGTCACCATATTTTATGTGAAATGTCAGGTTTCAGTTGAAAAGCAAGACAACAGGATGTGCATTTACAATGTGACAAAGAATTCTTCTGACTTATTTATATTTTCTTTTTTAACTTAGTCAATTCACCATTGTACAGGCAGGTGATATGCTATGCCAGAGAGAAATAGTAATTCACTCTCTTTCCCCAGGTGATTTCTTTCAGTTCATAGATTTTCTGTAGAGACTTTTAATATTTGGGTAACTGTATGGCTTAGTGGTTTTAAGCGAAGTGTAAACAAGGGGGAAAAATGTGGACTGATTCCATGCAAATGAAAATTTCTATAGTTACAACATTTGATCCTATAATTTGTAAGTCAATATTCATCATCCCATTAAGAACCTGTAATTTTAACTCCACAATAATTCGATCTTTAGCACCAGAACTTTTTCCTGAAAACTCATTTATCTCATTGTAAAAAAGACAAAGTTAATCTCTGTGTTTCCATCCTGACTTTGAAGTACATATTAATCCAGATACTTGTTAATGGAGTGTGAGTATCCAGGACTAGTTTTGGGCCATGGGGACACTCTGAAGTAATCTTGTAGAGAAAGGACTGACTAGGATAAGGCTGCTGATTCCTCTACTCAGAGTAAAGACTGTTTCTGAAGAAGGTTTTCTTTTCACAGTAAAGGCTCATGATATTTTTTTCATCTTCCCACATGTTATATAGGAATATCTCCATATACCGTGCCCTTCTCTCAAACTGGAAAATTCATTTAGTTAAGATCTATGACAAAAAGTTGCCTTTGAAAATTTGACACATTGCAGAAGTGTCCCATTGCAAAAAAAAAAATGTCATTCAATTTTTCTTCTTGCTCATAGATTAAAAAAGCTACTGTAAATGAGAAATAATCATCCACAAAGAAATTTTTCCTCCAGTGATAGATTAATTCTTGGCTTGGTAGAGTAAATATCTTCAGCAATATTTATAATGAAAATAATTCACTTTCTGGATGCTGTAAAAATTTACAATGCTGTGAAAATGTGTGGAATATAAAATAATGAGGGGACAAGCTCTTGGTCTAAAATGTGAATTCCTTTGAATAACTGAAGCTCTAATGTGGACATATACGAGTTCAGACACCAGCAAATAAAAATGTAGGCCATAATTGTAAGAAGAGCTGCATTCTGGACTGCAGTGACATTGAGAGGGAATTAAGGATCAAAATACACAACAAAATGAAGAATGCAATACTGTAGCTAAAAGCGTGAGCATAATCTTGTGATATGGGAGCAAAGAAACAAGCAACATGAGAAAAGAGTCTACTTCACAAGTGACATTGACTGAAGTATACTATTACGGAACAGTTCTGCAGAGTTAAGGTCTTTTCTCTTCAAAGAAAAGCTCAAAGTGTTGCCAAGAGTTTTACATGATAACCATGAAAAAATATTACACAAACAGAAACTGGAAACTTATTTTACAGCACTCCTAGTGAAATTCAGATTTGGTATAATCAATTAATCAGTCAATGTGACTAAGTCTCAGCCTACAGGAAGATGTGTGAGGAATTTAATTAGACTTAATGGCCAGTACAAGAAAAAAGATAATCTTGCGGTTGAGGTCTGTAATAAGAAATGTGAGATATTAGTACTGTTAATTCCTAAAAAAAAGATACCAGGAGATATGCTGAAAATATTGAGGTGACAGAAATTTCAAAGGATGGATATGATTCTAAAGACCAGGTTTGATGGGCTCAAATATTTGAGCAACCTATTCTGGTGGAAGATATCCCTGGCCATGGCAAAAGGGCTGGAACAAGATGATATTTAAGGTCCCTTACCAAACCATATTATGATTCTATGATTCTAGAATGTACGTTGTAGATATATAGAGTAGAATCCTGAAACATTTTGAGATTTAGTCCTACAGGATGGAAGTTAAAATAGTCTGTACTAACTTTAAAAAAAATTATAAGGAGTATGGACTTCAGTCTCTGGGATGTAGTCTAAGATTTTTCTCTGAGACTGTGAAAAATCTATCAGACAAGGTGATTCCATCAGGAGATCCCAGCACATAGGTAATATTTCCATGGAAATTCAAAGTAGCAGAACAGAAGTATCTTATCAACTCTGATCAAAACCAAAAATCAAACCAAAGATCTGTGAGATTTTTGGAGAGAAACCTATTTGACTGATTAGAAAGAAAGACCACAGGAAATTGTTGTTGGGCTTCTGAAGTTAACTCTTGTCCTCCTACACTTACAAAAGTTGTATCATACCTGCTATATCCTTCTATTTCTGATTATGAAACTTTTCCAGCCCACCACAGACTCTTGTCAAGAGTTAATTTACCTCTAAAGTTAGAGGTTTCAAAGGTAGTTTAAACAGAGCTTTGTATGCCAGATTTTCATTAGTATGAGAACTATTAATATAGGTTGAAATAACCTACATATTTTTAGCAGTTTAAATTAAATCTCTGATCAATGATGTTTTTCTTTTATCCATCAGCATTTAAAAATGAACTTGTTATTCAGATAATGACTTTTTTTCTTCTGAAGTAGCCACAGGAACCAAGTTTGTCCTCCATTAGTAATGCCTTATTGAGGGTTGCACTATTTCATCCACACAAACTCAGATGCTGTGTGGTGGATATTCACACCATTTAGGACTTCCCAAATAGCCTGCAACTTGCTAAATTTCCAAATTTCCTCCAGTCTTTCACACAAAACCTAATAATATTTTTTTAAACTATTCTGGTTTTTCTCTCTTTTCCCACTTACTAATGAGTTTACTAAGACAGAATTCTTCCTGCTCATTCCCTGTCACATCAATAATTTAGATTACTCTGCAAGTCTTTTCTTAGTAATGAGCTAAAGTTGCAGCATGTAAGGGCAGCTGTGTAATTACTAGGGCACCTGATACCCAGTAGAAACTTTTCTGCCTCTTTCATTTGATAGGCAAAATAACCAGAGCCAACCTCGTCACTCATGCACATTCAGTGATTCAATTATCTCAATACCTGTATATCAAGATAATTAATTTGTCAATAGACTTTAGCAATACCTACTTTGTGAAAGGACACACTGGACCACCAGATTGCAATACTGAGAAAAAAAAGGAACTGGTATCTTTTCCTGCAAGACAGTACTCCTTGGATCAGCATGCTTATGATTTAGAACATGTAATTCCACTTCAATGTTTAAAAATCAGACTTGGCTTGGCCCACTACAGAGTGAGGTCTTTAACACTTAATGAAAAGATGTGAAAGAACATTCTTTTGTATAACAGAAGATAACACTTATGAATAATCACTGCCTTTCCAAGTCTATAAAAACTGTAACTAATGTGCTAAAAATAGCACTGTCATGCAATATATTATGCATGTAGTAATTATCATGAACGAATTTTATTATATTCATTCATATTAATGGAGCAGTTTTCACTTATAGGTTTGTAAACATTTCAAACTCTATTACCTAGCAGCATTATTTCATTCTGTTGACAGAATATATTGTCTTTTGTTTTATAGCCATAATTGAGTGCAGAGAGCAAAGAAGCCCATAGCAGACAAAAATTCAGTCTTGGTTATAAAACTGAACTTGAACACTTGTAGCATAGATGCAGATTCTTCTCAAAGGTCAATGCAATGGACTCAAAATCTACTTGTCATCCCCAACCATCAGCTGAATCCATCCTTCTTTGAATGTTAGGAGTTCATCACCTTAGAAACCGCTTACCAAATTGTAAAAGTTAAGAACTGAATTGTCTATCTGGAGGATTTATTTAATTGCAAATAGAGACCTTTAAAAACCTAACTCACTGCAGTAATTATACTAAATCTCCTGTGGATACCCAAAAATATGAAAATGCTGTGTAGGAAAAGTATAACTGAGAAGGATGAAGAGGGGAGAAGGTTATTTTTCATGATGGTTCAAAAACTAGGTTTGTTTATGTTCAGCAATGGATTGAATTCCAGAACATCAGCAAAAAGTGCAAAAGGGACTCAGAATTGCTCAGGTTTGTTTAGATCCTTGCTGTGGAAGCACAGCTGCAGCAAAATTAATCTTTTTACAATGCTTCATGACTTGAAGTAAAGTTTAACAATGTGTTTATGAACATTTAGTTGATAATAATTTTCTGTTACCAAGTTTTTTTCCAGTACATTTATTGAATTAAAAAAAAAAAATATAGAGGAATGAAACTAAACTAGAAACTGTATTAGACCTGGAAATAATGTTGTGTCAGACCTCTGTGCTTTCATGGCAGAGAAAATGTTAGCTTCAAAAATAACTAAGTGAAAGCTTATATTTTTAAGTAACATGAACATAAATTTTGAGAGAGATGTATTTCTGAATGAAGTGTTCTTACCTTATTTAGAGTGGCAGAAACTCTAAGTATTTCAAATGTGTCCCGGTAATTTCAGTGGGAGTTCTACCTGTTAAGTACCTATTCCAATATGAACAGAATGTCATGTGGTCTGAATAGTGTTTCCAGATGTGTGATAATTCTGCAACACTGGCTTGAGTATTATATAGCATGATTTCAGCACCTTCTAATGGATACTCAGACGTTTTTATTGTATTAATGGCATATTAATCTGGAGGTTTCCAAAATCAAACTGAAACAAGCAACTTATCAGATATTGGCGCTAGATACAGTTCCCTGAAATTAGTAGGCAGAAATAGAATCAGCTGCAGCAGGAACCTGACAAACACCACCAGTTAGGCACTAAGACAAGAATGGACCAATAAGTACAACCTTATGAATGTGGAGACGACACCAGATGCCTTTGTTCAGGAGGGAGAAAGAAAAGAGCAAGGGAAGATGATAAAAGCAAGGATGGGTGTGAAGGTATGCAGCTGAGAGAAGAGACAGAATAATAGAACAGGGCTACCTGTGTCTACTGCACAGAAATGCCAATCTCTCATTTGGCACTTCAAATACATGACAAATGCTCTTCAAAAGAGATCAGCCTCCTAACTAGGCAGCAGGTGCATTCTTCTGCTGAAAGAAAACATTTAACAATAGAGACATCAGATTGCTCTAGAGACACTCGCATGGCATTGCTTGTTTAGGTAAGCAGCTGCTCTTGGTGTTAGAGAGCTCTTTTATGATGTCAGTTGACAGGAAGGGTGAGGCCATTAAGACAGACTGGTAAGATGAGGTCCCTGAGGGAAAAAAAAATAGAGAATCCTCCAGCTGAAACAAAGCTGTGTGTTTAGCGTAAAAGCAGTGTTGGTTTGGTTGTGAGATGTACGTATATATGTATGTGTGTGTATATGTATATGTATATATATATATACCTACACAGCTCATTTTTTCCCTATAACATTAATATTCATCTTAAATGATTTGTCTAGTGTTAATTGTACAAATGTTTTTTACATTTGCATGGAGTCATCCATGTCTGCATCCATAGGAAACTACCACTTTTTAGAAAATAGCTTTTTTGTAGGGAATGGGAAACACTCAGAACTCCTTCTGTGACATTCTTGCCATTTCCCAGGATCTAAGGAAAATTCTCTCTTACGTGGGGTGAGGGTGATGGAAAAGTCTAAAACCTCACCATTTATCAGCATGTCTAGAGGTAGGTAGCAAAGGTAGTATACTGATCAGATAATTATTCTTCCTTCTGATGTATAAATCTTACTATTAAGAACAAGCCTCAAAAACTTTCCTAGGAGCTGTGTTTCTGAGGAGCAGAGAGCAGAGGGTGTGATGGACTGAGTATGGCCAGCAGCAAAGCACTCACTCTGCCACTTACTCATTCCCGTCTCCTGCAGGGCAGTCAGAAAACAGAAGACAAGAAGACTTGTGCACAGACGTGAAGATGAGTTAAAGGTGGTATGCACAAGCAAAGAGAAATGAAGAATTTACTCACTATTTCCCACCAGCAGAGTCTCAGTATGCATAATGATCACCGGGGAAAACAAGTGCCACGGCCACAAATGACCTCCCTTCCTTCTCTTTTTTCCCAAAGGAGGCAGAATGGGTAAAACCAAAAGTCCTGGGGGCTGTGCAAGCATGCCTCAGCAACAGGCAAACACCTATTGGTGTGCTATTGTCTTAGCCCCAAATGCAGAGCACTCCACCATATTGGATGCTGTGAGGGAAAATAATTCCATCCAAAACAGATCCAGCACCAAGGCCAAATACCAAGAACACTGTGAAGATGTAACATTATTAACATCACCTACTGTATGTCTGACACCCTGCCATCTACTATAACTGATGCTCACACTGAGGACTTCAGTTCTGTACCACACAGAAACCCTCTTCCCATCCTGCTCAAACAGCTTCAGAATGGAAACTTAATGGAGAAATCCAGAGATTTCTTGTCCCCCAACTTTCAAGATACTTTTTTCTAGTGGCAGAGCAGCTCTGAGGGGTGTCCTATGCCCGTAACAGGAAGGGGAGTGGGGGTAGGGTACAGTTCATCATTACTTCGATTAAAAAATGTCACTTCTTAACAGCTAAATATTATACCTGAAGCAAAGAACAGATTTTTTTTTCAAGTGGACTCGAACAAAAATATTTACATTCTTTGTCCCTGCAAATTTCACTCCACAAAAGCAAACTAAATAGCTTTCTATTTTCCTCACACTACCTTCTAACCTGGTCCTTAATTATCTGAAAATCACTGAAGTCACATGAGTCTGTGTACTGAGCTTTCATTAACTTTTTTCAAGTTTGCCAGTGTTTGACAATTGATCCCCAAACAATTACACTGGCTTTCAGTGTAATTACCACTTTCAGCTTGCTCTTACAGATACTTAGTATACCACTTAAATCTCCCAGGTGCATGTTTTTTGGAGTTATTCAGAAGGTCATTACTAAAGATCACACTTAATCATCCAATTATTTGTTCCCAAAAGGAAAGTACTAGGGATCAAGAAGTACAGCATGTGAATGTAATCCCTGTTGAGTTTCCATTTTTCTACAACTTTAGTATTTATTAGGAGCTCTTTCTTTAAGCCAGAAATTTACATAATAACTTTCATGAATAAAAAACCCTCTCCGGCGAATCCTGAAGTGCTTCCACTTCCTTTTCTTTCCAGAATAATTCAGGCCAAACTGGTGGCGAGTTGAATTTATATATTTACCCAGATATTTTGTTGTTATTATTATCACTTTTTTGCTCTACAAAGGGCAAGAAATTGATAAATTTTTTCTGAGTGAGAAGCCACTTAGTCAGGATGGTTCCCCTGAATTGCAGTCTTCTGTCAATACAATAGAAACTGGATGTTACTTAAACCAGTTTTCTACTAAACCACATGGCACAAGAAAAATTCTGCCTCATGCATCCTAGTGTTGATAAGAAAAAATATTATTTATGGCTTGGCTACTGAATAATAATAGCTAAAAACATAACATCCTGAAAGAAATGGCACAGGCATTTCTCACAGTAAGAATTTATTTACCTTTTGGACAATAAGCATGTATATGTAGTTGAAACAGCAAACAACTGTACATGGAGGAGTGGAGAAGGGAAGAGAGGAAGAGAGGATCCTCAAGACAAGGCAATCAAATGCTGATTATCTGCTGGAGAAGTAAATGCTACTAGAGGTATTCTGCACCAGACTGCATTTATTCTCTGATATATAAAAGGGGTGGCTTCTGTGATGCAGGAAAAAGGATGGTTTCTTTCAGGTCTGGTTCCCTTTGGTACTATAGTAGTGGGTATGGGGTTTTCTTAAAGTACTGGCTGTTTTCTTACAGCTTTTGTTTAAGGTAATTTAATAAAAGCTCTTAAAAATATAATGACCCTATCAAGAGATAGACAAGCCTTTGTTCACTGTGTGATGCCTCTGAGTATGGCTTTCCAATATCCTACCTTGCCCAAGACAGAATTATATATTTCTCCCATTTTAATAGTGGGCCTCAGGTGGGATATTTTTGGGTTAGTTTTATTGGTTTTGTTGTTGTTGTCATTTGGGTATTTTTTTTCCATTTTTGATGTTTTGGGGTTTTTTTGTTTTTTTTTTTTTTATCAGTGATGTTTGTTTGGTCTGTTGAAAACTTTTCTCCTCTTTCCCACAGAAGTTTTATTCTTAGTGAGTGTACAGTTGCAAAAGTAACATCACGTATGCAGCAAAAACAAAGAGGGGGAAAAAAGGGGGGTTTTGACCAAATTCCACGGGAATGTCTTTTATTTTTCCAGGATGACAGCCACTTGGTAATAATTTCAAAAGCATCTTAAGACAGCTTCCCTATACAGTTCTTTTATCAATCTTAGAGGCATGTTATTCAGTTCTGTAGCTGTTCTTTTGACCTGATGTCCTGGCATGATTTCTGAAAAATTCTTAGGCTATGGAGTAGCTCACCTCAACCCATTCTTTTAATTCCATCCCCCCTTGTTCCTCTTCTTGCTCGCTATCCTCTATTTAAAAACTCTTTTTCATATCACAAGTCTTCTAGGTACTGTGAAACACAAAATTCATTACTACTGAGAACTTCTAATTGACTTACATTCAAAGGTTTCACCTACACAAATCTTCTCCTTTTTTTTTCCATAATAATGATTGAGCTCCAAGATAATTGAGTTCTACTTTCTGTAGTCTTTGTTTTCTCATGCTTGAACTGCACCATGCAAGATCCATGTCCATCTCAATACACATATGCTTATTCCAGATTTTACATACTTTTCAAGTTTCTATTACAGCTGATTACTTATCCATTTGTCTGAAACCCCTTTGATTGCCATAAGTAACTCAAACTCCAAAGTCATTGGCATGTCCAAGCATGTGGAGACGCATGTTAGGAAAGACACAGCCTACATGTTTTCTCTTCTCAGAAGATAGAGTGAGAAGATCCCTTTCCCCCCTCCCTTGAAATGAGGTAAGATTAAGCAGAAAAACATTAGGGTCTTGGCCACACCCACACAGGTCCAGGCTCCACCCCTCATGGTTACTGAAAAAAATTAATGCTGTCCTTGGTTGAATCCAGGACACAGGGTAAGTAATGATCAAATAAAAACCAAAAACGCATACTTTAGGACCATCAGAGATGGAAATTGGTAGAAAAAAGCTTTTTTTTTTTTCTGTTCTGGAAACCAGTATAAAGAATCCTTACAGTACAGATGATCACACTAGATCTGCTTTCAAAAAAAGTAAAAGCATGCAAAGAAATGGTAAAAAAATTGTCTTTGTTGTAGCGTTCAGAATGCACTGAAATATAACATGACTCTTGTATTCCTGTCAACAAACTTGTACTGAGGCTGTGGCCTACAATCAAATTATAGGGTGTTTTGGGATATGTCTTGCTTTCAGAAAAAAAGAAAAACAAACCATTTTATGTAGGAAAAGCTCACCTATCCACCGATAGATAAGGCATTAGGCACCTTACACCACTCAAATAGTATCTAAACAAAGGTATCAGATCTTACTGTCCTATAAGTCATTCTAGAAAAAGCATTTCTTGACAGTATTTATATCTCGTTTCCCATACAAATGTTCTTCATTGCAAAAATTAAGCTATCTTCAAGCATACTCAGCTAGTTCTTAATTAAGATAGCCCCCAGATTCCTTTGTTCTAAATTAATAGATTGATAAGGTAAATGTATTAAATTCAAACAAGCTGATTTTTAAAATTGCTTGGAAAAGTACTGTTTGATGAGTCTCATTATTGCATGTTTATTTGATTTGTGCAAAAAAACATTTTTTTAAGAACATATCAGTAGAGAAAAAAAATCTTGAGAAACAGACAAGAAATAAGCTCTGTCCATTTTCTAGAAAACAAGGAAGATAAGTAAGGAATTGTGAATTGGGAAGCTAAAAATCTCCATTCCTTTGAGCGGAGCCTAAGATTGACATATTTCTTTAGAATGATTAGAACATTCGATTCATGTGTGAACTTGAAGATTAACCCTGAGTGATGTTACTCAGTTCTGCAAAGGAAGGACGAGTAAAACTAAAGACTCTTTATCCTCTCAGACACCAAATCTTTCCAGCTTAAGACTGTTTCATAAGGGCCTATAAGTGAACAATGAAATTGTAGCAAATTTGATATATCTGTATTTTGATAGCAGCTTTATAACTGCAGCTTCGTCCTTTCTTTTTAACTTTTGCAACTTCTTGTCCTATTTTACAAAACTCTCTCCAGATTAATCAGATGAATACAACTGAAGAGGTAAATATAGTTGTTTATGCTAGCATGCAAACTAAGGAAGGTTGTGGCCTAGAATAATTGAGTTCATGTAGTTCTTATAATTTTGTAATTTGGGAGTGTACAGCATATAGAGAACAGGCATACAGTAGCCCTCCACAGATCTTCTTTCCAACAATAAGTTACCTTTCTATAGCTACATAAAAAATATGATCAGTAACTGAGAGGAAACTACAGAAAAACCCTGGCATTCTTTTTGCTTTTGCTTGAGTTAGTTGTGTGGATTATGACATTCATCCTCCCTTTGATACTACAGTTTCCATTTATTCAATATGTATGTCTTGAATGGAAGTACACAAGAGGAAGAAAAGAATGAAGAAGAAAGAAAAGAATGAGGAAAGTATAAGGCCTGAAGAGCATCCAAAAAATTACATTCTAATTTGCCAGAGACCTAAGTATAAGTCTACCAGGGACCTTCTTTTCTTGTTTTGGCTTTTATCAGTAGCTTTGGATTGGTTTTGCTGCTAATTGTTTGTGGTTTTTTTCTTTGTTATCCAGGTATGAGTTCTTTGGGAGTAATTCTAGATTTCCAAGCAGTACGTGGTGCTCTCTCTTTTTTCTGCTGTCCCTTGCCTTGGCTACCCATGCATATACATTATAATGAGATGTCTTTCTTGACCCAGCAGATGCCATTACCATTGAGAAAGTATGTGAAGTATCATCAAGAGCCAGCAGACACAAATCCCCACTGAGCTCAGGCTGGCTTTGATTCCCAGTATTCCACTGACTTCCCTTTTACTAGCATCCTGTCTGTCAGATTTTTCCATTATATATACACTTTGAAGATGAAATACATGTCTTAGATTTGAATGCAGAGAGATCAAACTGTACAACCAGGATTGCACCCAGTCCACTTGCAAGTGAGGCTGGGACTTCACATAAAACTGTAAGTCATCCTCTTGAAGCTGAGCAGAAATGTCCAGCAAAAGTAATGAGAGTAGACTGCATCAATAGATATTTCCCTAAGAACTGACTTTGAAAAGAAAAAAGGAAGATTGTCTTTCCTGTTTGCTTTCTTGTAAAAAGTTTTCCTGAGAAGAGTGGCAAGAAAGTGTCACAGGAGGGAACAAGCAAGGACAAAAGTTGCTGCTGCAGCTGTTTCAAGGATATCAGGACCAGTTTCAGCTGGAGCGAGAGAATGAGATCTGGTAAACAGAGAGGCAAATTCTGGCAGGTAAATTCCCAGCAAGGTTAGGTAGCTTACATCCTCTCTAAGGATTTGTCAATGTCTAAATGTTTTCTTCCTTTTACATCTGAGTTTGCCTACAAAGTACTGAATCTTAGGAGGATTTAGCAGTGATTAAAGCAAAGATAACAAGCCTCTAAGCAAAATGCAAACCAAGCAATTTCCAGCTTAAACACCACCGTAGTCTTTACCTGTAGTTAAATTCTTTATTTAGAGATAAACATGGATTTTTTTTAACAGACTTAAAATAATTTTTATATAGTCTACAAACCTCTTAATTATAGAATAACTTGTGTTCAGGAAGAAGACTTTAAATAAAAGGTTGAGAATTTACTGAAGTAGGGTATGAAAGAAATTAATTATGTTGGGATATTTGGAATGAAAACAACATACAGAAATATTCTTATTGAAATATAAATAGGCATGTCTTTAACTGAGAAAACAGCTGACATAAATAAAGTTGACTCTGATGAAGAAATGGTGAAAAATTATTTTATATATGATATTTTACTCTTATGAATTTATGGCACAATAGCTCAGCAATAGAATTTGCTTAGTGTACATGCATCTAGTCACTCAAATGAGTTTCTCAACTCTTATCTCAAAAACTTTTGTTTCTAATTATTTTAAGTGAATACAGAGAGATGAATCTAGACAAAGATGTAGCAGCAGGAAAAAAAATCTAATAGATATTGTTGATTTTTCTTTTTAGGGTTTATAGTACTAAAGAAATGTCTGACATATAAATAATCAATATGGTTGATTGGCAGACGGAGCTCCCTGAAGTATGGTAGAAACATATTTGTTGTCCCTATGGTCTAAGATTGTGCATTTAGATTTCTGATTTAGCAGAAAGAGGCATACATTTCAATGCTGCTTGAATCACAAACCAAACAGACTGTACATATCAAGAGGCTTATGGGAATGCTGTTTGGCTTGCTTTGCTTTGCTCCCCACAAAACAAGAACTAAGTTGCAATTAAAATACCGATTTCTCTTAGTCTTGTTTCAGGAGGTTGTATAAGAAACAAGGAAAAGTAAAAACATTTTGACATGACCAGGATGGTGCTCTAAGAGAGATGTGATGTACACATATAAGAAGCCTAAATTCCCTCTGTAGGGTTATTTTTCAAGGCTGGGAAATCTTTATTTTGGTCTTAAAATCCCACTTAAAATAACTTGAATTCTGTCCTTGGTTCTTAACACGGAAGTTTGTAAGAAGTTTTATACATCTGCAAAGCTTGCAAGTGTTGCCTAAATTACCATGATGCAAAAAATATATGATGATGATGATTGAAGTTTTTTAGTCTTTAATATTAAATTAATTTATTTAAAAAAATCTTTTTTATAATTTAAAAAATCTGCTGGTGGTATAAAACTTGCAACATTTTCTTTTGCCCTTGAGTTCCAAATGGAAGCTTGACTTGATCTCTGCTGGAACACTCACACCTTGGCATAACAGTGACAACTACTCCAGCTCCTTGAGATGGAGCAGGAAGCAGCTCATGCAAGAGAAGCTATCTCAGAAAGAGGTTAGCTGCAGTTAATTTGAATTTATTAATTTAAATGTCAAATTGGTATTAAAAATCACAGATTAACTAACTTCCCTCATCACCATAAAAAATTACATGAGAAGGGACATTTTGTGAAATTCAGCAAGCCATTAAGGTTTTCGAGACTTCTATGTTGCAATCATAAGAGGAACAGAAACTAATAATTTTGACATAACATATATTTCTGAGAAGTGAAACAGGATTTCACAAGTATACAAAATATTTTCATAAAGTGAGAAAAAATAAGCTTTTACTTTATGCTCATGATAGAAAGCCCTACAACAAAATAGTATTAAGCCCTTCTTCAGGAAGGGAAAACACCGTCTACGGGTAATGATTTAACTGTCCTGTCTCTCTCATCCTAATCCTACTGCCTTATCAGCCATAGGTGTGTTTTCAAGTTATACTGGAACTCCTCTTTAGCTAGCAAACTATTGTTCTACATATTCCTGTACCAAGTCCTATGCATGCCTATGATTTCACTCATTCTTTGTCTGCAATGCATATAAATCGAATGTGCCTCTTTTGTCTCTTCACACCACTTTCTTTAATTTTAAATGCACAGTTTGATACAAATAATGACAGGAGGAATTGTTAAAAATTCTGATTTGAAGTGTCTTCAACTAAAACTTGAACAAAATTGTAGTAGTTCCATAAAACACTTTTAAGTGATAATTTTAAAAAACATTCTTTTGCCTTTGTTTCACAGCTTTTCTTTTTTCCTGTGACAAATTTTAATAGACTAAAAGTATTGTAAATTATTCTTTTCAAAACCTGCATGCACATGTACATAAGAAAACTCCATTCTGAATTTACTTTAAAAAGGCATTCTTTAAAAAAATGTTTAGAATGTTGCAGAAAAAAAAAAAATTTGTTGGGTTTCTTTTCCCTTCTTTTATCAATTTGGATGAGCTAGTTACAATGTTACTGAACCGAGAACTTATATCTATTGTGGGAAGAGTCAGATTGCCCATTAATTTAAAAAAAAAACAACCAAACAAAAAGAAACCTCCCAAACAAAATAACTAATTAATTTATTATATATTTATTGATTTTTCCTTTATTTATTGATTTTTCCTTTTCTTCCTTTACTGAAATCACGTGATAAGCAATCCAGGTTAGCATAACAATCATACTGAAAACCATGTACTATGTATCTTGATTATTGACATTACCATCACCATTAATTTTAAGTTCAGCTGATGTGTCTAGACCATATGTTTCCAAATGTGCTCCACTAACTGTACTTCTTTTTTTCATTTTCATTTTCCTCTCCCCACATGTACTGGGGTACTGCGAGTCTGAATATTTGCTTAGGAAGTTAGTAGTATATGAGAAAGACTGTGAAGGAAGGACATGGTGGCGTCAGTGTCACGGTACTAAAAATATGAGTTTTTCAGCATAAAATGCTGACATATTTGTGACAAGTCTTGCAAGAACCAATTTGATTCTTTAAAGAAAGCATAAAGCAAAATCAAATTCAAGAATTTTAGCCAGACAGTGTGCCTTAAAATATGAGCTTCGTCATAGCATACATGTCCAATAAAATGCATCCATGTTCGTGGCATATAGAATGCACTTGTGTGAAAGATGTAAGCCATGCTATTGGTCTTGGCTCTTTGTCTGATTGAAAGTTCTATTATTTGACCACAATTTACACAGGAAAGTCAAAAATTTGTCAACTAGACATGGCACTGATGCTGGCTGAAGAGAACAGACTTCACGGTGATAAAGATCTCCAGTACATTACCATGACCTTTTTTCTGCAAGGAAAACAGAACTCTTAATAACCAAAGAAAGTACATGTTCTTCAGCTAAATTAATTGTTTCAGGTCATCATGTGAACAAAAAAGAAAAAAAAAAAGAGTTGAAAGTTTCTCACTGTGAAACAAAGCCACATTGAAGAAGACTGAATTTCTAAAAGAAACAGAATCTCAGAATCATTTAGGTTGGAAAAGACCTCTGAGACCATCAAGTCCCCCATCCTTGACCAACCACCACCTTGTCAAGTAGAGCATGGTGCTCAGTGCCACATCCAGTCATTTCTTAAACACCTCCAGGGATGGTGACTCCATCACCTCTCTGGGCAGTCTGTTCCAATATTTAGAAATCATTTCCATGTAGAAATTCTTTCTGATGTTCAGCCTGAGTATCCCCTTGTGTAGCCTGTGTCCTCTTGTCCTGTCGCTGGTTGCCTGAGAGAAGAAACCAACCTGTCAGGGAGAAGTAGAGAGTGATAAGGTCACCGTGGAGCCTCCTCCAGGGTAAAAAGCCCAAGCTCCCTCAGCTACTACTCATATGACACCCTCCAGACCCTTCACAAGCTTTGCTGCCCTTCTCTGGACATGCTCCAGCACCTCAATGTCTTTTTTGTAGTGCCCAGAACTTGATGCAGTAGTCAAGGTGCAGCCTCGGCAGTGCAAATTGTTATTGTAGTTATAACTGTTCCAACACAGCAGCAGAAATGAGTGTAAATACTACATATGATAGACGCAGCACTGCCAACAGCTGTTATTAGGGCTGCATTCAGAATTGTATTGCAAATTAAATGTTTTCACTTACTCAGTGTTTTTTGAAGCATTCATTCATCAGTCTATTCTCTTTTTTCAGCAGAACAAAGCCAAAATTTACTACTGTGAAAGTGTCCTCAAGAAAACTGTTCTCAAAGGAGTTAGTAGAGTTCACTTTTCTCTCAGAAAAATTATTATGCCCCATTTTCAAAAACCTCAGACCAAAAATGGGTAAGATGACTGAAATTTCAAGGGAATTTTTAAGCAAATTTCACTGTGTGGATATTCATTTTGTGCTTGGCCAAATTTAAGAGATTTAAATATATGTTTCATGTATTTTTATTGAATGAAATTTTAACATGAATAGAAAATATTTGCACTTGAGAATGGGAATTAAAAGAAAAAAGAAAAAAAAAAAGAAAAAGAAAGTTTCCTGAGCTTCTGTCTCAGACTGCTTCCAATGTGGAAAATTGTTTTCCAAGGAAAGCAATGAAGCATGTTTGTATGTTCCTCTACTGTGCTAAAGCCAAAGGCAGCAGCAAGTACAAATCCAATAGAAGTCCTTGAAAATATGTTCTTTTTCTTTATTGCTTTCCAGGAATTGATTGCTCTATCAGCTATATATGACAAGGTGGGTAACTACAAATGTATTCAGATTTGATTATTTATGGAGTCTATAAAGAATAGGACAACAGTTGACAGGATTGATCCAGTTCAAAACAAATTCCAGCACCAAAATGCAGTAAATCAAAGCAGGCATAACATTGCATAATTCTTTAGAACTGGCATGATTTTACTCAAAAATCTCACACATTTGTTACATGACTTGTGGATTTGTACATATTTTAAATATATATCTAATAACTGTAAACATACAACATTGACTAGATCTAAAACATTTAGTTGTGTCTTTTGGACTCCACATATACTTTTTCTTTGCATATTTTATAATTTTGAGATATTTATACAGGTTGTACTAAAATAACTAATAAGATTTGGTACATATGCCTGCAAAAAATGTTAAAGGATGCAAGGCCCAGCACCCCTACCACTTATTCTGATGGAAAGAATCAATGCTCACTGATATAGGTAAAATTTAAAATAATTTTCATTGACATCTGTTTTACTAAAATCTGTTTCTATGTATAAAAAAATGTATTATTTGTCTGTGCCAGCAATGCTGTCAGGGCTACAAAGTGTATTTTTCCTTTGAGGAAACTTGTAATTACTGGCATATTGATGTAATTAATTAAAATCAAAAGTTTATTTAATATATGTTTTAGTATTTTTTACTGGGCACAGTGTTACACTTGTATGTTAGCTTCTGGGGAAAAAGACTATTTTTTTAATCTATCAAATTTTATTCTTCTAATTAATGTTAACTAAGAAAACTACTCACACACTTTTAATTTTGGCTTATTATAAGGCCAAAGTGTTTAGAGACAAAAAAAAATGTAAAGGTTTACTCATTCTACTCTTGCATCCTTTGATTTTGTTTTTTAGTTTTTGTAGTGCTGTTTTCAGCACCATACCACTATGGAAAACATATGAAGGTAAATAACAGCTATATTAAAAAAAAAAAAATTCTTAGGATATTCTTTGAATAAAAATAAATTATTTGCAAAATTAGGTAAAATATTATTATTATTATTATCGCCATGAAAAAACTTTTCAGCCTTTCTAAATAGTGCAAGTTTATATTTTTTTAATGCTAAAGTGCTTAAGTGAACAGAGACAGAACACATTTTAAAGTGGCATAACTTGGAATGTCTGCTGAACAGAAGATATTACTGATGTAAAAAGTCACCTCACATTTTAATAATAATGCCTTATGACACAATGCATGTGAAAAAATACAGGTCATCATTTCTGAGAAAAATTTGCCTTTCTACCTATTATCAACTGCATGATTACTTCAATTAACTTCTATCTAAAAGTAACTATATTAAGTCACATTAATATAATAATATAACAAAGAGTAATTTTTTCCCAAGGAAAAGTGAGAAATATTAAATGTCTAACCATTTGTACAAATATAAATATTTTTTTCTTTTTGGGTAGATTTAGCATTGGAATAACACAAATTCAAAACAATTTTGTATTTGCTGAGTCCAACATATTTCTACAGTCAGTAAAAGCTTTGTGTTAGCATATAAGTGAATTTATATCTTATTGATACAATTTCTGTTGCAAAAATGGAATAACTTGCAATGCAGAGTGAAAATTAATTTGCACCTCGACAAATGTAAGTGAAGACAAAATTACCCATCTGCCAAGTAAGAAATTGCTTTAAAACAGATCTTTAAAACTGAATGAAAATTTTTAGCTGTCCTTAAAATGAAGTTTACACTTTGCTTTCATGGGAGAGTGAGGGCAATGAGGTTATTCAGCCTATATTTTAAGGGCCCCTACACAAATCTTCATCATCCTACCAAACGTCTTGCCATTCATGCAATAAACAGAGCTCATAATAAGAATTTATTTCCATGTGCATCCATGCGCCATGTATATACAGGTTCTATTTCCTTTTGTTCAGAGAAAGCTCCTTCACTGCTAATTATCCTCAACTTTGATCATTCTGTCTTACTTTTTGATATGTATTGGTCATTCAAAGGAATCTTGTAAGAATGGAAATTTTCAGATCTTGCTTTTTCAAAACTGTGCTCTTTGAAAGGTTATTTATCGTCATGAAATTACTATGAAAAGGCTTCAATCAAGTTCCTAAATATTCATCTCCATGCTCTATACCTACAAACTCAGAAATGTTATATCTCACAGGCGAAAACTAAGCATAACTTTTAAGCATTTAGGTAAATTTATTTCAGTGGTCTTTGAGGTATTTCCATTACCTTGAAAATTATGGTGGAAGCAGCTAACTTTGATACATCTCTTTTTTCCCTCCAGACAGGCAGAACTGATGCCAAGTGCTATATCCTCTTAGTTACTGGGAATACTGCATAAATTTAAAGTTGTGAACAAGTACTGCTTTAATTAATAAGTTACTCTACCTCTTTTAGTTACCTCTTAAACTGTAGCAGATACACCTTTATTCTTACTTTAAAAAAAAAAAATCATTTGCATGTTCAAACTACCTATCACCTTTGTCATTCATTTGTCAGTTTGTGAATTGAGAGTATTCATCCTTTCAAAATTGCATAACAGGTTTGCTCCAGTTGGCATCCTAACATTTCCTGGGTCCAACCTGAAGAATCAAAAATCCCAAGCAGGGCCAATTTCTCAGTTCCATGTAGAACATCCAATTTCTCAGTACCATAGCAATAACCAGAGCAGCTTTCAGTTTGCACTGCCCTAAAGTTATGGATGTGGGCATCCTGAGCTCACCAATACTTTGACACAAAAGCTAGCAGAGCATCTGTCAGCTTCATGTCACCACCTTGCCTCTATTCTGATGTACAGAGTGTCAAAACAGAGAAGTACCCCTTTTGTAAGAAAATTTCAGACCTCAGAAAAACCTGAGCGACTTGTAAAAGGGCAGCAAGTTGGCAGATTTCTCCAGTGACAGATTCTCACAAAGACAAAGGCAGACACAGAGCCTGCGGGTAAATCAGACTGTCTGCAACAGACAAACTCTTCCCCTACTTCTAGAGACCTCATGTTTCATGTACACATTAGAAAAAGTGAATGCCAAGTGCTTTATAGTTACAGTGGTGATAGTCGGAATGAATGGGCAATGCAAATAAGAAAAAATACCATGATTTGAGCTAAGTACATTATTTGATGGCCACATGTCTGCATTCATTTTAAACTTTTTTAATGGTGTTTGACTTTGATCTTTATTTTTCTATTAAAAAAAGTTTAAATGAAGGGAGTAAAGGTTTATTTGCCCAGATGGCTAGACTTTGAACCAGGCAGATGGAGGACAGCAAATCCTGCCTGGATTTCTGACAGATTTCTGGAGTCCACTGGCTTGGGAAAATTGTGCCAGACAGGCTATGCTCCCTCATCATGTTTCTCCAGGGCAAGCAGCCACCATGCCTTTCCTAGGTTCAATCCAAACTTCAAAGATTTCAGGAATCCCCATACTAATCAAAATTTAGTTGTCACCTCCAGAGCCTGAATCCCTATAGGAAGCTGAGGGCTTGGGATGAGTTCCCAAGGATCTTGACATTTAGGTGACTGTCTTGAGGAAAACTTGATTGCTTTCTACATTCCAGTCAACTTCCTAGTGATGTTGTTCTGCAGTTATTGTCCCTGATAGTGTCACTGAGCATCTACAAGGACCTTGTGAATATACGTTGCTTCTGAAACTGCTATTTGTACCTTTAAACCCAGTGTTAATATATTCTATTTAGCTGTGCCACTCAGGGTGTATTTCAGCCATGCCTTTGACTCAATGATCATAAATCGTCATTGTTAGATGTCTGTGTAAAAACAGTAGGGAAGAGGTGTTCTGTAGCTGCTGCTACACTCCTACATTATCAGTAAAATGACATCCCTTCTCCATGGGATTATTATTCCTACGAGGCCTAGAACTATCAACTGTTTGGGTTTTTTAAAAAAAGCACATATATATAACTGATGAATATATTCATACAAACATATGTGTAAAAGGAGGCTATATATCTAGTGGGAGAGGCTGAGGGAGGGAGAATATGTGCCACAAGAGGATTATTGTATATGTTAAAAAAATTACACAACATCATTTTGTCAAGCTGCACTGGCAGAGTTTACATTAAGGGATTCATAAATTAAACCAAATAGCACTACTAGAGAAAATGTTTGGAAAAAAGACTGAAGCAGAAAAATGTGATATATTCGAGATGTTTCTTCTGAATTTTCAGGACTGATTTTTAGAAAACAATTAAGGTTCGTTAAAACATAATCCACCATTGGATAGGAATAGACTAAGCCAGTTAGAGTTGACATGTATTTTCCCTGCAAATGCAGACCAGTTTCTGCAGCATTCTGAAGCATATCTGACAGTGCTCAGAGGCAAAGGTTGGGAGGCTCGTTGTGGAGAGCCTTTCCTATCCAGAGCACTGGAGAACTAAGGAGCATGAGAAGATGTTCAAACATTTTGTTTGCTTTGTCAGGCACACAGCAATAGCTCCGTGCTGATAGTTTTGACACCACCATTCACCTCTGCACTCTTGACATGAGAAAGGCACTGTCAGGCCCTGTGGGGGCTCACCATGGCTCCATCAGGCAGCCCGAGCCCATCCCACCACCCCAGCCAGGACAAAGGCAGTGTGGGCACCAGGGTAGCCCCAGCCTCAGGCACTGGGCACCTCCCTTGGAAGGCTCTGGGGGGCTGACATGGGGTCCTAGGACATGGATAGGGTGTGGGGAGCCACAGGGATGGGCAGGCACATGCAGGGCAGGCAGGGCCTCAGTGCCAAGGCGGTAAGGAGTTAAAAGCATTTATCATTATGTTGACAGAGTTGGGGAATTGTTGATGAAAGGGGGTTTAATGTTTTATTTATCAGTTTTATTTTTCCTACTTTCATGTCTTTGTGGTAAACAGTAGATGTTAACCCTCTTACCACTAATAGGATTTTTTTTTCAGCAGACAGTTGTATAGGTCTAAAAAAACCTAGTTAGGCCTAAGAAAATTGTAAAGGTGCTTCAGCAAATGTCACTGTTTTCCTGCAGATTCAGCCATGTACAGTGAGAGCTTCATACATAATCTGCTTGTGCACCTTTTACTGTCAGACCAGAACGGAGGGGGACCAAAATCCAAACAACTCTCAGGAAGTTAATTTCCTGACACTAATAGTATTATCCATTACGAATTAGTTTTTGTGAATTACACTCATCAGCATGTTACAAATAGCAGCACTAACTGCTATCCAAGAACCTGCTAATCATCCTGGGGAAAAAAAATTTCTATTCATGGGTTGCTAAGCTGAGACGTAATGTTTATTGATAGGCCAAATATCTTCTACAGTAGTACAAGCAACTTTAAAGAAAAAATCCAAACTAAAAATGGTAATTTGAGAGTAATTGTTGGGAGATAATTAAGTTGGTGATTATAAAATCATAGAGAAGATGTAAAAACAGATCAAAACTGTGAATTCTTATTGTAGTTTAGTAGTAACATCACTTTTAGATGGATTCCTGTTGTTTAAAAAGCATGAGGATTAGAGCTTTAACCACATTTCTACAGAACTTATTGTGTGACTGTCCATCCCAAAGAGGCCAGCCAGTACTGTGGGATGAAAGAGATATTTCAGATACCAAAAACTGGTGAAACAGGCAAATGAAGTCCTGATAAGGATAAAATTATTAAAAAAAAAAAGGCACAAAAAAAATCTGACTATATAAAGAGGAGCTGCTGCAAATCATCTGATGAAATACAAGCAGCACTTAACAGCAGAAAAACAAAGAGCAAAATGTCATGAGAAAATAAAATATATTGGATACTTGCACGTTCTCTCTCTCTCTCCCCCACATATTATCTCTAAATTGCTTACAACCAGTTTGGTATTTCTTCCTGGCAAAACTTAGTTTTGAACTTTGAAACTCTGACCTGTGATGAAAATTTTCTTCAGAAAGTTACTTGGAACAAGAAATAAGCATTTGGATGATTATATGTTCACATTTCCAGTTAAAAAAGACCATATTATCCACAATTTAGATGGCAAATTATGAAAAAAATATATTTCAGTAGGGCATAAAAAATACTGGTTTTGATATTTTTGTTTTAGTTTCTACCACCAAATCAAACCAAAATATTTATCCATTTTCTTTTTGAAATATGAAATAAACCTCTTTCTGCCCATAAAATATTTTATTTTTCTCAGTCACTGTTTTCTAATGGAAAAGATGTTTTGCAGAAATATTTCTGAGTAGAAAGAATGGTGCATGAGAGACAAGAAGTAGACTCATTCTTGATTTCATTTCTTGCATTCAAAGGGTAAAATTGTCGTTGTCTGCATAGAGAGTCATAGAGCTATCCTTGATATTCACCTTAGTGTGAAAAATTATATAAACTGATATTACACATTAGTTTTAAGGTCACGTTACACTTGTGGTCTTCAAGCCAAGGTCTCTGAATCCTCAGTGTATACTGAACATAATTTGAAGTTTCTTCAACAAATAACTAAGAAAATTATATCTGTAGTTAATAGACTTACATTTATTTTATAAGGAACTCACCAGCCTCAAAAATTCACAAAATTAAAGAAGCTGAAACCCACTATCTATGTTATGTCATAGACAGGCATCGAGATGTCTTTCATTGAGAAGCGTGGGATAGCAGCACCTATACAGACCACATAATATATGACAATATCCCAGTCCCAGTGAGGAGTATTTTACTGTAGTGGTTTCATACAATATGGTAAAAGATTCTCACAATCACGGTCCTCTATACATAAGTAAGTTTAGCGAATTAGTTCCTTGTACCTAAACACTGTGATCAATATAAAAGAAAATGGAAAACAAAAAACAAAACAAAAAAGGCAAAAAAAGTGTTTCAAATTCCGTAAATATAGGGCAAAAATATAGGGCATTCCTGATACAATTAAACACCAAAAATACATTGTTGGTAGCTAGACTAATGCTGCTCTTGCCGAATGGGAGTTCTTGCCTTTATATAGCACAGAATAATCTGAGTTATAATAGAAATGGAGAAAATACAAGGTATAAATAACAAATACAATAAAACTCATGATTGCCACCAGCAAGAAAACAATATACTCCTTTATACATCTCCATTAAGGCAGCGAAAGTGCCAAAAATGGTACTGTTTGTGGAATTATGCCTTGACTCAGATGAAAATTTTCTTATATGGAGCTAGACGAGTGTTAACTTAAAAAGGGTTACTCACATGAATCAGTAGAGTAAGATTGGTCCACAGCACAGCTGGAAAATAATTCATCTCTCAGGAAACAAGTCCTGACAACTTCAGCTTCTTACTGAAAAGTTCTCTCTTCTGTCTTTCTTTTATCTTGTCTAGCCTGCAGGAACAAGTGATTTTTAATTTGGGGGAGGCAGAGGTAAGCTATCTAAAACATTCAGCATTCCTTGACTTCGTAGCCTTAACAGGTTTATAATCTATAATTCATTTAATCTATATTTCATTTTCTAAAGGCGTTAGACCAGTGTTTAGATTAAAAGCATATTGTACACTACTACTTACTAACTCTGTATAGGCGGTGGTATAGGAGCTTCTTGGCCTGTGCCTATCCTAAAATCATATGTCCATGGCAGTTCTGGAAAGAGACTGTCCTAAATTCACATAAAACAGATTGAAGGTCTTTCCAAGTCTAGACTAAACCTAAGCAGTCATAAAGAGTTTTGATAAGCCAAACTATTGAATCTTGTCTCATCTACTCCTTGCTCTGTATTAAATCAGGTCTTGGCAAGTGTCCTGGATCAACAACAAATTCCCATATGGATTTCTGCTTCTGCTTTCTGAAATTTAGCAGCTTGAACTGGAAATCAGATGACTTTTACTGAATCTGGTCATATTTCTTCTTTCTATCACTATTCTACCCATCTTTTCCTTGTGCTGTGCCCACACCACCTGCTAATCCATCTGGTCTGTTCCTGTGTCTGTTGCCTATATCCCAGGCTTTACTTGCCTAGCATTCAATAACTCTTTATCTATGACTGCTGCCTTCAACCTGCCAATCCTACAAACTCCTAACTTGCTCTTCTTCTCATCATAGTTCTTCTCTATTTAAGAGGGGTCAGGAAGGCTGAGTTAGCTAATATTCTGATATTCAAATGGCTCACCCATGTCATTCCCTTTGCAAGGCTGAAGCCAAAAACACAGCAGAGATTTTCCACATTCTTCTGCTGGACTCTATGAGACACCTATATGCTCCATTACCACCTATCTCTTTCCTTTTAAGAACAGAAAAACACTTTGCACACCTCATTTCCTCCTGCCTAAAACTGCAAGTACTCTGTCAGCCTCTTCATGCTAGATTCTCTGTAAGCTCCATACCCTTCCTCCATCCTAGACCACTATATTACCTTTCACCCATCCTTTCACCCTCCAATAGATTTCCACTCCCTGCCCCGTGCATTTGACAGAAACCATAGTGCCCTAATATGTCCATACATTTTCTATATACTACACTGTCCCCGTTTTTTTGTTGTTTCACTTATAGCAAGACTCCCTAGATTTTCCACCTCCTTTTCTTCTGCTCCCAACATAGCATCATGGAATCAGGATGGTTGAGGTTTGAAGGATCCTCTTGAGACCACCTGTTTTGCCCCTTTACCTGATCCCACTGCCCAAGAGTCATCTGCTAAAGCATGTTGCCCTCTTGTACTGGGGAGCCCAGAACTGGACCCCCAACTCCAGACATGGCCTCACTGGAGCTGAGCAGACTGTAAGGTTATCTCCCTCAACCTGCTGGCAGTGGTCTTCCTACTACAGCCCAGGATGTTGGTGGCCATCCCTGCAAGCACACATTGCTGGCTCCAGTTCAACTCAACCACCAGGACTCTCAGGGCTTTTTCTGAAAAGCTACCTGTCAGATAGCCAGCCTCCAGCATCTACCAGTCCATGGAGAACTCTCCCCAGATCAGAAAGCTTCATTTCATCTCCTTTCATGTCTCTGTATCCCACCTTGTCTTCCAGTGTTAAAAGAAAACATTAAAATGCAGTGTAAGAGTGTAAACTAGGAGTGAAGACAAGTAGATACAGGTATGCTGGAAACTATCATTGCTACATCTGGAATTCATCAGGCACTATGGCAGCTACACTAAGACAAAAGGGTCTCTCAGTCCCCTCCTGTTTGTCCAGTTCTTTCAGGCTATGCACACTGATGTCACTATTTGCCTGTAATGTTGCAATGTCTCAGAAGTTATAGTTGAAACTACTAACTCGAAAATATGACAGAATTGCCAAGACAGATCACAAGGTAGTTTGAGGTCTTGTGCCACAGACTGTCCTTAGCTTGTGAGATGCCTTTCTGACATAGTAATTCTGCTAACAGTTTCACTCTGACGTTGTAACTGCAAAGCTATTTGAGACCTGGCAATAACAGTATTATTTTCTTGGCAAGTGGTCAGAAGAACAATTCAGAACAATTTATTAGATCGTGTGTAGAGATGAGACAGAGGTCATGAACTACAAAGTCACCATCTTGCTTCTAAATACATTTGCATGTTTCCATTGTCCAAACTCATCTTCTGAGAGGTAGACTGTAATTTCTTAACTTGACTTTGTTCCATTTACCAATACTGAAGATGATACCAGCTATCAGACATCTATGCTGAAAACATAAACAAAACCACAAAAAGAACCATATGTTCCTCATTTTCTAGCTGTTATCTCAACATTTGCAGCTTTTACAGGGCTGAACTCCAAGCGTGGGAACATTGTCTCCTTCATTCCAATGGATTTCATATGTACCTTGACAATAGTTTGCTTTCATGTCTAGTTTCTCCTTACGGACTATTCTTTCATGTATTCCCAGCTATTAAGCACCAAATATAAAGAGAAAGCTGAAAAATTTATGAGCATCAAGAATGAAACCCCTCACAGGCAGAACAGTGTATGTTTGCGAGCATGTCTATGTGTTTGTGTGCATGTGCGTATGCTTCTAAAATGCTGGAAGTAATAATGAGTTTCATTTGGACTCAGTAAAATTTTTTAATATCTCAAGGGATGATGCCACTTGTTCTGTGTTTTCATTGCTAGCTTTCCATTTTCTGTTTTTGTTTTTCCATGAGCAAGTAGAGTAAGTGTTCAAGTTCAGCAGTGGTAGATGCTATAAAAAGGTTAACTAAGATGACAACCCTGTATACTCCTAAAAGGTCTGTGGGGGTGATGTAATACAGTAGCAAACAAAAGTGCCAGCAGTTTTCAAGGTTATATGTAAAAGACCAAGGAAATGTGTCATGTAATCTCTTACATTTCTCAGCCTATTCAGCTTGGATCCTCATTCAACACTGTAAAGCAGTCTATATATACAGATACTCACGTTAAACTACTCAGAGCCACTCTTTTCCCCAGAAACAGATTATTCCACATGAGTAGAGCCTCAGCAACCATCGTTTAGATACACGAGGAGACCAGTCTGTCTATTCCCAGTGCGTACCACAATATAACTCACATATCTTGCCTGATGTTTTGTACCTCAGCTGGTACTTGGCAGCTGCAAGGGTCATAAGTTGAGCTGCAAAAATATGATTCCAGATTATATCCCTCCAATGACTCTTTCTTCTCCAGTAGCTTTGCTTTTTGGAAAAGCCACGAAAGGGAACCACAACTAATATTTGAAAACTATGGTAAATACCCATATCTGTCTAAAGATTAAGTTCCTATACAGGCTGTATTGGATTAAAAGCACTGGTAATGCAAGAACTTCCTGTATTAAAAAAGGGGAATCTGGAAACACAGACACAAAGTCACTGTCAAAAATTAAATTCCAAGTGCAATTAGAAAGGCTGTGGATTTGGTCAGTCAATCTTTTGAGAACTGGCTTGAAGTGAAGCAACCAATAAAGGTCAGGAACCAGAGAGAAGGAGCACAAAAAGCCACATGCATACATGAGAGCAGTGAACAGGAAAATAATGAGACACAAAGAGGATAAAGAGAAAGCCTTTAGATCAGGATCTGAAATACCATCAGGGATGAAGGCAAGAAAAATGTCATCAGCTGTGGTAGTTTCTTATATTTAGGGAAGCAGGACTTTGTATATTCTTTGTAAATATGCTGAGTAACCTTAAGACTCCTCGCTTTATTATCTAGATGGGTATCTCCTGGCAACTAGTTATATGCTTGTGTTAAAGAAACAGTATGGCCAAAATTAAATTTAAGATACAAAGCAGATGATACTAATTTCAGTGTAGCTTAAAACAAGGAAGTAAAACCAAGGGCAAAAAAAAATCATTATTTTTCTTCTAAGGAAACACGACAGTGCTTGATCTTCAGGATTGCAGTCATTAGAATATAAAAGATTGATGCGATATCATACACAAATGATTTAACAAAAGTAGCGTTGAGTCTGTGGAATTTTTTAAAAATTATTATGGTAGATTAACACTTGCTGTGTTTGTTTAAGTTTTTTAGAAAGTGACTGAGTGAAGTGAAACATAGATGGAAGACCTTTGGTCTTCTCACAAAAGCGTATTACACCACAGTTACCTCTTAGAGGTCCAGGGGACTGATTCATGCAACATTTTCTTAAAAGCAACAAAACAATTTCCTGATGACATGCCCTTTGACAGAAGTACATGCCCTTTTTCAAAAAATTTGGGGTGCCAATGAGTTTCCTGCTGGTGGATTCACATACCACTGAACTAATTAAATGAAAACTGTAACATCATAATGTTATATTTTAGAAGAAAAGCCACATACTTTAATAATACTCTTCCTTTTAAACTGAAAATGCATTAAAATTTCAGTAAGTATATAACTGTATCAGTTTCAAAATGTTTTTCTTCATTTCACAGTATTTGGATTTTCTTACTTCTTCAAAGCAGAATAAGTCTGCTCATCTGTTCTTGCATGAGAATACAGTTCCATTATTGAAAAAGGGCAAAGTTAACTTCCCTCCATTTATCCTAAATATGCTCCTGTTAAAGTGATTCTTTAATAAGCTATTTATTTTACAGCGCTAGGAAAAGGACACTTGTGCCTTAATTAAAATAGTATATGTAGAACTGCCAGCCTTACTTCAGTCTGATTGTTTTACTGAGTCTGACAGTTAATCTAAATCTTCATTGACAGGCAATAAATTTCTTTTAAGTTCACAGAAAACAATACGATAAGAAACAAACTTCTAGACTGAGGATGCACTTTATGATTTGAACGCAACTGGCTGTGTGTAATGTGTTTGTTTACCTTGATCATGATGGACCCAACTATGCCGTTACATGTGGAAACTCAGAAATAATTCCTTGACTACTCTCTTCTGAAAGAGGTAAAAAGGAAAAAGAAATAGCAGGACAATAAGCACAGGAGAGGGAAAGAAAAGTACCTGCAAAAAATACTAATAGATTGAAAACGTCCACTCCCCGTGTGTCATAATCCAAATGCAAAGGGTGAGAAATTAAGACAGACAATATGCCACTTTGGAGACTTCATTGAATATATGAGAAATTTTGTCCATTAAGTATCTTAGTATCTCCTAATGTCTTTTTAGAAGCAAAATGAGGATTGACATTCCTGTTTGAAGCAAGCCAATTAGTCAGTTAACCTTGTAAATCACAGGTTTTTTTGTGACCTGGAGCAGACGGTCCTTCAATTAACAGAATTAGGAATAACTCCACAAGGTATAATAGCTTTGATTTTCAAGGAACAAAAGATGCAACTTGAAATCCAGTTCAGTCTATTTAAACTCACAAATCCAAACCACATTCATATCCCACAAACTTCCTTTACTGATTTCATTATCTCTGTGAAAAAAACGACAAAGCAACTCAGAAACCTGAAAATAAGATATGTGCCCTTGTGGTGGGTTGATCTTGTCTGGCTGCCAGACTCCCACTTAGCTGGTCTTTCACTCCTCCTTCTCATCAAGACAGGGGGATAAAATAAGATGGGAAAGCTTGTGGGTTGAGATGCAGCGAAAGCTGCATGTGGATGAAAAGCACAGAGAGGAATTAATTCACTACCCCTCAGCAGACAGATGCCTAGACTCTTCATGGAAAGTGGGTCCTCAGCACTCATAGTGCTTGTTTAGGAAGACAAATGCCTCAGGTATGAATGCCCCCACCTCCTTCTCGTTTCTCCTATCTCTAGCTGACTAGTAGAGAGTCAAATGATATTGGATACCCCTTTGTTCAGTTGGGTCAGCTGTTCCAGCTCTCTCTCCTCCAAATCACTTGCCCACTCCCAGCCTACTGGCCTTTGGGGAATGGAGAGGTTTGGAGAGATAGCCTTGATGCTGTGGAAGCACTGCTCAGCGCAAGTAAAACACTGTTGTGTTATCAACAGTGTTTTAGCCACAAGTGGAGCACAGCACCCAATGGGCTGTTGTGACAAAGGCTTATTCCATCCCAGCCAGCTATGAAATTTCTCTTTCTCTTTCTTTCTTTCTTTCTTTCTTGCTTTCTTGCTTTCTTCCTTTCTTCCTTTCTTCCTTTTTTCCTTTCTTTCCTTCTCTATGTTATTCCCTTCAGGGTGAATTTTTTCAGTTCTTCAGACAAAAGAGTAATATACTGTCATTTTAATGCTTTTCCTGAGCTTTAGTAGGTCTGACTAGAATCAATTAGATTGAAAATATTAGCCTCAATGGTGTCTAGATGTGGCCTTTTTGTCCTCCCTGTCAAGTCTAATTTTTTTTTAATTACAAATCACACTTTTATTTTAATTAGAAATTCTACAGGATTATAAAGAATGAGCATAAATATTGAAAAGCATTCTATACTAGGAGATGGTATTGCCTTTTGCAAGGCCATCTATGGTTTAAAACAATATTAATGATACACAAAGAAGTATTCTCTTATCTATGACTGGGCTCCAAAATTTGCCATTTTCCACCAAGAAATACTGAAGCATTGGAACATGTCAACAAATGTAGTAATTTAAAAGTACACTTCTGGGTAATTTAAAAGTACTCTGAACTCTCCAAACTTAAATATGATTTAGAGTCAATGAGTGTTGAAGGGTACTATGGTTATAATTTGATTAATCAAAATGATGATAGGTATTTCCTGCTTCACCAATACAGCTGAAGTTGCTATGTATATTTACAATAACCTGGAAATCATGTGGGGAGAAGATAGTTTGATGACATGGGACACTTTTTAATCATAGCTGGGGCTTTTTTGTATCCTCATTAAACATGTGTGTGATCTTACACACAAAGAGATGAAAGTATTCACTACCTTTGTATCAAAGGAAAGCATTAAAAATAACCAAGAGCAAGACATCACTTCAGCAGGCAAAGTATTGAGAAGACCTAAATCCATCCATTATTTGCAAACACAAACAGGAAAAGTAAAACTCATTGAAAATACAGGTTCATAAGAATAAATACTTTATTTCAGAGAATGTTGACTAAAAAAGTTCTAAATTACGTATGGAACAGCAATAAATACCCAGGTCTTTTTTCCCACATCAGTGAAAGAATGACAATGACACATGACCAAAGACATTACCATTAGCAGGTTTCGTTAGCAATGACGCATTGCCTTTCTTGGGACTTACCCAATATTGTATAATGCTTTGCTTTTAAACGCTCACAGGGAAGGGCAACAGAATAAATAGGCCATAGAAGAAAACACTGGTTTCAGTTACGTAACGAAGATTTCTTCTTCACATTGAGCAGGTGAGTATAGCTACAGATTTAGAAATCAATGAAAATGGAGAAGAACCTAACCTGCACTCTCCACATAAAATCTATATCATACTGATGTGCACCTTATCATTTTCCCACTCCTGGAAGTTGATCGTGTGATAAGATTTCCTTCTTATATCTATGGAACTTGGGTCACAGGTGTCTTTTGACACAATCTCCCTACCATAATGAAAACTTGAATTTACATCTTCTATAATCATCTCGAAGTATTAATTGTAACCACGCAAAAATCTACTGTTGTGATGTTAGCATTTTTGGAGTAGAACAACTACCTCTCATTCAACAGCACTGTATTCCCAGAACTGAATATTTCAAAATTACCAAAGCAGGAATAAAACACTTCAGAGTTTTTAATGTGCCTTTCAATATAAATCTTTTTCTTATAGCAGTTGAGATAGTCAGAATAAAATTACATATGGCAACAGAACATTTAAGGAACATATTTGTAGAAATGTTCATTTCCAAGTATCTTGAAGAGAGACTGATTATGCAACATCACAGTCAAATAATTCTATGGAAAATGACATGTAAAAACACTATGGGAAGTTCTCAGTAAGCAAGGAATCATATAAAACTTTTTATCATCGTGACCACTCAAAACATGAAAAATTGTATTCTACAGAAGTATTTTAACAAATCTAGGATAACCAATTTCTGTCAGAAAGCCTTCTGAAGGTAACATCTTAAAAGTAGATGAAAATAAAGTTTAGTCCGTCTTTTCTGCCCCTTCTAAAAGTCTCACCTACTTCACTCCTTCCAATTCCTCAGTCCACCACTCTTCATGGCTGGTGTTAGTGGTGAAATTCATCGGAGGAAAAGGACTCAGATTGGCCTCCCACATACCTTCAGAATTTTAAAAATAAAACAGCAGTGCTGTGAGGAGATTGTTGGATGAATGTCTTCAAAGAACAATTTGGTGACACTTGTTTCTGCTTCCTACTTTTGCCAGCCAGCAGTGCTGTCAAGGCAGTCAGATGACCAAAGGGAAAAACAAATAAACAAACAAACAAAAAACATTTGATGGTACTTACCAAATCGATGTTGATCTCAGTTTCTAACTTCTTCATTCTTTGGCACTGTACTTCTCTCCATAAACTCTGTCTATTTGATAATTAGTGACCTTTCCATTTTCCAAATACAGGAACATGACCTAGAAGTTAAGAGTTTCAGAAGTTTTCACTGCTGTCTCTGGATTATATCCAGGACTGAAACACAGATTATTTAACATATTTACAGTATTTGAAAACATAAGCCTACCTGATAGATTACCAAGAATAGAATCAAAGCTGCCCTCTCCAAAACGCATTTAATTTTTTTTGAACAATGGAGGAGGGAGATTTTAAGTTGACTAAGAGGGGTGAGATCTGGTAAACTGGAAAGAAAGGAATACCACTACATAAAGTATATAATAGGAAAATTAAAGCTAGCTGGTGTTAAAATCACTAAAGCCAAATCAAACTTAAAACACATTCTGTGTTTCACATATTCAACATCAAAGGCATAATCTGAAACTGAACATTAGACATCCAGTAAAGAATCAAAGTTGTCCAAGCAGTAAAATGGCTCAGGGAAAAATTTTTTTTTTCTTACTCCTTCCTATTAACAAAGTCATTCAAATGCTGATACTAAAAATAACAGCTACACAGAGGATTCCACTCTGGGATAAGGAAAATTTATTATTTTTCAGCTAAATACAACATCACATCTTTTAATTTAGCCCTAATAAACTAATGTCTGTTCAAAGCTGCAGTCATTTGCCTTATGATGAATGAGTTACTGGTCTCTGTGTAATTCATATTGATGGGAATGAACACACAGACCATCACCACAGCTGCTCTTAATTAGCAGATTAATGATTGTATAAAAAAAAAGAGGAAGCCATATGAAGGATTTGTATTGCTGTGGTATCTTGTATCTTGTACAAATGTAGATAGACAAGTGGGTACCTTTTTATTACCCAGATAAGAGAAATAGCTTAAGAAATTGAAAGAATAATAATTCTGCCATATAACGTACTTTGCGTACATTCAAATGCTATCTAAGGTAAAATCTTGTCACTCAGGAGCTGTCTTCATAAATCATTGACAGATGATAGCAAATGTCCTCAGCATTCAACATCTGAAGTGATTAATTTCTTCAATCTTCACTTATAAGACTCTTTGCTGTAATTATGCAGAATTCCTGAGTGTCAAGCCTGAAACACTGGCAAATATGTCATATATGTAGGTCCCAGCTGTCCCCCTTATTGCACCAATTTGGAGTCAGTGAAAATTCCGTGAGAAAAAATGGAAACCAGGGATGACCTCTTAGGGATTATGAAGCTGGCACAACAGTTTGTGTACAACTCTTCCCAGAACTCCCTAATGAAATCTGAAGACACTGGGGATACAACTGCTCATTTTCACTTTTTTTTTTTTCCCCAGAAATTTCTTAAAAAAATATCTAAGCAAAAATCTAAGCAACTAGTCTGTGTTGAATTTTCAAAGACTTTCTGAATTTCAAATGTATCTTTGTCTGGAAAGAGTCCTTAACAACTTTCAGACCCTTTCACCCTCACACACAAATGCACATATATGTCCATTATATACGTTAGTGGCCCAGCTTAACTCATGGCCAGAGTCCTAACAGCTGACAAGAGGTTGGATTTCCAATGGCAGACTCCCTACAGCAGTCTTCATGACATAATTCTGAATTAGGTCTGACTGTGGTCAGGATCCACTCCATTCACCCAGCTCCCACACTGGTTTCTAGTACAATGAGTAACTTAATCTCCTTGTCTCTCAGTTCTCATATTTAGATTAGCCATACACTTCTTTTTGTTTGGGTCATGCAAATTTAGACTGCAAAGTACATTAAGGCACAAATACAGCACATTCAGCATAACTAGACCTTTATGTCAGCTAAGGCCTTCAGGTGCTTCCGCAGAAAGATAAAAGACAAAAATATAATTAGCATCAGTGTGAGTGGATTCTCTCAGTATAGTATGCAGCAAATTCTGAAAGTTTAATAATCTTCATACTTTCACTAGAAGACAATGCTATGTCTTTTGTGTTGGATATTAAATTTCAAATAAGATAATAAACAACAGTACAAAAGGTAGGAAAAGGACTATGTTTAAGATGTAACCTGCTGACTGTCAGAATTTTAAGCCATTCCTTCAGATATTTCCAAAGTCAGTAGTAATTTTCCTGACTTATGTACCTGTAATTAATACTTGTTTCCTGCAGTCTTTTCTGCTTGATTCACTGTAGGCCCCTATCTCACGTATTCTGTAATCAAGTTACACAGTTTGTCTGAGGTGATGTGAAGGCTCCAGCTTGCTTTCTATGTGGAACATCCCTTTACAGCTGATTTATTGTTGGGAAAGAAGTGCTAGTTGGGGTAATAAGGAAGTATGAGGATTTTAATTGCTGAAAAATTATTACTAGCATAGCTGGCAAAACATAACTCTCTGAAGGATTTTGAGAAACATTAAACATCTACATGCAAAAGTAGCCAATATGAAGTGTGTTACACTCTACAAAATTATTTTCACACTAAAATAATTGAAGGGTACTTTTGGGTATGGATGAAAACTGTACTTTATAAACAAAATAAATTGCTGCTTTCTTTAATTGCTGAATTTTAAAAATCCAGCATAACAAAGAAAAACCCTTATACTTGATTGAATACATTGTCATTTTCTATAACTTAGAATTATTGAAGTAATAAACTTGAAATGGGGAATTAGATGATCTTTATTGCACTTTTACTGTCTTGTTCACAAGAGGCTTTTTAGACATGCATTTTAAAAATACAATGTAGTTAACAACTGCTAGATTTTTGTTACCCTTGTTAATTTTGGTAATTAAAATTTGTGTCCTGAAATGTCATATAATACCTTTGCAATGCAGAAAGAATTTCCACATAAACTGTGATGAATCACATTTATATCAGGTAGCTGTTTTCCAGAAGAAAATCTGGGATTCTAGAGGAAGAAAACACTCATGCTGCTCTATATACTTCACTCAAAGTAAGAGGACTAAACATTTCTGTGGTTGTAACCACATATAATCTACTTAGATGCCAAATTTGAATGTAAAAATTCACAATTAAGCATGATTTCCAATTAAATGCAAATAACAAATTCTGCCTATCAAAAATTAGAATGAGATCTATGTCCAGACCCTCTTCTATGATTCTAAAAGGCTCTTCAGGCAAATAAAGTGCTGCATTCTGGTGAATCCATCCTGGTTTAAAGGAAATCATGCATCTTCTTATTCTCAGAACTGTGGTTGTTATACACTTTTCTGAGAAGGAAATCCCTCACATGGTATTGTCAGACTTTAAGTCTGGTACTTAAAGTCTGCTTTAGTCTCTTAATACTCCTTCTATCTAGATAACTAACAGTTTTGTTCTTAAGTTCCTTTAACACAGTCCCAATTATGCAGGAGCTCACAGTCCCCATTTACTGAGACTCATTCAGGCCAAAATGATCCTAAATTTTGGTTGTATCTCTTTTAATATTCTAGATATTTGGAAAGAAAGGCTAAATAGAAGTAGTGGCTTAAAAATTCCTTTGGACCCTGAGTTCTGTTCTACCTTGTGTTTCTGTTTGGCAAGTGATTACAGAAAGAGAGAAGCCATTTCCTAAACAATGTAGGGCAGCAATAACAGAAATGTCTCATTTAATGTCATTTTCTCAGTTTTTATCAAGTAGTTCAGAATTGACCTGCAGAATTGATAGTCAAACTGGTTTCCTACCGCTCCTTGTGCTTGCATCTTTTTTTGGCAACAGCACAGTGAGATACATGTCCAAAAAATAAGTAATCTGATTAGATAGGAAAGGAATTGTCACATAGATCAAATTCTTTGCCAAATATTACTTCTTTGGTGACAACACAAAGTTTCTCATTTGCACTTTTTACAGCGTCACATCTGATTGCTGAAAACTGAATTCTAATAAGAAAATAAATTATTAAATCCTTTCTTGTTTGATTCTGGTGTTTGTGGCTTTGGTCAGAACTGGTACATGAGTTTTTGTGTGTTTTGTCAACCAAAAGAAAAACAAGTGGGTCTCAGCTGCAGGCTGTAGCAACTATTTTGTACACAGGTTACAGAATAGATCTCAGAGGCAGCTGAGCAAGGTACTGCCAAGGCTTTAAGAATAAATTTTCCATTGAATATGATTCAACTGTTAAAAAATTAACATTGAGCATAACACAATCAAAAGGCCTTAAACATGATAGTAATTACATTGATGGATTGCAGAGCTTTTCTTAGCAGACACAAAATAAAAAACTACATTCAAATGGAATTGTGTGAATTTAAAATAACAGAAATTGATCATTTATCAAACCCCACCAAAAAAATCAGATCCCTCATATTAAACTTTAGCACAAGACTCTATAATCTCATGGATTTCCTAGTTGTAATGCATTGACATAGATTAAATGGGGTTTAAAAATATCACAGTTTGATAGGCAATGATCAGATAAAGAGCTTCACAAGAATCCTATTCTAAGCTTTAGAAGTTGTTTTATTTAAAAGTTCAGTGTGACTTTCATCACCTTTTTCATCCTGTTGCTTTCAACAGCTCAAAGCATGATCATTGCCTCCCTGAATAGGCTCCTTCTGGTAGCAAGCCTTCAATGAGTCTTGTCGTCTTACTCATCTTATCATCAGATCCCTGACATGAAGTCCAACTGATGACTAATTATTAGTGGCACTCCTCAGGCTTTGATTCAGAGATTAGTGAGGTTTAACATCTCTCTTAATGTCCTGCATGATGGAATGGCATGCACTCCCAGCAAGGTCACGGATGTCATCAAACTGGGGTGGACATGGTCCACAGAGTAGAGGGCAGGGCTATTGCTGAGGTGGACCTTAGCAAGCTGGAAAAATGAGCTGCCAGAAATCTCAGGTGGGTCAACAAAGGTAAATGTAAAATCCAGCATTCCTTATGAAAAAGTCAAATATTTTTAAGTAGCATATCACTGTAGCAAAGACAGCCACCTGCATCTTGGACTGTATTGACTAGAGCATAGATATTAAAGAAAGTTGTTTCTCATCTCTCCTTAGTACTTGTGAGATTGCATCTGGACTACCATGTCTAGTTTTGGTCTCCCAGGACAGCAAGGAGACTGATGTCCTGGAATGAGCCCAGGGATGAGCAACAAAGATGATTGGTGAGCTGGTGAACAGTGTGTAAGCATTTATGAAAAGAGTTCCGTTTGTTCAGTCAACAGAAAAGAAGGCCAAGAAAAGCAGCTAACTTGCAATCCACGATTATGTTATTTGATTACTTCTAGTTTTCAGTTCCTCTAGGAATTTCTGAGGAAATACTATCAGAAAAAAAAAAAAAGAAAAAAAAACCTTCAATGAAAAACAAAAGAAACCAAAGAAGGTTGGGAGAATTTTTTGCTTTAAATTCTTTGATCTAAAAGCATTTGGAAATTCAATTGTCCCTTTAGTGATAAGATTTGAAGGGGAAATTCAATTTCTATAGTAGAAAAGAGGTAAACTTAATATTTTCACTAAGATTGTATTTTTCCTTCTCTCTTTCATATGAACAAACTCAGCCTGACACCTTAATAGCATTGTTCTTACCTGCTCGTCGTTTGCCAGTTTTGTGACTGTGATTCCTGAAGTGACCAGGTTAGTTCTCCTGTAATATATTCCCACAATTCTTTGCCTTGGCTAGCAAACTTCATTGACATAGCTGGTTTTATATGCAAAAGTTCTAAACCTCAATCTTCATGAAACTTTATTATTCATGAGACTGGAACAAGTAATATATGTCAGCCACCCAATTAGTCTCCTTTAATGCACTTTTCAATTGCAATAATGTTGCAACAGCTCATTGCAGAGTTAATGGAGCTGAGTGCAACAAGCAGGAAACACAACTTGGAAAGGATTCTCTCCCCCAAAAGTTAATTTCTCCATGTGGAGCTTATTTCCTGTATATTACAACTTGTTCTTCCTAATCCAGCTGGAAAATTCCTCAATAATTCTTCTCTCATTTATTAAAATTTGTAAGTGCAAATATTATCTACAAGCTCCAGCTGCAGTAGCAAATCTGAAGTAACTGAATACTCACATTACCTTTTGCCATACCAAAGGGTTAAATGTTTGGATAGAACCAAAACATCAGTACCAAAATATAGGTAGTTCTTAAGAAGTCTTAAACTCAAGTATTGAATTTTTTCTACTAGTAGACTAGTTCATAAGACAAGAAATCTCACTTTTATAACATTTCTTCTTTTTTTCTGCTCTGACACCCTTCATCACTCAAATCGGTACAATTAATTGATGAAATATCAGAATGAAAGAGATTTCCACATTAACATAGTAAATGAAGAGTCATAGGGTCTCTGCAGCATTATAGTCAAAACAAAAGTAGTCTAAAACTGTTGGTTAGAAGAAATTAGGAGTGATGATCACTTAGTAAAGTAACAACATTTTCTCTTTTTGATGAATAATTAACAGAGAAAACAGAGACACAGAGACACACAGAGACAGAAGAAAAACTGAAACAACTTTTAATCTTGTAAAAATACTTCTGTAGATAAATACTGAATTGAAGTCACATCATGTTTGTTCTAAGATAGAAGAGCTTTGGAATTTCCTCAGGAAAATGCAGACTTCTCATTAAAACAGCAATGATATTTTCCAAACTGACAGCTGGACTGTATGTTTTACAGAATCACAGAATGACAGAAAAGTTGGAAGAGACTTTCAAGATCATCCAGTCCAACCCATGCCCCAACACCTTAAGTAAACCGTGGCACTGCGTGCCACATCCAGTCTTTTTTTAAACACATCCAGGGATGGTGACTCTACCACCTCTCCGGGCAGACAATTACAGTACTTTATCATTCTTTTGGTAAAAAACTTTTTCCTAATATCCTACCTATATTTCCCTCGGTATAGCTTAAGACTGTGTCCTCTCATTCTGCTAGCTGCTGCCTGGAGAAAGAGACCAATCCCCACCTGACTACAGCCACCTTTCAGGAAGTTGTAGAGAATGATAAGGTCACCCCTGAGTCTCCTTTTCTCCAGGCTAAACAGTCCCAGCTCCCTCAGTCGTTCCTCACAGGATTTGTGTTCCAAGCCCCTCACCAGCCTCGTTGCTCTC